>VZQC01012005.1:3958039-4296356 GCA_009823505.1 Rhizomys pruinosus | reverse complement strand
CCCATCATTACCTAGTGCCCCACACACCGTGCGGTCCCCATCATTACCTAGTGCCCCCCACACCCCATGCTGTCCCCATCATTACCTAGTGCCCCCACACCCCGTGCTGTCCCCATCATTACCTAGTGCCCCCACACCCCGTGCTGTCCCCATCATTACCTAGTGCCCCCCACACACCATGCTGTCCCCATCATTACCTAGTGCCCCACACACACCATGCTGTCCCCATCATTACCTAGTGCCCCACACACAATGCTGTCCCCATCATTACCTACTGCCCCACACAGCTCCATTCTCAGCCTCTCCTGCACCTACCTTGCTGCTGAGACTTCCAGGACCATAGTGGCCACTGGAGGCACTCGATGCGGCTCCCACCAGGAAGGCTCTGTGGCCCTCACCTGCCCTGCACCCTCTTCTTCCCCAGCTTTGTCTCTGGCTAGCATTCCTTCCACACCAACCGCTGGGAACCAGGGCGGCAGCAGCTCCTTGTAGCCTAGGCCAGCTCCTGAGGGGCTGGTGTCTCTCTCCCTTCTGATCACACCCTTCACCTAGATTCCTGCTCAGCAGCCCTGGTGGGCTGGTTTCATGACTAACAAGATGGCTGGCTGTCCACCTGGTGTCAGAGCGACGGTGGCCCTCACGTCCCCTGTCTACCTGGAACCTGTTTGCCAAAAGGAATTGTTGACACATCTTCCCATCACATGTACCCAGAAGCCTGTCTCTGGCTGGTCTGTTGATCTCACTGGTTGGAAGTTCATTGAGGTCAGGAACCCATCTTCAGCTTCCAGCAGACAGACAGACAGACAGACAGAAACACACACACACACACACACACACACACACACACACACGCACATGCACCAGCAGTACTTATGAGTAAGAAAGAGGTGAATTGTTGGTGAATGGATGTATAGATGAAATGGATGGGCAGATGGATAATAGGTGGACAGAGGGGTGGATCCATGGATCAACAGGCAGATGGGTGAGTGGATGGATATATGAAAGATCTACAGATGGGGCGACACGTGGGCCAATGCACAGACAGATGGGTAGATGGGTAGACACATGGGCAGGTAGCTAGGTGATGGGTATACGGATGAGTGAATAAATGAGCAAATGCTGAGTGTGCAAAGGAATGGACAGATAATGAGAGAGTACAGGAGAGATGTGGCCATGTCCAGATGCCAGCGAGGAAAGGCGGGCACTTCGGCACTGTGGCACGCCGTGGGTTTCAGGTGTCTCCTGAAAGCTGCTCTGTTGGTTTGGTCCTGGTCACAGCAGAGTTCAGAGAGGCTTTGGGAAGAGGTTGGCCCTCAAGCACTCTGTTCTGAAAGACCAACTGATCACGCTGTGGTTTGACAGCACGGGAGGCAATGGAAACATTGTGAGGTCTGTGCCATTGGAAGGAATCACTGGGGACAGGAAAGATGGATCTCGTCCCTAACCCCTTCCTTTCCATCATGGAGTGATCAGGGGTTGCTCCCCTCCACATGGGGGGCCTGAGCTGTCACTTCCCTGCATTTGTGTGGCTGCTTTGACCCCAGCACAGACCATACCTTCCTCCTTATTAGCCCTTCTGTGACAGGGCTGGGGCCGTGTGTGGTCTCTATCTGTGGATGGGGCTTTCCCCTAACCCCTGTGACCAGGATGGGGTGCTCTGGGGAGGGCAGTGGTGAGAAGCATGGCTCCTGGGTGGAGCCACATCTGCAGTGAGGAGGAGGTGTGGACGGCTGCAGAAATGATGCTGGAACATGATATGGCTATTGGACTTCTTAGCCAGGGAAAGATGCATTTTTCATTCTACAACATTGTCAGAGTTCAAATTCCTTAAAAACCATCATAAGAAATAAAAGGCCTTCCAGACATATTAAATGAACAAATGTCATTTCCAGAGTTGCTCCCTTGCCAGCCACAGTCACTGAGGGCTTTAAAGGCATGCATCTCTGTTCCAGAGTCAGTGTAACTGGACAGGGCACTGGGGAGGCTTGGGAAGCAGAGGCCTTGAAATGCTGCAGGAGGCTCTGCTCACCATCCTGCTCTCTGTCACTGCATGAAGTGATGCTGGCCTTTGGGATGTGCAGAAGTAGGTATGGTTTTGACGTGAGTCATCCCAGAAAGGTGGGACATTGAGGTGGTGGTCCCTGTGCAGCAGAGGTCAGAGGGCCTTTGGGGAAGGACTTGGCCCTCAAGCGGGCTTACATCTGAAGGGTCTGCTGATGGCATTGTAACTTGGTGGTAGCAAGGGAGGGAGGTGGTAGAAACATGAGCAGGTTGTGCCTGCTTGGAGGAGCAGGTCACTGGGAGTGTGCTTTTGAAGGGCGGATGGATGGATCTTGTTCATGAGCCCTTCCTTCCCGCGTCTTTCTTCTTCCTGAGCACTCTGCAGGAAGCAGCTCTGCTATACCCATCATCCTGCCATGCTGCTCTGCTTCACAATGGGAACAATGAGCCGGCTGGCCATGCCCTGAACCCTCTGAAAACCTGACTCAAGATCAACTCTACTCTTTAAACCGTTTATCTTGGGTATTTGTCACAGTGACAAAAAAAAAAAAATTACTAACACAAGATTCAGCAGAGGCGGAAAATAGACAACTGGGGACAGATCTCTGATCCATCCTGAAGTGGGTTAGCATGGACACATATACCCCAGGGCGGGGCAGGGATGCCCCTCACCTCTCCTCAGGGAGGGAGGGGGGAAAAGGTCCCCAGAGTCCTGAGTTCTCAGTGTATACAGCCTGGCTCTTTTCCTTCACAGAGCAAGGGCCATTAAAGTGTTAGACTGAGTTATGTCTCAAATTCAACATGCAAAAGGCCTAAGCCAAGGCCCTCAGCATAGGGTCTGTGGCCACAGGGCCTCTGGAGGTGGGGACTGGGTATCACTGAGGCTGAATGAGATCACTAGGGTGGGCTCTGATCTACCCCACTGGGGTCCTCACAAGAAGAGGTTCAGCACACATAAAAGGTTCAGACATACATAAAAGGATGAGGACACAGAGAAGGTGACTGCATGCTAAGGAGATAGGGCTTCACAGGAAATCCCTGGATCACGGACTTCCAGCCTCCAGGCCTGTGAGCCAATAATTCCTGGTGCTTGTGTTGCCAGCACATGGCTCTTTGCTACAACTGAGGCAGGCAGGCATAGGGAAGAGTTCAGTAACCTGGGCCTCAATTGGATTTGGCTATGCACACCCCTCTTCTAATAGTGCACGTGGCAGTCCAGCTCCTTCACTTGTGCACACTGTACACACACCCCTCCATGTAGTGTGCCCAGCAGTCTCAGGCCCCACCTGCATCAGGCTACATGTAACAACAGGATGTGTTTCTCTGCTTCCAACAGCAATTAAATGTAAGGACTTTTTATTCAACTATGTTCCCAATGTATCTGATTTGAAGAATGGAAAGGCTGATCTGGCTCAGACTGGTGGGGGGTGCATACAAAGTAAAGCAAAACAGTGTCCTCAACCTTAGTGGGTGTGAGTCCTCAGCAGCTTGTATAAGAAAGATGCCCTAGCTGGGCATGGTGGCACACATCTTTAATCCCAGCATTTAAGAGACAGAGGCAGACAAATTTCTGTGAGATCAAGGCCAGCCTGCTGAGTGTTCCAGAGTAGCTGGAGCTACAAGGAGACCCTGTCTCAAAAAAACATAAAAATAAGTAAGTAAGGAAATAAATAAATAAATAAATAAATAAATAAATAGGGGCTGGAGAGATGGCTCAGTGGTTAAGAGTACCGGCTGTTCTTGCTGAGGACCTGGGTTTGATTCCCAGCACCCATATGGCAGCTAACAACCATCCATCACTCTAACAACCATCCATCACTCTAGTTTCAGGGTATCTGACAGCAACTTCTGACCTCCAAGGGCATTGCACAACACAGGTGAACTTAAATACATGCAGGCAATACACTCATACACATAAAAATAATAAAATATTTACAATAAATAGAGGAAGGAAGGAAGGAAGGAAGGAAGGAAGGAAGGAAGGAAGGAATCTGGCTGAGCGAGCCAGGGGAAACACTCAGTAAGCAGCATTCTTCCATGGTCTCTGGTGCGAGGATCTTGTCCTGAGTTCTTGCCTTGGCTCTCTTCAATGATGCTCTGTGACCTGTAAGCCTGATAAACCCTCTCCTCCCCAGGTTCAGTGTTTTATCTCATCAGAATGCAAGCTAGACTCATGCTCTCACTCAAGTGGCCTGCTGTCACTCTTGATGGTGAATCCCTGTCTCTGCACTCACTCAAGTGACCTGCCATCACTCTTGATGGCGTATCCCTCTCTCTACTCACTCAAGTGGCCTGCTGTCGCTCTTGATGGTGAATCCCTGTCTCTGCACTCACTCAAGTGACCTGCCATCACTCTTGATGGTGTATCCCTCTCTCTGCACTCACTCAAGTGGCCTGCCGTCACTCTTGATGGTGTGTCCCTGTCTCTGCACTCACTCAAGTGGCCAGCCGTCACTCTTGATGGTGTATCCCTCTCTCTGCACTCACTCAAGTGGCCTGCTGTCACTCTTGATGGTGTGTCCCTCTCTCTGCACTCACTCAAGTGGCCTGCCGTCACTCTTGATGGTGTATCCCTGTTTCTGCTCTCACTCAAGTGGCCTGCCATTACTCTTGATGGTGTATCCCTCTCTCTAATTTGTACTATCCATTTATTTCAATGAAGTTACCTTGCTGCTTTTGGAATTCAGTGTGAGCCCTTATTTTTTTCACAATGTTTATTGACGCTCTGTGCATTTTATATAAGATTACATTACAAATCAAATCTAGACCCATTATCCCCTCCCAACCCCCCCACCCCACCAGAACTCATGCATTCTGCCAAACATGTTTTTCATCTTTTTCTCAGTCTCTCTCAAAATTCTCAATGCAGAAGTTTACTGTTTCGAGCAGAAGTTCATCGTTTCAGTCAGTTCTTTGACGAAGTCTTTTCTGTTGTTCCTTCCAATATGAATCACTCCCAAAATCTTAGACAAAAGCAGCCCTGCACAAGAAATACTTACAACTAGGTAATTGGCACTAGCATCCACAGATGAGAGATACCATTCATCGTTTGTTTTTCTGGGACTGTGTTACTTAACATAATATCTTCTAGTTCCATCCATTTACCTGCAAAGTTCATGATGTCGTCTTTCTTTTTTTTTTTTTAACTTTAAAAAAATTTTTTTTATTAATTTTTATTTATTTCTGTATGTGTATGAATGTACTGTCTGCATGCAAGTCTGTGCACCCGTGTCGTGCAATGCCGCGGAGGTCAGAAGAGGGTCTCGGATTCCCCTGGAACTGGAGTTCTCCTGGAATTGGAGTTTCAGACAGTTCTCGGCCGCCATGTGGGTGCTGGGGATCCAACCCGGGTCCTCTGTAAGAGCGGTTGGCGCTCTTAACCGCTAGGCCATCTCTCCAGCCCAATGTCGTCTTTCTTTACCACTGCATAGAACTCCATTGTGTAGATGTACCACATTTTCTCTGTCCACTCGTCAGTTGAGGGGCACTTGGGTTGGTTCCAACTCTTTGCTACTGTGAAGAGAGTTGCAATAAACATGGCTGTACATGTATCTCTGCGGTAAGATGAGTCTTGTGGGTACATGCCCAGGAGTGGTATGACTGGGTCAGGTGGTAAGCTCATTTTGAGTCTTCCAAGGGTTCTCCACACTGCTTTCCATAGTGGCTGTATGAGTTTACATTCCCACCAGCAGTGGATGAGGCCCTTATTCTTAATTCTTTGTACAAGATGCCAAGAACCTGGAGCCATCTGCCCAGACCCCACCCACCATTAGTACAATCACCCAGCAGGCTGATACCCAGTGAGTCATTCCTGGTAAGATTTTTGTGAAGCCCATCAAAAACCAGAGGAGTCTACACATTTTAGCAAAAGAAACTGAGGCAAAGAATGGCTTTGATTTCTTTGATGGTGGTGGCATGCCAAATTCCAGCTTCTGTCTAGGTTGCCATTCCTAGAGGACAAACACTTGTGTCCAGGGAATTTACATGGTCTGGCCCTGAGGACTTGCATCTCATTAATGCCTGGAGCAGTCATCACTGCTATCCCTCTCTCCCACCAGCCTGTCTCTGGGAGGGTGCGGGCTCTAAGCCATCAGCCGCTGTCTTGTGTTGAGGTTCTGCGCATACTTTGCTGCTGGAGGAAAGTCATCAGCTGTCCATAACCCCCCCCAACAACAGTGCCCAGGGCTAACACCTCATCTGCATTGCTCTCTGGACAGCCAAGCTGTTCCTCTAAACTCAAATGACAGCCTATACTCCCCTCTCCATAGGACTTTAACCTGGTCTCTGCCTGATCCACAATTTCCTCAGGATAAGCTTCATGCTCAGGGTGACATGCAGGCTGGGGCTGCTACCCATGACTTGGCTTGGGAGAGGAGAATTGGGCTCAGCCTGTGTTCTGTCCGTATGTTCTATAGCAAACTTCCTTCCAGGAGGTTCCTTTTCTCTACCCTCCTTATATGTAATTTTGGCCTCAATTTGGGTTGAAATGTATGGAAAAATGATCTCAGAAGCCCCCAAACTAGTTTGGAGATAGTTTCTGGTGTCTTTGGGACAGCAAGGTGTGATGGAGTCTCAATCAATGGGCCACATTAGAGAGCAATGCAGAGTGAATAGTCTGTGTTCTTTTGGACCTCAGAATGGAGGTGTCTGGTTGGCAGCTCGGACCTCGCAGTTCCCACTAGGTGTGCTTTCAGGTTTTGTGAGTGGTGACCTTGACTCTGACTCTGTGAGATCAGGAGGCAGAGGCCAGGGGCTCTGGCCATCCTGTTAGCCCTCTCAGCCTGTCTGGCTAGTCTACCAGGCAGGGGTGGGCAGCACTGTTCAGAGAACTGTCTGTAAGCTCAGCTCTGGAGACAAGAGTCCTTTGCAGCAGGGACCCAGCAGCCTCTTGCCAGCTGTTGGCATACAACAAGCCTAGTCTATACACCTTCATCCTGTGCCAGGCTACAGAGGGACCTGTGGACCCCCTACTTTGGGGAGAGGTTCATTTTGCTGCCCGGAACTGGTGTTTTCCATAGACCGTGGCTCTGACACACTCTCCCTGAGGGACCCCGTGAGAGGCCTGGGAGAGAGAGCTAAAACCCCCGTTTCTTCTCCACCTCCCTCACCCCTGCTACCCAGCTGCAACTCCTCAGCCCTCCATTCCTCAGCTCTCTCTCACTCTGTTCAGGGTGATACCTGCATAGCAGGGTACACAGATCACTCAGCTTATGGTTCCCAGAACTGAGCATATCCTGTAATGGAAGTCTTGGCCTCTTCAGCCTTCCAGTCAGTGCATGGTCCTGAGGACCACTCTGCACAAACTGGCTTTACTGACCTGCCTTGTGTCCACAGAGTGTGTGGTCTCCTGGAGGTCTCCTTCCCCTAGCGGCTGCTATGTTCTTGCTCTCCAGCTGTGCCAGCTCACTGTGCACCCATAGGGCCATGTGCTGGCCCTTTTCCTACTGATGAATGTAGGATCAAGTTCCTTTTGGGGATCCTCTAAACACTACCATCAGTAAGCACTTGGTTTCTCTGCAGGTATTGGTTGGGCCTCAGTGTCCCATACATGGGTCCATCAGACTCTTCCTAGTGGCCTACCACACCAGCCAGCTCCCTCCCGGCAGCTGTGTACTCCCAAGTACCGTCCAATATTGTACCAGTACTTGGGCACTTGTTTCCCTGTTGTCCTTTCCTGGGGTTGCACAAACCCTTACTGGTTCAGCTGCTATTTCCCCAAGGGTGGGCCATGGGAGCATCTTCTGTTGACTTGCCCTTGGGTGGTGTCTTTTGTGAGATGTGTGCTCCTCTGACTGATGTCCTATTCAAACCCAAGGCCTTTCCTGCCCCAAGATGATGCATCTACAAAGAGGGCTCAGCTCAGCCCATTTCTGTTCTGTGCACACAGGGCAGGGCTGAGGAGCCAGTCAGCATGGAGGAGCACAGGTTCACAATATTCATGGGAGTTTCATGTCTATCTTAGGAGGTACCATCTTCAGGACAAGAACATCTGGGTCTGCCAGGCCAGTAGGTCCAGACCTTTTTTTAAATTTTTTTTTAAATTTTATTTTTGTATGTGTATGAATGTATTGTCTGCATGTAGGTTTGTGCACCTGTGTCATGCAATGCCACGGAGGTCAGAGAGGGTCTCAGATTCCCCTGGAACTGGAGTTCTCCTGGAATTGGAGTTACAGACGGTTTTTAGCCTCCATGTGGGTGCTGGGGATCGAATCTGGGTCCTCTGTAAGAGCAGTCAGTGCTCTTAACTGCTGAGCCATCCCTCCAGCCCCTAGTAGGTCCAGATCTTACTGCCTACAAGCCCAGTACAGTCAGGTCTGAGGCCCATTATGGCCAAGTCTACCTACCTAGTAGGCCAGGTCTGTGGGCTCAGTATGGCCATGTCTGACTGCATACTATGGACAGGTCTGCCTATCCAGTATGTCTGGGTCTACCTGCCTAATGTGATAGGGTCTGCCTCTATTACAAGCCAGGTCTTTCTGCTTAGTAGGGCAGCTCTGTGGGTCCAGTATGGCCAAGTTTCTCTGCCTACTAAGGCCAGTCTTTAGACCCAGTCAAACTGACTAGTGATAAGAGGAGATGGAAATTGGCTAGGTAGTTTAGGGTAAAAAGAACCCCCCCCCAAAAAAAGTGACCAACTTCTTTCTTGGCTAAAAGCTGGAAATATCCTTGGCCTTGCTGGTAGCCTCATCCTGCTCTAGGCCAGAGATACTAGAAATATGTAAGCCAAAATTGTCTCTGGTTCCACCACGGCCAAAGGCTGGGGATGCCAGGAAGGGGATCTGGCTTTTTCCCTATCTCTTTTCCCCCAAAAAGCACTCAGTTCCTGGAAACCAGACTGAGGATGTGACCAAAACCGCAGGGACCCAGACACCTGAAATGGGAACTGGGCTGACCAGCTCCTCTCCTCCCCTCCCCACCTCCCTCCACTAACCCCTTATTAACTCCTGAGCAACAAGGCTCAGTGGATTCCACTCCCTGTGACCCTCGTGCTGTACAGGAACTCTGCCTTCTTCCCTTTTTCATTCTTCAAATTCACAAGACAAGACCCCAAAGCTTCTGGCTTGGGGTGGCTTTGGCGGCCCTTGAGTTTATGGGACTCTAGCCTCTCAAGCACAACAGAGCCGATAAGGGTTCTGTCAGTCTCAAAGACACCCTGAAATTCCTGTATCACTCATACAGTATGGCCAAGCATAACCCCATGGTACAGTCAGATCTTCTGCCCACTACGGCTTGGTGTAGGTCCAATAGGGCTGTGTCTGTCTGTCCAGTATAGCCTGGTCTGCCTGCCAAGTACTGCTGGGTCTGCATACACACCCTGCACAGCCTGGTGTGCCCGCCCTGTACAGCTCAATCTATGGTCCTGTATAGCTGTTCTTGAGGATTTGGTACCCTAAGGGATCAAGCTTCCTTCAGGCTTGGCTTTCAGAGGTTGCTAACCTGAGGGAGGCTGGGGATCTGCATGTGGCCCTGAGGTGAACCCAGCTTGTATGTGGGAGCTTGTGGCTGGCTCTGCTGGGGGGAGTGGTTTAGGGGCCCTACCCTGAGTTTGCAAGTTGGATTGTGATATCCAAAGTTTCTCAAAACATCCCTTCTTCCTCAGCCTCACAGCTGTTTTTCCTTAATATAGGCACACAGGCGTGCACACACACACACACACACACACAATTAAACCAAAACAAAGGACATGCTTCCGGTCCCGTCCCCCCCCGCCCCCACCATAGCACACACTTGCCGGCTGCTCTTGGGTTCTCTAGCTAGCAAGCCCCACCACACCCTCCCCCTGGCTTGAATTTACTGTGCGAAGGGTCAAGTGATGTCTGCCCAGAATCCCATTAGGCCCCTCCCAGAATAGAGAGTGTTCTGAACCTTTACACAGGCTGCTCTTCTGCCTCTATCCTTACCCCTCCCAGTGTCTCCCTCCCCCCATCTCTGGCTGTTCCTAGTTCAACCTCGTTTATCTATCAATGACATCTACTGTTGTAGATGTGGCTGGCTGAGCGGTTCTCCTCCAGGGTCTAGACTAGTTCTTGGTGCATGGTAATGAGCTGGCAGGCCCTGCTCTCCTCCTCCAGGGAGCCCTCCAGGACTGCCGGGTCACAGAGCCACTCTGCTTCATGGTCAGAGCACCAAACCCTCCCAGTCCCTCTCTAGCGGCTATGTTCCCACACTGCGATGGGCAGTAGTGATAGTCTGACAAGATCTAGACTCACCAGAGACAAGGCTCTGGGCACACCTGTGAGGGAGATTCTTGACGAAGTCATTTGAAATGGGAAGACCACACCCCCACACCGGGATCACACTTTCAATCGGTGGCCCAGATACAAGGATGACGGGGGAAAGCTTTTGCTTTTGCCTGCTTGTCCTGTTGGTGAGCTCATCTACTCTGTCATTGCCACCACTGTATTTCTTCACTGACATCAGAACCAACTTCTTCAGATTTTTGTACTGAAGACCAGCATCTCTCCAGAAATTCTCCAAGCCTTCAGCACCAGATTGGGACTGCTAAGATGTCCAGCCTGGTAGACTGAGCATCTACCAGGTTCTCAGCATCTCCAGTGTGCAGACAGTCATTGCTGGACTGTCCAGCCTATGTAACAGATCCCCTTGTAATATATATTCATTCTATCAGTTCTCCTAGAGAACACTGACTAATTCACAGGTTCTGTAGGCCCTGGCCTACTCCAGATCATGACCTATGATAGACGCCATGAATCAGATTGAACCTCTCCTGGAGGATACAGCTCAGTGGGCAGCAGCAGGTTTTAAAATAAAAACTGAGTATGTAAATATGTTTCTAGAAGCCAAAAGACTGAATGACCACTGAAAAACACCAGAGCTTCAAATCATCCAGCCCCAGGGAAGCAGGTCCTGCCCTGTCCATCTCCACCTGTCACAGAGCCCATTCACCAAAGAGGACCAAGTGCACTCCCTCCTAAGGGTCTTCATGTTTTTTCCTGCCCAGGCTCCCAGCTCCTACCTCTTTCCTGGGTGGTCCATCTTAGGGCCTTCCTCCTCCTCCTCCTCCTCCTCCTCCTCCTCCTCCTCCTCCTCCTCTTCCTCCTCTTCTCCTCCTCTTCTCTTCCTCCTCCTCCTCCTCCTCCTCCTCCTCCTCCTCCTCCTCCTCTTCCTCCTCTTCCTCCTCTTCTCTTCCTCCTCCTCCTCTTCCTCCTCTTCCTCCTCCTCCTCTTCCTCCTCTTTCTTCTCCTCTTACTCCACAAGGAGTCCTCCTTTAGCATCTCCCCTCCATCTACTACTCCTTCCTTTGAGCTGAACCTGGCCTGAATGCCTTTTGCTGGAATATTCTATTTAACAAGGAAGAGTCTCAGGTGCCTGGCCCTGGCCAGGCTCCTCCATGAGCTTTCATGGAGAATGACTTATCCTTAGCTTCCTGGGGACTTTCTCCTTCCAGAAGAAGCACAGAGAGGATAGAGAGTCTGCCCATCACATACCAGCCAGCAGGACTCAGCTCAGACAGATAACCTGGCTCCGAATACATGGCCTCAAGACAGCAGTCCCTGCTGCCTTTACCTCTGCGGCCTGTCTCCCATGGGGCTCTGTCTGCCTCTTCGAGGGGGCTCTAGCCAACCTGGCCTGAAGCAGAGTGTAAAAGGTAGCTGCTTGGTAGGAGGGAGAACTGAGGCTAGAAGAACCAGTGTGGTCGTTGTCTGCTACTGGAGGCCGAGCCTGGCCTGGAGTTACTCACCTCCAGGCTGGCCTAGCCGGAGTGCAACCATCTGATCATCACCAAGCCTTACTGCTCTCAACCTTGCAAGCCTGGAGTGAGAATGAAATCCTCAGAGGCAGTGAGCCCAGATCATAACCCAACCCTGTCTTCTGCTCCAATTTGGGGTCCAACTTGATAGACCTGGCAGTATGACCTGAGAGTCCCCTTTCCAACTAGCTTTTAGGCGACTATGATGGGCAGACTCTCTCCCCTCTCTATTCTTCTTCTGGAAGGAGAAAGTCCCCAAGGAAGTAAGGATAAGTCATTCTCCATGAGAGCTCATGGAGGAGCCTGGCCAGGGTCAGGCACCTGAGACTCTTCCTGGTTAAATAGAAATTGGACTCCACTCTGAGAAGCAGGGCTGATGGGCCATAGAACACCCAGTGCAGGCTCAAGGGCTCTTGAACTGTGTCTGTCTCTTGAGCCGCCAGGGAGCAGGGCTTGCACAGGGAGGGGATGTGGGCAGATGTGAGGCTTAGCAAAGACCTGTGTCCACCCCTGGGGCTCAGGGAGAAAGCAAAGCTGTCAGCTGTTGTCGGAACTGGAGGATCAGCCAGAAATGTGGAGGGAATTATGAAGTCAGAGAGTGAGACCGGCTCTGCCCCTCCCCCACCCAGGGTTGTTTGTTCCCACCCAGGACAGGGGACCAGAATGTCATCTTGTTCTCAGGCTGCCAGATGGATCTTGGCTTTGGAGGAGGAAAACAGCACTGGCTTCACGTCTGGTGGCAAGCAGGGACCAGGTCTCCTGCAGAAAGCAGGGCTGCCAAGTCACCCAGCCAGCACAGCTGCGCAGGCCTGTGTCTGAGGCTGGAGCTAGGTCATGTACCCCATGTGAAGGAGGGTCCCATCCTCACCCGGGGCAGCTGTCCCACCCACTCTGCCTCTCCCTCTGTGCTAGCACACCCCACATGTTTTCTCTCATCTTGTTTTATCTTCAACAGTCGCTGTGCAGCTATACCAACTCTGGATTCTTCTTCATACATGAACTCTCCAATTTAAGGATTGCTCTCCAGGCCAGGCCAGACTGTCCCCCCTCAACCACTCTAATTATCCCTCCCAGGGACAACTCTCCCCTTTAAAAACAAATTCTTTTTTTTTTTTTTTAAATTTTTTTTTTAATTTTATTTATTTCCGTATGTGTATGAATGTATTGTTTGCATGCAAGTCTGTGCACCCGTGACGTGCAATGCCGCGGAGGTCAGAAGAGGGCGTCGGACTCCCCTGGAACTGGAGTTCTCCTGGAATTGGAGTTTCAGACGGCTCTCGGCCGCCATGTAAAAAAATAAATAAATAAATAAAAACAAATTCTTCTGGAATTTCTTTTCACATTCCTAATATCATCCTTGCCTTGCTGCTGGGTCCTCAGCTCTGTAGCTTAACCAGGGTCAGTGACCCCCCCCATGGGGACTTTAGCTTCTCCTCCCTTCTGCTTCTGCCCCTGTCACCCCACCCTTAAGCAGGAGGACAGCTTCACTGTGTCACCCACAGCAGAGCTGTGAGATACACTGTAGCTACTTCTTAACATTTCTCCCTGAAGATTTTTATTTAATTATTAATTTAACAATAATATTGTTATTTTTATGGTACTGAGAATCAAGACTTGTGCATACTAGGCAAGAGCTCTGACACTGAGCTATACCCCAACCCCCACCTGCAATTCTGTTGCCTGAACCCTCTGTGGACACAGAACATGTTCTATGTTTCCTTTGGTCTTGTTTATTCTCCTGTTTCAAAGGAGTTCAGACACTATTGACTTTCTAAGAAGGGGAGGTTAAATAGCTGTAGTACCTGACCACGTCCTTGTCTTGGCCTCATGGTCAGTGAGCAGTTTGGCTAGGTATAAAAAAGAATTCCAGTTTGGAAATCATTTTGTGCAGTTCCACAGGAGTTGCAGAGAGACCCTGCCTCAGTATGGTGGAAGAAGAGAACTGACTCCCACACTTGTCCTCTGCCTTCCATACATGAATTGTGGAATGTATGTACCTGTTTGTCTGCTGCCCATATGGACATGTGCACCCAATAATAATAAAAAAATTAAATTAAAGAATTTTCCAGAAGGGCACTGCTGGGGTTTGGCTATAGGCTGACTGTGTCCCTGGAGGGAGGATTCATGAGCTAGAATCTAACACCCCACAGTGAGGCATGAAGGGAGAAGGGGACCATCTCCCAACTGTGGGGCCTTTGGGAAGTGACCAGGATTAGAAAGGAGCCTCATGAGTTGGCGGCTTTGTAAGAAGACAGGTCTCTCTCTTTTTCTCTTTCTCTCTTTCTCTCTCTCTCTCTCTCTCTGTCTCTCTCTTTTTCTCTTTCTCTCTTTCTCTCTCTCTCTCTCTCTCTCTCTCTCTCTCTCTCTCTCTCTCTCTCTCTCTCTCTCTCTCACACACACACACACACACACACACACAGACCCTGTCTCTGCCACGTGATGTCCTGTGCCACCTCTAGATTCTTCTAATATAAAGGCTGTCATCAGATGTGGCCCTTGACATTGGGGCAGAACTGTGAACCAAAATACCTCCCCCCTCCTTTTCTTTAAAGACAGATTCTCACTATGTAGCCCTGGCTGGCCTAGAATTCACTATGTAGATCAGGCTACTCTTGAATTCATAGAGATCCACCTGCCTCTCCCTCCCGAGTGCTGAGATTAAAGGCATGAACCACCACACACAGCTCAATTTACAAACTTCTTTTGTTTTTTAATATGGAACGCTTCACGAATTTGCATGTCATCCTTGCGCAGGGGCCATGCTAATCTTTTCTGTGTTGTTCCATTTTAGTATATGTGCTGCCGAAGCGAACACTACAAACGTCTTTTGTAAATAAGCCTCTAGCCTTGGCTCTTTTACTATAGTAAGGAAAACCAGCTCTGCTCTCATGACCCCATCTCTTCCTGAAGGCTCTGCCTCCGAACACTATCCCATCCAGAGCAGGAAGCAGCATAAGAATTCTGGAGTGGGGGGCTGGAGAGATGGCCTAGCGGTTAGGAGCGCCGACCGCTCTTACAGAGGACCCGGGTTCGATCCCCAGCACCCACATGGCGGCTGAGAACCATCTGAAGCTCCAATTCCAGGAGAACTCCAGTTCCAGGGGAATCTGAAACCCTCTTCTGACCTCCGCGGCATTGCACGACACGGGTGCACAGACTTACATGCAGACAGTACATTCATATACATACAAAAAAAAATTAATTGAAAAAAAAAAGAATTCTGGAGGGACATAGACACCCCATCCGGAAATAGCACGTGAGCCCAGGGGACCCTGGCTGGCCCATGGTAACTTGCCATCAGGTGACCAGGGGCTCTGCCCAGGGGCTTTCACTGGCCGCACAGGTCCCTCAGATCATCCTGCCATGCTGCCATACTGGGCCCCAAATAGACAAAGAAAGAAGGTGGTGCGAGCAGTGGGGACAGGGCGGCTCCCCTCTCAGGGCCTCACACAGGCAAGGAGCATCTTGGGACTCAGAGGTCCAGCTGGATCCAGGCTGACTGTGCTGCTGGCTGCCAGAGTCTGTGCACTGCAGGATGCTGAGCTGGCCTCTTCCCATGGGAGGTCAGCAGCACCACTCTGCATGACAGCCATCAGTAGCCCTGGCCATCCCCAGCATTCCCTGGGATGCTGATGCTGCTGAGCAATCCCGACAGGGGTTCTTAGGCTCCATGTCTCCTCTCTGACCTGTGCTGTCTCTATGGTGCATGTGCTAAGCATTCACCAAGTGGCAGGCCAGTGGGCAGTGCCTTCCTCTGCCCATGGCTGCAGCCAGCAAAATCTCATTGAAAGACTAGCCAAGGGAGGCTAGAGCTATTGGTGCGGTCCCAGGCTCTCTACCAATGGAGATCTGAGGTTATCAACAGGGGGATCAAAGCACAAAAGCCCCAAAGAAACCACTGTAAGCCATATTGAGGAAATAGCTCTGCCCCAGGAGGAGGTTGGCCCTGTGCCCTTGGGCTGGTGGTACTTTTAGTCAACTCTTGTGACCCAAGTCCCTCAGTGCCTGAAACTGACGTGGTGTGAGCCACAAGACTGAGTTGGTGCTGTGTTCATGTGACATAGTGGTTGTTTGAGTCACCAGCCATTCTCTAAGCTTTAAAAAAATTCATCTTATACTTACCCGGCAGGGGAGATACCATGATCACGAAGGTGGTTTTCCCAGGGCAAGACTCACCCATTGCACTCGGATCTGCTGACCCCCATGATTTCCCCAAATACGAGAAACTTGACTGCATGATTTGTGGTAGTGGGGGACTGCGTTTGCATTCTCCCCTGGGGGGGATGCATCTTAGCCAGGTGTGGTGGCGCATGCCTTTAATGCTAGCACTCAGGAGGCAGAGGCAGGCGGATCTTTGTGAGTTCAAGGCCAGCCTGATCTACAGAGTGAGTTCCAGGACAGCTGGGGCTAGAGGGAGAACATGTCTCGAAAAGTGCATGAGCTCTGGTGGGGTGGGGGAATGGGGGACACACGGGTCTCTAGATTTGATAAAAAAATTAATTTATGTGAAAAAAATTAATTAATTTATTATGTTTTATGTGTATGAGTGTACTGTCTGCATGTAGGTTGGTGCACCCCTGTCTAATGCCACAGAGGTAGGAAGAGGGCAGCGGATTCCCCTGGAACTGGAGTTAAAGATGGCTCTTAGCCACCATGTGGATGCTGGGAATCGAACCCGGGTCTTCTGCAAGAGCAGTGGGTGCTCTTAACAGCTGAGCAGTCTCTCCAGCCCCAGGAACCTTTTTTTTTTTTTTTTAAGATTTTGTTACTTTTACTATTTTCAACTTGAACATACAAGTCCCCCCTGCTGGATGGTGGGACCCATGGGCTGTGTGGGTTTGGGTACAACTGCTTGCAAATTGGTTTTACACGAAGGATGCTCTACTCATAAATTATTACTTATTGTTAAAAAATGAAAAAAAAAACTGAGAGAAAGATGCAGGACAGTTATGGCAGAATGCATGATCTGGAATGGGGTGGGGTGGGGTGGGTGGGGGGGAGGGAAAGGGAAATATGCCTGAACTGAATTGGAAAATGATGTATAAAATACACAAAGCATCAATAAAAAATGAAAATTTTAAAAAATGCATCTTAGCTGGGCAAGGTAGCACATGCCTTTAATCCCAGCACTTGGGAGACAGAAGCAGGAGGATCTCAGTGAGTTCAAGGCCAGCCTGGTCTACATGGAGAGTTCCAGGCCAGCTGTGGCTACAAGGAGACCCTGTCCCAAAAAGACAAAAAAATGCATCTTATGTATTGTGTGTTGTGTATTGTGTATTGTGCATTGTGTGTTGTGTATTGTGCATTGTGCATTGTGTATTGTGCATTGTGCATTGTGCATTGTGTATTGTGTGTTGTGTATTGTGTATTGTGTGTGCATCTGTACATGCCATGGCTTGTGCGTGGAGGTCAGAGGAGAACTTGCAAGAGCTGTTTCTCTCTTTCCTTCCACTATGTGATGTCCTGGGGATCAAAGTCAGATCATCCTACTTGGCAACAAGTACCTGTACCTGCTGAGCCATCTCGTTGGCTCCATTTTCTGAGCTTTATGCTGCACCACTTTGAAAATTCAGGGACTAATACAGGCATATTTTCACTGTTACCATCATTCATGGGGAGCCTGGAAACAATCTTGAGGTATGTCTGCACATGTTGAAAAATAAGGTGTAGTTCATACCTATGCTTACAGATAATTACATATCTTTACAACAGAAAGACACCAAAGCTTACTTACAGAATATTCTCAGTGGAACAAGATGCTCTAGTTCGCTTTTCTGTTACTGTGATAAAACACCATGACCAAAAACAACCAGGGAAGAAAAGGGTTTATCTGGCTTACAGGTTATAATCATGGTGGGAAACAGATCTCAGAGGAATGCTGCTTCCTGGCTGCTTCTAGGCTCCTTTCAGCTCCCTTTCTGATACAGCCCAGGCCCACCTGCCTAGGGATGGCACTGCCCACAGTGGGCTGGGCCCTCCTAATCAGTTAGCAATGAAGAAAATGCCTTAAAGACACGGCCACAGGCCAATGTGATAGAGGAAATTCCTCAACTGAGGTCTCTTCACAGGTGTGTCCAGGTGACAGACAAGATCAGCCATCACACATGGACAAAACACTGGGAAGTCAAGGCTCTGGATAAAGGGAGAGAACATCTTATGTTCATGGACAGGTATGTTCATGGTCTTGATAGCTTCAAGGCCACTTCAGTCATAACCCCAGTAAGTTATTTTGTGGGTATCAGAAAAAGATAGGCCAAGTGGACATGCACAGCCTTCAAGGACTTGTTATGAGCAACTCTAATTTTTCCCTATGTGCTTATCTGACTTTTCTGCAGTGAACATGTGTTACTTTTAACATTTTAGAAGAGCAATAAACTTTTTTCAAGGAAAAAAATGCAGCACGAGCATAAATAAAGCCCAAGAGGAGCCAAGCAGATGAGTTTAGCAGCAGAGCCTTTTCAGAGTGGCCTGGACCAAGCCCAGAAGTGTCACCAGCGGCTGTCACCCATCTCCTTCCTGGAGTCTAGCAGCTCCTCCTGTCCAGGGTTTTGACAGGGAGATGGCCTGGGGTCTGGGCCCACTGTGATTCTCATCTGTGGAGATGGAAGGCCTGGGCAGCTTCCCATTTTCCATGGCCTAGAAGGGTTGGGGGATTATTTCTCCAGCTGGGGTCCTTTATTTTAAAATGTTCGTATGATGAATGGTGGAGCAGAGGGCTGTTAGGAAATTCGACTGCAGTTTCTCCTCAGAGTCATGGACCCCATATGCAGAGCCTGCAGTAGGAAGGCCCCCAGGAGGCTCAGGGCACGCAGGGGTGGCTCTCACATTGCTTAACCTTTAAGGCCTTGCTCTCTAGTCCCATCTCCCCCAGTAAGCCCCTCCTGGTTCCCTGAGCTCAGAAGCCTTGCTCCTCACAAACACTCAGCCTGCCCATCCTGCATCTCTGGGCTCATTCTGGCAGGGGAACCTGGTGAAAGAGGGGTTATGTGGCTTCTCTGTGATTCCTGGCTCTGGGATAGGCTTAGTATGGGGTCCCCCAAAGTTGACAAGGAACAAAGTGAGCCCAGAAAGCTCTGCTGAGGGCTGAGTCATGGAAGGAGAGATTAAGTCATGCACTGTGCACCTGAGTCTCTGTGGACCTTTGTGAAACATACCACCAGTGGCCAGAGGAAGGCAAGGGGAAGCCAGCGTCACCCATACAGCATTGTCCCTCCCTGGCAGAAAGCCATCCTGGGCACTGCTTTCCTAGGCTGGTCCTGTGCCCACGGCTGGATGAAGGGAAGTATAATCATGTGAACTTGCCTCACGGAGAGGGGGGAACAGCAACCTAGGACTTGCTCCTGTGTTCTCTGGTGGCCCAAGGATATTGAACTGCACCCATGCCCTACAGAGAAGCTGTATTTGTTGAATGGAATATGCTGAGGAGCCTAGGAGTGGACAGACAGGTGAGGTCAGTTGCATCTTCTCCTTGGACCCAGAGCAGGTGCTTGAGAAGGCCTGAGGGGAAGGTCTGTGCCAGCTCCATCCCGGGCCTGCAGAAGCCAAAGCATCCATTCATTAAACAAACACTATTTGCAGAGGCACGAGCCCCAACTCAAGAGAGAGACCTTCACTCACAGTATAGCAGGGTGGGGCTGAGGACAGATGTGGCCAACACAGCTCCAGATTTGGAAACTGATAAGCCCAGGCAGGGTTCATGTTTCAGTGCAGCAATCTTCCGGGTTACGCACCCAGGCAAATCCCTTCACCCCTCTGAGTGTGTTTCCTTTATTTTCAATAGTAGAACACAAATGTGGTTCCAGGGTCACTTGAGGATTTGATGACATCATAGACATCAGTGTTCAGTACAATGCCTTCCACATGTGAATGGTCAACACAGGTGCTGCCATGGTAACAGTGGTTCCATGGCAATAGTGGTTAGATGGGCACAAAGAGCCTCAGAATCTGTGTCCGAAAGCAAAGGGTGCTAGATCCCCATGCTGGTAGAAGCTGCCAGAAGTTCTCAGAGGCGGGATTAAGAGTGTCTAGGGTGTCCTGTATGTGCCAGCCTTGGCCGCCACCACTGCAGTAAACAGAGCCAGTAGGCTGGAACAAAGATGTAGGTACAGCTGGTTGGCAGCTGGGAGGAGAGGAGCAAACAGCTGCCATGCCAAGTGCAGCCTCAGCAGAAGCAGCCCTCACCTGGTTGAGGCTGAAGGTGTGAGGTGTTCAGGGTGGTCCTTACAGAGAGCATAGTGGGGCCGGGTGCCCACCCAGTACTCCACAGGGCATGCAGCCTACTTTGGCAAGGGGCAGGCTGTGCCAGGGTATGATTCTCTGAGCAGGAGCCAGCGGGACAACCCGCTAGCCTAAAGTCACCCTCCCCTCCTTAGAACCTGGGCCCAGCCAGACAGGGCCTTGTTAGCAGCTGGGGACGTGGGGGACCTGCCAGCTTGGTTTTTTGTGTCTGTGTGAACCAGTCTAGGACAGACTCAAGGAATGCAATAGCTAGACTAAGAGAAATGGGTAGAGAAACCTCTGAACCTCTGGCAGGAGCATGGAGGCACATTTCCCTCCCTGCATGGTGAGCACTGTGTTAGCAGCAAGGAGGGCAGTGTTGCATGTGCCCACAGCCGGCCTTTCCTTCAGGGCCTGGACCTCCCCGTGCAGAATGGTGAGTCTCAGCATTGGAGTACATTAGTTTCCAAGCTCAGAAAAAGGGAGCACCTGCATTTGACCTTGCAGGTGGGGAAACTGAGGCTCAGGAATGAGAATGTGAATGGGGTAAAGGGGAAATATTTTCATCTTAAGTCGGTGGAGGCCAGTGGAAACAGTGGGCAGAGCACAGGACAATGTAACGGTCACCTCTGGAGACAAAACAGAGCACAAGGCTGTGGTCTGCCTGCCCATCCTCGTGGTGTAAACAGTGGGCAGAGCACAGGACAATGTAACAGTCACCTCTGGAGACAAAACAGAGCACAAGGCTGTGGTCTGCCTGCCCATCCTCATGGTGTAAACAGTGGGCAGAGCACAGGACAATGTAATGGTCACCTCTGGAGACAAAACAGAGCACAAGGCTGGGGTCTGCCTGCCTATCCTCACAGTGTAAATGTTCCTGCTGCTAAAACCAAGCTGCCCATAGGACACTTAGAAATATGGAGTTGGAAAGACACAACCTGTGTCTGGTGGGCCCTACCCTGAGCATTCTTCCCAGTAGCAGCCCCTGCCGTTCCTTCTTTAAAGACAACCACAGGAGCAACTGGGACAGGGTGAGTACCTTAACCCAATGGTGGGTGTGTTCCTAAAAGTTGAGGTGCTGGGCACCCAGAGTTTACCACAGTGCAAGTTCACAGGGTTCTGTGGGTGGTTCTGCATTCTTGGAGATACTTCCACATACAGCAGTCAGGAAGACATTTGTGGCTGCCTGTGCTGGGCCCCAAGCCACTGGAGAGAGAAAATATCTGCAAAGTGGGACGAGGGGCACACTAGGACTTCAACTGCCTGGAAGAAAAGAGAAAGGGAGCAGATGGGACTGAATCTGAGGGAAGAGGGTCCTAAAGTGAGGGGTCTGGGGGGACATGCCTGCTGTGGGACACTGGAAAGCTGCTGTGCTGTCACCTCAAAGGCTCATGTGCTTGAAAGTCTGGTCTCCAGCTGGTGGACTGTTGAGGGGTGGCTGGATCCTGAAGGCACTGACTGGTCTTTGAGGAGGTGTGGGCTGGTTGGATGAAGTGGGTCACTAGAGACATGATAATAAAGGGTATGTCTGACCCTGGTACCCGTGGGTGAGGATGTACCCTGACTGACGTGAGGTGAGAAGTTCTGCTCTTCCACACTGTTCCCACTATGAGGCTTTCTTCTCATAGACCAGAAACAATGGAATCAAGTGGTCCTGGACTGAAGCTTTGAAGCCATGAGCCACAATAAAGCCTTCATCCTTTGAGGTTATTTTATTTTGTCACAGTGACAGTCATCTGGGGGAACACAGTTAGGATGTGCCCTCCCATACTGGGCACTAGGAAGACTTTCAATTAAATCATTATTTCTCTCATGTAGTTACACAAGTGAATCTCTCCAAAGGAATACTGATGCTCTGTATTGGTGACAGTAAAAGTGAGGCTGATGGGGGTGATGGTGATGATGGTAGTTATCATGGTAACAATAAAGGTGGTGAGAATGGTGATGATGGTGCTAATGATGGTGATGGTAATAATGGCAATGGTGATGAAGGTGGTGATGATGGTGCTAATGATGGTGATGGTGATATTGGCAATGGTGGTGATGGTGGTGATAGTGGTGATAGTGATGGTGATGGTGATAATGGCAATGGTGGTGATGGTGATGATAGTGGTGATAGTGATAGTGATGGTGATAATGGCAATGGTGGTGATGGTGAAGGTGGTGGTAATAATGATGGTGATAATGATGGCAACAATGGCAATGGTGGTGATGGTGGTGATGATGGTGATGGGGATGGGGATGGAGATAATGGCAATAGTGGCGATGGTGGTGATGATGGTGATAGTGATGCTGATGGTGATGAAGGTGGTAGTAATAATGGTGGTGGTGATGATGGTGATGGTGGTGGTAATGACAGTGATCCTGGTAATGATGGCTGCTAATATTTGGGAGCACTTCCCAAGTACCAGGCAGGTTAGTTTCTTTTCATCTGAATTAGCCCATTTAATCCCTAGAAATGCCTCTAAGGTGTGCACCTTTATTACTGCCAACACGAGCTCATGCCCAGGTGGTACCAGGTACCATGTGAATGTTGCAGTTCAGGGCCAGAGAAAAGAGGATTCCTGGATGTTCTCATCCTCACTCCCACACCCCAGCAGTTTTGGGAAGATTGCTTGCTATATATTTTCTAGGCCTAAAACCAGACCCAGAGAGAGTGAGAAACTTGCCTGAGGTCAGCAGAGAACAAGGTAGGTCTCAAGTAGGTTCAGACTTAGAGCTTTTGCTGAATACCCAGGCCAAGTGCTGAGGACATAGCTGAATTAGGTTGTCTTGGCCCGTTTTCATGAGCACCCAGCCTGTTGGGCAGACGGCTCATCTCCTGACAGGGGAGGGGTAGGCAGGTGCTCCAGCCAAGGGGTTGAGGAAGACATCCCAGAAGAAGTGATATCTATCGGGTCCTGGGGAGAAGGGGACCACATTCAGAGGATGGCCACAGAAAGCCCAGCAGGTAGGGATGTGCATGCACATGTGTGCTCAAGGGCTCAGCCAAGCCCACTGACCTCCCAGACCTGCCACTTTCCAGACAGGATTGCAGCCTTGGCAGCCACCTCACATAAGCCTGTTTTTAGCAATGAAAGCAAAATTGTCAAGACCATGGCCAGCTTGGATCCCACCCATGAACAGGCCTCTCTGTGACATCAGAAGAAAAAGTAAGTCTGTGTTGAGATGACAGGGTTTGACTCCAGTGGCTAGTGGCCAGATCACTGCCCAGACCTCTTCCAAATACAGAATAAAAATCCCGCAAGGCGGAGTGGCAGTTTGTCTTGTGCAGCAGCCGCTTCCCACCTGGCTGAACATAGTGTAAGGGGAGTAAGCAGAGGAGGTGGGGGCGTCGCGCTTCCCAAAGTGAATTTGCTTGAGACACTGCCATTGCTTCATCACTAATGAAAGAAACAGTGATGCTTAGAAGCTGTCACTGGAGGAACTGGGAAGAACTCTTGGACCATCCGAATACTTCTGTCCTGATTGTCCCCAGTGACTTATCACATCCTCTGTGTGTGAGATTCAGCTCTGCCTCCTTCCCTCTGCATCACCGCCCTGAAAGATGGATAAATCACCAGACCATTTCATGGATGTGAGAGTTGAGTCTCAAAGAAGGCAATGTGCTGTACTTGTTACTAAGCAGGTGGCCTGGGATTTGAATTCAAGTCTGTTAGGTTAGGCTGTCCCCCAAAGGCCCATGTCTGCAGCCCATGGTGCTTTTGGGAGGTGGTAGACTCTTTAGGAGCTGGGGCCTCAAGGGAGATTAGCCCACTGGAGGCATACCCCTGAAGAGGAAATTGAGACCTCAGTACTGCCAATTTCCTGGCCACCATAATGTGAGTAGAGGAGGTACAGGTGTGGAGAAGTATGTCCCTTGATCTCTACTGGAAGTGCCAAAGAAGGTGTCCAAGGGAGGGGACAACAATCTAAAGGAATGCCCCCTTATGTTGCCATCTGTGTGTGGGGGAAGGCAGCCCTCTCCTAAAAACCCCAAGTGAAGCCTGCCAGGAGAGCCTGTGGGGTCCAGGGCAAGGCTAGCTTCTCCTAGGAGAAGGGGGCTGTCAGGAGACTACATGGTATGGCGTTCCTCAGCCAGGTCCGTTGTGTCATGTTCAAGATGAAGCGAAGACCAGCAGACATAAGAGGGAAGGAGAGGAGAAGCAAGATGGTGGCTTTCCTGTCAGTTGACTTAGGAATGTTGGTTACTGTTGCTGGACAGATGTGAGATGTAGTATCCAGAAAGCAAGAACAGACCAGTGTAGGTAAAAACGGAAGCAGGCAGAGAACAAGTGGGTTCTGTGGGGAAAGCCCAGCAGGAGAACTAGAAGGAAAGAGATTGTCCTGACTGTATATAACCAAAGACAAGGGAGTGGAGAGCTGGGGTTGTAGTAAGGCCTCACAGCTAACGTCATCTCCCGAGAGCATGTTCCTACCCACTCAGGTCCCAGTGCCATTGTTAATTCCCATGGGACTGTGGAGATCCATGAATGGAAGAGACCACAGCCGCACAGCCAGACAGTTACAGCCACCCGGTGTCTGAAATCCAGACACCGGGTGGCTGCTCCCAGACTCAGCATGCTAGACACAAACTCTCCCAATTCTGGAACAACTGGGGCCATCGTCTGCCTAATACAAGTTCCAGGGAAAACAACCAGAGGGACACAGCGAAGCTATGCTGGAAGGAAAGTTGTGCCGTTAAGCACAAATAGGGGAGGGATATAGGTGCGGGCGAGTGGTTGAGGGGATGCTAAGACTATTCTTCATGACTGTGGAAAGCAAACACATTAAAGAAATCAAAGAGGAAATGATGGCAACTTCCTGCCAATATATTGGAAGATTTAGATGAGATGAACAGATTCCTGGAGAAATAAGTTACCAAGACATGTGAGAGGACACAGAAAAGTTGGTGAGTCCTGTAACTATTGAAAAACTTGTATTCATAGTTTACACCTCAGCTCAAAGAAAACTCTAAAAACACATATCTTTACAAGCAAATTCTGTCACCATTTAAGAAATAATGCTGCTTTATAGAAACTCTTGAGGGGGGACAGAAAGGACCTGGCCTGGCCACCTACCAATTCTAAAGTGCATGGCTGCAGGCACTGTGCTGTTCAGGGCACTAACATTTACCCATCTTCTGTCAGAATAAGCCCTACCCACCACAGGCTTCCCTGTGGCTTAGCTGGGGCCAGAGGAGAGAAGGTGTATGTGGGAATGCCACTTGGCAGGTGCAAGGCCAACTGGGACTTGTGAGGGGTGGGCCTGGACATGCCTCCTTGGTTCTTGACTTGTGAGGGGTGGGCCTGGACATGTCCCCTTGGCTCTTGACTTGTGAGGGGTGGGCCTGGACATGTCCCCTTGGCTCTTGACTTGTGAGGGGTGGGCCTGGACATGCCCCCTTGGCTCTTGTCTTCTGGAGACAAGAGGCCACATCATAGTGCAGTGTAGACTGCAGCCACTTCCTCCCAACTACCAACTACCACCTTCCTGTCTCCTCCACCTTTGGCTGCTGCTGAGTCTTCATGGAAGAAGAACCTTGAAATGTTTGTCCTATGATCTTTTCACCTAGCCTGGTGTCTTCCCCATCTGTGCATGAGAAATGGGTATTTTAGTACCTAAAACACTCAAGGCTCATTTCTACCTTCCACGATAGTAGGAAGCAAAAAGCAATTGGAGAGAGTAACCACAAGGCTTGAACAGGTGCTGCCTGGAGGGCTCTAAATGACCAATGTGAACAGTCGCCAAGCTTCCTCGGTAGACAGAGAGCTGGAGTTGAGAGCTTCAGTTTCCCCTGCACGCTCATTTTCTTTCAGCCCAGGCTGACTACATTGAGCACTGGTGTGAGGCTGTGGAGCACTGAAGAGGTACTAGAATGCTGGGATTCTGCCTCTCCAGTATGCGGAGTACAGCTGCTCTGAACAGTGTGTGCTTGTGTCTCCCCAAACTGAACGACCCAGCAGCTTTACGTATTGAGATACACACCCAGAAGTCCTTGCAGAACTGGCAAGGCACACAAGTGAGGATGGTTACACCAGGTGCATTTGCATCCTCAAGCTAGAAACAGCCAAAGGCCCCTTCATGGGAGATGCTAGAGGAATGGCTGGATGTTTACAGAACAGCATTATATACAACAAAGTCAGATGAGCTCCTGCTCCAAAGTGACCCTGGCAAATTTCCTATATACAGTGGGGAGCTGAAGATGCAGATGTGAAGAGATGTACCATGTGGCTGGGTGTGTGGATGGATGTTCTGGGTGTTGTGGTACTGGGCTTGAACATGTTAGGCGAGCTCTCTGCTCCTAAGCTACCCTCAGCCCAATGTTGGATTTAGATAGTTAAAAAATGCAGACCACATTCAAGTCTGTTAGTGCTACAGGGTTAGGGGCAAAGCCATGAAGGAAGGAAGTGGTCTCCTTCGGTATGAGCATGCTCAGGAACTTTGGAGGGCTGGGCGGAGGAGGCTGACTTGGATGTGTTTTGTGGGGTTTGCTATGTGGTAACACAATGAGCTGTTAGGTTTAGAGCACTGTTCTGTGTATCACTGAAAATAACTCTTCAAGCATGAAGAGCTCCAGAAGCCCAGCGTGTGTCTGGTTGGCATGCGCTCCAGCCATGAGTGTGCCCAGAAGCCCAGCGTGTGTCTGGGTCGGTGTGCGCTCCAGCCATGAGTGTGCCCAGAAGCCCAGCATGTGTCTGCCTCAGTGTGCGCTCCAGCCTTAGGTGTGCCCAGAAGCCCAGCGTATGTCTGCGTCAGTGTGCGCTCCAGCCGTGAGTGTGCCCAGAAGCCCAGCATGTCTGTCTCAGTGTGCGCTCCAGCCGTGAGTGTGCCCAGAAGCCCAGCGTGTGTCTGTCTCAGTGTATGCTCCAGCCATGTGTGTGCCCAGAAGCCCAGCATGTGTCTAGGTTGGCGTGCGCTCCAGCCGTGAGTGTGCCCAGAAGCCCAGCATGTGTCTGGGTTGGCATGCGCTCCAGCCGTGAGTGTGCCCAGAAGCCCAGCGTGTCTGCCTCAGTGTGCGCTCCAGCCATGAGTGTGCCCAGAAGCCCAGCATTGTGGAGAGCAGGTGTGGCAAGGGTCCCAGGATGGCGCCCGAGACTTTAGCTGAGTCTTATGACTAACACCTGATTCCCTCCTACCTCAAAGTAAAGCCACGTCCACCGTTTGAGCTGTGCAGGTGCACCCTGTATACAAGATCAGGCCAGATGATACCAATAGACTAAGGCCACGCAACCTGGGCTGGGAAGGTGGATAAATAGAGGGACTTTCTAGATAGAGGGACTCTCTCCTTTCTAGTCTTAGGAGAGAAGCTTGCTTGCCTGAGGAAGGAGAAGGCTTGGAGAAGGGAGAAGGCTTAGAGGGAAAGACCTGAGGCTTAGAGGGAGAAACTTGGAGGAGAAAAGATGTGCCTGAATAAACCGTTCTGACAAGACCTGCCTGCCTGAATAAACCGCTTTGAGAAGAACGAGCGAGAGGTGCTTTGTTGCTGCGGCTTCATACAAGTGTTTCCTGCAAGTGTGCAAGTGTTTCATACACAGCATGTGTCTGTCTCAGTGTGCCCTCCAGCCGTGAGTGTGCCCAGAAGCCCAGCATGTGTCTGTCTCGGTGTGCGCTCCAGCCGTGAGTGTGCCCAGAAGCCCAGGTGTGTCTGGGTCGGCATGTGCTCCAGCCGTGAGTGTGCCCAAAAGCCCAGCGTGTGTCTGTCTCAGTGTGCGCTCCAGCCATGAGCGTGCCCAGAAGCCCAGCATGTGTCTGGGTTGGCATGCACTCCAGCCATGAGTGTGCCCAGAAGCCCAGCATGTGTCTGCCTCAGTGTGCACTCCAGCCATGAGTGTGCCCAGAAGCCCAGCGTGTGTCTGCCTTGGTGTGCGCTCCAGCCATGGGTGTGCCCAGAAGCCCAGCATGTGTCTGGGTCGGCGTGCACTCCAGCTGTGAGTGTGCACACATGCAGCAGAGTGTGTCTGTCTCGGTGTGCGCTCCAGCCGTGAGTGTGCCCAGAAGCCCAGCATGTGTCTGCCTTGGTGTGTGCTCCAGCCTTGGGTGTGCCCAGAAGCCCAGCGTGTGTCTGGGTCGGCGTGCGCTCCAGCTGTGAGTGTGCACACATGCAGCTGAGTGTGTCTGCGTCGGTGTGTGCTCCAGCCGTGGGTGTGCCCAGAAGCCCAGCATGTGTCTGCCTTGGTGTGCACTCCAGCTGTGGGTGTGCCCAGAAGCCCAGCATGTGTCTGCCTTGGTGTGCACTCCAGCTGTGAGTGTGCACACATGCAGCAGAGTGTGTCTGTCTTGTTGTACACTCCAGCCGTGAGTGTGCCCAGAAGCCCAGCGTGTGTCTGCCTTGGTGTGCGCTCCAGCCGTGGGTGTGCCCAGAAGCCCAGCGTGTTTCTGGGTTGGTGTGCACTCCAGCTGTGAGTGTGCACACATGCAGAGTGTGTCTGACTCGGTGTGCGCTCCAGCCGTGGGTGTGCCCAGAAGCCCAGCATGTGTCTGGGTCGGCGTGCACTCCAGCTGTGAGTGTGCACGCAGCTGAGTGTGTCTGTCTCGGCGTGCACTCCAGCTGTGAGTGTGCACACATGCAGCTGAGTGTGTCTGGTCAGCGTGCACTCCAGCTGTGAGTGTGCACACATGCAGCTGAGTGTGTCTGGTCAGTGTGCACTCCAGCTAAGTGTGCACACATGCAGCTGAGTGTGCCCTTGTACTTGCCCCACCTGGGCTTGGAGTGGCCACTCGTTCTGACCTCTCCTGGGCGTGTAGAAGTTGGCTGTCTGGGGAGGGAAGTGAGTAGTGTGTGGGATGACCACGGGAGGTCAGAGAAGGACATGGGCTTCTGGAGGTGAAAGCCTCTCATTGGAAGAGAGGAGAGCTGCTGTGGTGACCAGGAGGGTGGCCCCAGTGTCCTCTGAGAAGGGACGTCTTTGGAAGTGAAGGGAGGAATGAAGATAGAGAGCAGGGAGGCCAGGGCGGCTATCTCCCCAGGCTCTTCTGGTCCCCATGTCCCCAGAGCCTGGTGGACACCAAGCCCAAGGGCATGGTGATGGGGGGCAATGGGGTCAAATGGATATGTGCAGGGCAGAGGTTACTCAACCATTTTCAGAAAAGACCCCAGAGAGAGTGGCCCGCATCTCTCAGGAAACCTCATCCTCCCTGTCCTCTCCCATTCTGGGCTCGTATTCTTAGATAGTGAATTTTGGGGTCTCCTTTGGAGACAGGGGCGAGCATGAGCCCCAGAACAGAGTTGAGATGAACTTTGGGTTCAGGGGTTGTCAGCTCTCATCAGAGCAGATTTCATGACATCTGCCTTGTCCAGGCACTCGGGCTGCTCTGAGGACACAGCTGAGATGGTGCTAGTCAGAAAAGTAAGCTGTTGGGGTCCCAGAAAACTGGAGGACCGAGGGGTGGGCATAAGACGAGCCTCGTGAGCATGCGAACTTGCTGCAGGAACTTCCTGTGGCCACCATAAAGGATCCCACACACTTCTGCTCTCGTTGTCGTGGAGGCTTGAGCTCTATAAGAGGTGGCCTGGGCTAGTCCCTTCTGGATGCTTCTCTGCGAGTGGATATTTGTCCTGTACAGCTGTCATACAGCTGCCTGAGGAACATGCAGAACCCAGCCAGGTTCTGGCGGCCAGCCACTGACCTGGAACAGTCCTTTTCCTCTGGGGGCCTCAGTTTCCCCAGCATCGAGTTGGGCATTGGAAAGCAGGGCCCTGTGCTGGTGGGAGTGCAGACATTAAGAACCAGAATGGGGTGGCCTTGTGAACACCCCTGTTTACAGCCTCATGGGACACACAATGGAGAGCGGTGGGAATCTAGCCACTGGGGCTCTGTGGGAACCTGAAGAGTTGCACAACACTGGCGGCAGCTGGCCAAATCTGAAAAAGTTGTTTTTCACCCACTGCAGCTGGCCGAGCAGCTGGGGGTCAGCCCACTCGACTGGGAGTGGTCAGGGACCACTCTCCCAGGACTAGGAGAGGATGGGGCCCGCAGGGTATGGAGACGAGCCACTTCTGGCATGTAGTAGGCCTGCCTGAGAGGCATCTTGGGGGGCAAACATCCTGTTTGGATCCTACATCTCAGAGATGAAACATAATGGGTCAGAACCCAGACCACAGCCAGGCCCTCTGAGCTCAGAGGCTCAGAGACCTTCTGCCTCCCCATTTCATATAAATGAAATGGGGAGGCAGAGAGGGAGCCAGCAGGCCAGCAGGGGTTCACACAGGCCCAGGACAGCACAGCTGGGGGAGTAGGTGGCAGAGAGAGGTGTCTTCGAGTTCCCATCCCTCAGCTGCTGTGAAATAGACAAGTGTCTGGGAAGGAGGATTGTGCTGGGGTGTCGAGGCCTGCTGTACTCAAGGGAGGGGATGGGCATGCAGGGAAGATGGGTTTTTGCACACTACATGGAGGACATACCCAGTGTAGTGTGACCAGGCACAACTTGGATCTGGGTCTGAAATGCTTGATCTCTGAGTTATGGTCTCCACAGCAGGGAGCAGGGCCTACTGAGTGTCCTAGTTAGTTAGGAAGGAACTGAGAGGCAGAGGGTCTGAGGGGCAGACACTGCATAGACTGCACCAGGCGCAGAGTGCGGGTTTGATCTCCCAGAAGATGCTGGGGGAGGGTGGCTGGAGATCAGGTTAGGACAGATGCAGGTGGCCAATTTGGAAGGCTGTAGGCTGGCATGGCACAGGAACTGGGGTGTGTTTAACAGTAGCTTCTGTGCCTGGTCCCTGGGTCCCCAGAGAGGCTTGAGTAGTCCTGCCGTGGTAACCTGTGCCTGTGGCTCAAAGCTGGCGGTCATGAGCCGGTGCTATGGGCTGCTCACTGCTCTTTTCTAGTCATTTCTGCCTGGGGTCTACATCAGGCCCCTCAGTCTCCCCTCTAGGTGACCTCAGAGCAAGTAGCAGCCACTGCTCCCCCACCCCCAGCTGCCAACACCTGGGATGTCTGTCTCCAGTGGGCTCCAGGCCAAGACACTGCTGCCCTGGGTGTCTGAGACCAATGAACAGCTGTGAAAACTTTGCCCCTGTGTGCAGGTTAGGTCAGAAGGCCCAGATCCTTCTGAGCTCAGTAGCCAATAGCCTCACCACCCCCACACTGAGCCATCCTGAGAACTCACTCTGGACTAATTCAGACTGTCCTGCTTCTAGCCACTCTAGGTGGTATCCCTAAACAGCCTGCTTTTTAAAGCGTCCTGCCTCAGTTTCAGCATTGCTGGCTGGGAGGCCAAGTACCTCCCTGACTGACAGTCTTGTGCTTGTAAACTTTAATTTTGTACAGTAGAGAAACACAGTACAAGCAACACGGGGTGGGGCGATTTTACAGCGAAGCTCACAAATACAGCTTGAAAGACAAGGGAGAAGGTGGGTGGCTCTGGGAGCCTGCTGGCTGCTGGCCAGGAGTCCTCACATATGGCTACTGTACCCAGAGCTGTGTGGGGGTGAAGAGGCTCAGTCGTTGCACCTCCAGCAGGTGCCGGCTCCCTCTCTGGCCACCATGTGGTCACCTGGGGAGGATGCACTCTCAGACCAGCAGGCTATGTGTCGGTGGGTGACACTCTGTTTTCTGCTGCTTCCTGCCTGCCTGGGCCAGAAAAGGCTCAGCTCAGCAGTGGGGGACATTCACCTGGTTCAGGGCAGGACCCTGGTTCCTCCAAGGCCCAGCTGCATGGCCTGCCCTCCAGGGACCCCAGGTGGCAGGGCAAGCAGCCCCTGTCTTATGAGGTGGGTGCAGCCACAGACAGAGAAGCCTGAGGGAGTCAGAAAGACATGTGTGAGGGAGGAGCGTTCTAGGATGTGAAGGGGGAGAGGGTGGGGCTAGATTAGGGTGGACCGTCTGAGGGAGGGATGGACGGGTGCGGAGGCAGGAAGCGGGTGAGGGGCAGACTGGCAGGGTGTTTCCAGAAGCGTCTAGCTCCAGAGAACTCAGAAGGTGACTTTAGGAGCACCTGGTCCAGGGGACACTGGGTTTCCCCTGCTGGCACTGGGATTCAGGGTCAGGCTGAGATCTAGACCCCTGGCTAGGCCCAGCCTTAGGCTCTGCCCTGAACTCTGGGAGAAGGCTGCTAGCCCTGCTGAGGACCACAATGGTCCCTCGTCCTGATCTTGCGGTGGTTGAGGCCCTGCCTTCTGCAGATGCTGGTGATGGCACTGGAAGGAGGCAGCCTCACATCACCACCTCAGGTGCAATGTTGAAGAGGAGGTCATCATTCCCACGCCGCACTTCCAGCAGGAGCGGGGACTCTGTCAGGACGGCCTCCTGCAGCTCACTGGAGTCCACCAGGGGGCGCCCATTGACTTTGACGATGATGTCGCCATCTTGGATGCCTCCTCTGAAACCAGAAGAGAGACTGTCAGCATACACATGCTCACAGGGTTCTGGTTGGGGACGGGGCTCGGGAGCAGCAGTTTAGCAAGATAATTTCAACTAGAAAAAAATGCCAAGGGCAAGCTAAGTGAGACACGGTGGCCAGTGATGTTCAAACTGTTTTTGCAGAAGGTGGGGCAGGCCCATCTTCTCCCCACAGTAGCCCACACCCAGTGGGACCCCTCCAGTTCCTAGGGCCACAGTTCAAAACCACTGCTCTGAGCCAGCCCACCAAGGCCTGGTGAGGCAGAGGCCAGGGAGGAGTAGACTGGCTCAGAGCCCTCCTTGGTGTGTGGTCACATGGGACACTAGCTTTAGATGATGATGTGTCAATACTTAACATTTCTTGTTTTGTTAGGGTATATATATATATATATTTTTTGAGACAGGGTCTTGTGTAGTTCAGGCTAGCCTCAAATACCCTATCTGGCTGAGGCTGGTTTTGAACTCCCAATAGTTCCAAGTCCCCCTCCCAAGGGCTGGGATTACAGGCTTGTGCCATCATACCTGTCCTGTCCTTAGCATCTCTATAGCTCTTGATGGTTTCAAAGAAAACAAAGCTGTACCTCATTTGACCTTGACAATATCTCTCTCTCTCCAGGTAGAAAGAGGCATTACTATTCCTTTCTGCAGATGAGAAAACTGAGGACCCAGTTGTTTGTGGGAGAGAGAAACTTGGAGGCAGCTCTTGGCCTAGGCAGGGGCTCCTCAGTCTGCTTCCCAAAGGAAAGATCTCTCTGTGCCAAGGACAGGCGTGGCCAACACTCTCAGGGACAGTTCATCCCTCCCATGGCTCAGAGGAGAGGCCAAACTCCACATCTCCTTGCCAGGAGACTCAGGGTCACGTAAGGTCAGTGAGGAGGCCCAGCCTCCATCTCCCTTGTCTGACAACCTCCCATCAGCCTCCCTGACTCTGCTGGTGGAACGTACCTCTGAGAAGGTGAGTTTGGAACAACTTCTTGCACATAAATTCCACTGCTGACTGCTGGAAAGTCTGGGTTGGCCGCCTTCAGCTCATCCACCAAACTGGAAAGACAGTTCTGTGTCAGCCTTTGATCCTCCAGCCCAGCTCCCTGGTACCCAGCTGCCCCTTCCTGCCAGACAAGCAGCCTCTTGTGGGTTCTCAGAGTGCCCTGGGCCCCATGAGACAGGGAAAGGCTGCTCAAGAGCAGTTTAGTGGTCATAACTGGCTACCAGTGTGGTGAAGGGGGGAGGTAGACATCTAGATGGAGGATGGGGGGGCACAGGCTAGAGGAAGGATGGCAAAAGGGAGGGAGGGTGGGGGGGTGGACTAAAGGGATGATGGACTGAAGGAAATTGGTGAGGAATGGACAGTGGCTGTTATAGAACAGGCAGAGAAGAGTGGACAGAAGAAGGGTCTGGCGGATGGTGTAAAAAGAACACCATTTAAAGATGCATTGGTATATAGGTATCAATGGCAGATTGTTTTTCCCAAATTTGTTCCTTAGATTGAAACTGCCAAAGCAGGAAGAGTGGCGATTTAGGGATGGTCAGTGAAGACTCCTCAGTTGTCCCCAGAGCTGCACAATGCAGAGACTTCCTTCTGCAAACCCTTCGGTGGGCTTTCCCTCCCTCTGTCCCTCCATCCTTCCTCCCTCCTCTCCGTCCCTCCTTCCTTCCCTCCTTCACCTTCTCTTTCTCTCTCCTTTCTCTCTCCACCCTCCCTCCCTCCCTCCCTCATTCCCTCTTCTCCATCTTTATCGCTCTCATTCTGTATTTTCAGGCAGCTGCCCCACTCTGGACCTCTATCAGGAGCAGAGCTGAGAGGTGAAGAGGACACAACCCTCTCTCCAGAACTCACGGTCAAGGTGGCTGACAGGGTAGGGAAGAGAACTAACTGGCCATTCCAACACTGTGGGGCACCACAGTGCCGAAGGGAAGAGGGGTGTGGAGACAAGGAGAAGCTCCCTCTACTGAGTGGCCTGGGGAGGCAGATCAGTGTCCACTCAGGACACTGTTTGGAAACAGATTCTTTGCCATTGTGGTTGGCTAAGGATCCTTAGATGAAGTCATCCAGACCTAGGCAGGTCTCACATCCAGCAACTGATTGTTCTGGGCACAGACACAGGGCAGAGGAAGCCATGAGGAGACGGTAGAAGGCGGAATGTAATAGCCAGCCGAGGCGTGCCTACAGTCAGGAGGAGGTGGCGCAGCATGTGGAAGGGGCTGGTGGGAGGACAGGACAGAGGGGTGGTGCTGTGGTGTTCACCTCGGCGTGATGGTCCGCATCCGGATGCCGATGAAGCGCTTCTTCCAGTCTGGGAAGGAAATACAGTAGAACTCTGTTAGGCTGTGTGGTCAATGCCCTAAAGAAGAGGGTCTAGGGTCTACAGGGAATAGAAACTGCCCTATAGGGCCAGGAACCAGGAGCCACCCTGCTTGTGAGCAGGGGTCTGGAGCTGCCCTGTCCTTTGCCTGCTCTGTGGAGCTGGGACATGTTGAGCTTTAACCTGGTCTAGGCAGATTTAATCCTCCCCATCTTCCCACCCTTCACCAACTCCTCAGCTCCAGCACCTTTCTGTAGCTGGGCTGCACCTTTCTGTAGCTGGGCTGCACCCTACACCAGTTCCCCCACTTTTCCACTGCGGATGCCCCAGTGTTCTTGCTGGGACCTGTGCTGGCCCCTTTCTTTCCCTGAAAACAGCATCACCTGATGACCTGGGTAGCACTAGTCACAGCCAGGCAGAGCTTCCCTCCAAAGCTCCTCCCTCAGCCCTCCCAGCTCTCCACCCTCCCCCTTCCTCTGCCTGCTCCAGTGGTAACTGCAGAAACATGTTTTGAACCCAAAGCAAGGCTCAACACATCTCAACTTTTCATTTCACAAAGAATAATAAATAGATTCTAGAAAATTCCCCAGCACTCAGAAACTAACAAGAAAGTCATCTTTAGAGATGAGGTCAAAGTATTTCCAGCTATATAAATAAAAATATTAATTTATCAAAAATTTCAGAGGCAGCTTTTAGAGGGAAAGAAATATAACTAAGTATCCATGTTAGAAAAGAGGAACATTCCAGGTGAATGAGATGGCTCAGCAGGTAAAGGCGCTTTTGGTACAAGGCGCGAGACCTGAGTTCAAGCCATGAAACCCACATAAAAAGTGGAAGGAGGGAACCAACCTCACAAAGTTGTCTTCTGGCACGTGTGTTCACACAAACCATGCCATCCAATAATAATGTTAAAAATTTTTAATTAAAAGGAGGAAAGTTTCAGACCAGTGGCCTTGGCTTCCTCTTAAGAAACAAGAACAAGGCGGCCACGTGAAAGTCAGCGAAAGAAGACACAGTGGAGACCAGAGCAGGGATCAATGAGATGGAAAACGTAGCCACCAGATACAGCAAGAAACCAGGAGCTGATTCTTTGAGATCATAAAACTGAGAAGTCATTAGCCAACGTGAACATGAGGAAAAGATACAGTTAGCGATGGCAAGAATTAAAGAGGGCGTCACTGCCCACAACTCCACGTCCTCGCGTCCACCCGCCCAGGTAAGATGGGCGGGGTCTGGAAATTTCCAAACACTGATGGCCATCCAGGAAGAAATAAATAGCTCTGAAGCCTCCAGTAAAGAAGCTGAACTGAGCCGGGCATGATGGTGCACATCTTTAACCCCAGCACTTGGGAGGCAGAGGCAGGCAGATCTCTGTGAGTTCAAGGCCAGCCTGGTCTATGTAGTGAGCTCCAGGTCAGCTGGGACTAAAAGGAGACCCTGTCTCAAAAATACAAAAAAAAAAAAAAAAAAGTTGAACTGGACAAGTGATTAAAAATCCCCTGCAGGGGGTGGAGAGATGGCCTAGCGGTTAAGAGCACTAACTGCTCCTGCAGAAGACCCGGGTTCAATCCCCAGCACCCACATGGCGGCCGAGAACCGTCTGAAACTCCAATTCCAGGAGAACTCCAGTTCCAGGGGAATCTGACACCCTCTTCTGACCTCCGTGGCATTGCACTACATGGGTGCACAAACCTGCATGCAGACAGTACATTCATACACATACAAAATTAATTAAAAAAATAAAAATTAAAAAAAATAAAAATCCCCTGCAAAGAAAAGCTCAAGACCAGGTAGCATCACCACTGAATTTTAGCCAGTTTAAGGAGGAAACAAACAGTCCCAGTTCTAACAGATGCCTCCAGGGTCCTGAACATGACCAAGACTTTTATCCATCTATTGTCTCCTGACTCACACTAGAAACTCAGGAAAATGCAGACAAAACTTCAACGCTTGCAGCAAATGAAATCCAACAACAAGCAAAATGTCTGATACGTCATGGCCAAGATGGATTCATTCCAGGAATGCAAAGTCGGTTTAAATAGTTAAAAAATCAGCTGGTGTGAGGGATGGGGATCTGGAGAGATCACTCAGCACTTGCTGCTCTTGCAAAGGACACAGGTTCCATTCCCAGTGGCCACATAGTGGCTCCATCACCCTCTTTTGGCCTCTCTGGGCACTGAACACACAATAGGCACACGTACACACAGGCAAACCACTTATGTGCAGAAAAATAAACATTAAAAAAAATCAGCTTAGCTAGGTATGGTAGCGCACGCCTTTAATCCCAGCACTTGGGAGGAAGAGGCAGGTAGATCTCGGTGAGTTCAAGGCCAGCCTGATCTACATAGTGAGTTCCAGGCAAGCTGGGGCTACAAGGAGATTCTATTTAACTGCCCCCCCCCAAAAGTATCAGCCTGGCCTGGTGTCACCGGCCTGTCATCCTAGTTCCTGTAGAGGAGCCAGGACAGTGCCAAGTTCAAGGCCTGCCCAGGGTACAGAATGAGTTCAAAGGCAACCTGAGCAATGTAGTGGGACCCTGACCCAAAATAAAAAACAAAAAGAGGGCTGGAAATACAGTCCAATGCTGCAACACCTGCCTGGAATGCATAAGACCTGGGTTCAAGTGGAAAAAGTCCTTTGAGGACATGGTACTAGAACAATCCATTAACTAGAATGAAATCTTTATTCTACACTTTCCAGTGCCTAAAATAATTCAGAATGTACCACAGTCCTAGGTCTGACATCTCAAAAAAATAAAAATCCTAGTAGAAAAAATATTTTTCTTATCTTGGCTTTGCAAGAGTCCTTAGATACAACACCAAAGATGATTGATCCATTACCAAAACTCAACCAACCAAACCAAACCAAACCAATGAATGCGATCAAAATGTATAAAACCTCTGCTCTTTAAAGATATTAAGGGAAAATAAGACAAGGCACAGATCACCAGATAATACTACGCTTCACTTATAAGGGCTCAATATATAAAGTGCCCATGCAATTTACTAATAAGGACACAAAAACCAGTAATAGACACTTTACCAAAGATGAACGGGCCACAGCTAGGTCATGGGGTGAATAGGCTGGCTGGCCACGGAAGGCTCTAAGTTCTACCTGAATCACAGACACACTCGACTTTATTTCCAAGGCCTTGGGAAGTCTGTGGAGTGGCGGGAACAGCTCTGTGGTAGTCAAGGTGCTCGCTGGAGTGCTGGGGTGGGCGCAGATCCACCTGGGAGGGAAGGCTTACAAGGACTTGCTGAGAGATGACAAGAGAGTGTGGCAACTCAGGGAGGATGGGGGTACCCTTCATCGAGGGTGCAGCCAGCGGAGGGAATGTACAGTGCCCCTGACGCACGTGACATCCCACACATTTGTATAGACAGCTCATAGTGGGAAAGACCAGGCAGGAGATAGGTGTCCAGAAAATAGCTTTAGATGACACCTAAATCCATGAAACTGGATGAGGACAGGATGAAGCCCAAGTCCCTAGCCTGGGTGTCTGGGATGGCATTCCTTTGACACTGGCCACTGGTCAGCCTGGTTTGCAGTCCAAAGGCACATTTAAGAAGCCCAAGACTTCAGCTTCCCATATTGTGGGGAGCAGGGCCTGGACCATTTCCTATGAGCAATGCCTTCTTGGCTTGGTGTAGTTAGGGGCTGCCTCTGGGGCCAGGGACATCCTTGGGAAGGAGACTCTAAATTTGGGCTACCCCGCAGAACTCCAACCCCAGCTTCAGAGGAGGTCAGCTCGCTAAAGACACTGTTAGCTTGAAACAGTAAACTTCTGCATCGAGAATTTTGAGAGAGACTGAGAAAAAGATGAAAAACATGTTTGGCAGAATGTATGAACTTTGGTGGGGTGGGGGGGCAGGGAGGGGGGCACGGGTCCTGATTTGATTTGTAATGTAATTTGATTTGTATGAAATGCACAGAGCTTCAATAAAACATTGGCTTAAAAAAAAAAAAAAGACACTGTTAGGAAGGGATTCAGAGGGGGGTAGGGGGCTTGGGTGAATCTCTAAGGCCAGTGAAATTGTAACCCTCAACCCTTCCACCCTGTCCTTATCACTGTGGGAAAATCACCTCTGTGAGGCACGTGCGGCCCAGCTGGAAAGAGGCCAGCTGGAAAGAGGCCAGCTGAGGGACAGTCTTGATTTCTTTCTAAGCGTGCTTCACTTTGCCCTCATGTATTATGCAGCAGAGGCATCAGATGACATCAAAAGCGTGACAAGAGGGGGACGGAGATGGGGTACCCTAAAGGGGCTCGAGAATGTCGTGGACCTAGAGAGTGGTAGGCTAAGTGCCACTGAACCATGCTTACTAGGCAAGTTCTGACTGTGTTCTTTGATGTTCACCTCTATACAAGCCTCCAAACAATGTCAAGGCCAAAGCTCCAGCAGGGTTTCACACATGCGAGGGCTCATCCTGAGTCAGGTCACAGGGGCCACTGTCCCTGAGGGTAAGCAAGGGACACTGGGGACTACATCAGTTCTGTGCTACATCCCCGCGCTAAGCAGCCTTTGGTGTTTCTGATTTTGTTTCTTCTTATAGGAGCAGGCAATTTGGGCCCCTGAATGACAGCTGACAGGCCCATCTGCATGGCAGCCTTGAGCAGGGGACTGTCAGCCAAGCAGCCCCTTCTCTGGCAGCCATTTTGGCTGTTGTGTACTCTCTACAGTCTTCAGGGAAAGTTCCAATCCAGCTGCAAGAGCCACGGTGGCTTCAGCTGCTGGTGGAGCCAGGAGGCCTCGCTCCAGTCAGGGAAGCCCCAGACAGTTCTGGAAGCATTGGTCCAGCCTTGGTGATCTCCATCTGATGTTGTCTGGAGCCATTTTGCTTCAGCCCTGGCAGCAGCAGACTTCAACAAAGTTGGAGGAGGAAAAGAAAGAGGACCACCTCCCAAATAGCTTGTGGTTGACAGAAAGAGGCTGTGCTCATGTGACTGGTCCCTGTATGAGGACTGTGATTGGTGGAATTAGTCTCCACATAGTAGGCCAGGCCTTTATAGCTATATCAGGAGTCATGGGAGAATCCTCACCTGTGTGTGGCCCAGACTGTCCTGAATGGTCCTCTGTCTACTTGTGATCCACATCACATGGGTGGGGTAGGCTGAACTGGCTGCACAAAAAGCAGACAAAACTCCAGAATTCCCAGTCCAGTAGGCAGCAGCAGGGAGCAGGTGAGAATCCAGAGAGCCACAGAGCTACAGGTCCAGTACCCTAAACTCGGACTTGAAGTCCCAAGAGGAAGCTGAGCATTCTAGAGGGCCACCAAGAGCCACAGACCCTGACACCTGATGCCATGAAGAGTTCCAGAGATCCACTGAGCAGAGCCTGCAAGAAGCTAAGAAAGATGCGTGGTAAGGCCGAGAGACTGCAGAGCTGAAGGAGGATGCTGAGACTCCCAGGCTTTAGAGAGCATTGCCAAGAGACAGTTAAAGAGAAGAGGGTGCCCACACCCAGCGCAGTAACTTGAGATACTGAGTGATGATGGTCCAAGCTCAGAGCCAGAAAGAAGCCTCTGGTCTTGTGAATGTGGAGCCATAACCTCTGGCCCCGGAAGCCCAGCCAGTGAGCCCCCGGATCACAGCACCGCCGGTACTAAGGAGCTGCCCCTTCCCTGTCTATGATTTCTCTGAGGACAGGGCAAAGGAACTGCAGCCAGCTGTCTGTGACAGGTCCTCAGCTTCTGGTTGGGCCCTCCTCAGCACATCAGCCCCTCCCTGTCTTCCAACTCACCCCCCCCCTTTGGTAAATCCCACTGCCTCAACCTTCAATCAAAGCCCAACTCATCCAAAGGAAGGTAATTATCCCCTGATGTACCTGGTTTCCTCTCGGCCACTGATCATTGTCTGGCAGCTGCAGGGTCTAATGTACCGTTACTCCCTTCCTGAGCCCATCCTGACCCACGTAGACCCTCTGCTGTGGGTGTCTCCTCACACTGGCCTCCTAGAATGCTGGACTAACCTGCACCATCCATGTCTGAGATAGTACACACCCATCTCCTGAACCAATACTCCTTCCTTGCCTGAATGGTACACCAAGAGTCACCTTCTTAGAGGTCTCCTGTTCCCTGTCCTCTACAGCCTCTCCCCCTACTTCCTGCCAAGGGTCTCCACTCAGGTGTCATGTCATTCCAGGGTGCTCTAGGGTCCCCCTCCCCACTAGGGGAAGGTGGGAGGAGATCTGTGTGCACAGCCTGGGGAGGGCAAGGCACAGCTCAAGCATGCAGACACTTGGTATGACTGTCCTGTCCTTGAGAAGAAGCCAAGGCTATGTTAGGGCCCTGAGTCCAGATCTGGGAACAAGGCTGGCCCATCTTCAGGTGTCAAGGTCCCCATAGCTGCTTTCCCTGATAAAGGATTTAGAGAGGCGGGACAGAACTTCCACTCAGCCACTGGCTCGGGGCTCAGCTCCTCCCATCCCATTTCCCTTGTGGGCTGGTGTCTCCCTAGGCCCACTTCCTCATACGGGACTCCATCCAGCATGGGAGCTCTCCAAAGGGAACTTGTGACCTGAGGAGGCAGGTACCCTGCCCACTGCCTGCCTTTCCTGCTGCCCTGTAGCGTCTGGCTCACAGCCAAGGGGACAGCACTGCTGTGGTCACTTGGGACTCTGAAAGCCCCCAGAGGCCTCTGTGCCAACTCCAGGATGAGAAAAAAAAATGTAGTTTTCTTGATTTAATAAGATGTACGTGTTAAAGAACATAGATTAACTGGCTTTGGATCAGTTGATGTTTTTATTTAAAAACGGAAAAACATAAATAAGCACAAACTTCGGAAGGACTTTCAGGTGACAGACCCCACTCAGCTAAGCTTCATTGGCCTTTCAGTTGGTAGGCACTGTTTAAGAGGTGACATGGCTCTAGGGATGGGGGTGACATTTCCCAGGGACCCAGGCTGAGGCCAGCACTGACTGGCACAGTCCCTCTAGAATAGAGGAGTAGACTCAGGTCTCAGTGGGCTATTGGTTGATTAATGAAGGGACAAGGGGACAGGAGGCCACTGACTCATTTCCAGCATAGCAGTCACCCAAGCTTACTCTGCATGGATGGAATGCTGCTGACTTCTGGCAGTAAGGGTCAAAGTCAGGGGTTCCCACGAACAGAGTAAACTGGAAAGACTTGGTCATCAGAGTAAAGGCCAAGGCCACCAAGTGTGAAGAGATGGAAGCCTGGTCTAATTTTGAGCTTCACAGCAGCCAAGAGAAAAGGGGTCTGAGAAGGCGGATGGTCCCACTGTCCAATGCAGGCCTCAGCTTCCTGGGAAAGAGACTCTGCCTGCTCCTGACCGTCTTCATATAGAGCACTTGGAGCAGATTGAGGCTCCGCAACGGCAGTTCTCCTGGACCAGTCTTGGCTGCACTGGGGTCCATGGTGTGGCTGGCAGGGTTGTAGAGGAGGGGGCAAACAGGAGGAAGGCCCCTACTTTCAGTGAAGTGTTGGTGTGAGGTCTGGGAGGAAACGGAGGCAGTGTGAGGGTGTGGGCATCAGCCGGGAGGTGGTGTGGGAGACGCATGGCAGCTGGGGCTCACTGGGCTGCAAATGGGAAGGTAGAGACCACCATCATCCTGAGGTCAGAAGTGACCCGTCCTCTGGACAGGAGCCATGGCACACTCTCACCTAGAGAGCCACTTTGTGCCTTGGCAAGCCCTTTTCCAGAGGGGTGTGGATGGCTACCTAGGAGGGCACCAGGGACTAGAAATGGCTGTTTAGATTGGGGTGAAGAGAGAAGAGCTGGTGGGAGTCTGACCCTCAAGGACTAGGGACTTGGACTCCACTGCTTAGAAAAGAGAACACCCTACCGGTTGTCTGCATGGCCTAGAGGACAAACAGAACTCTTAAAGATGTGCAGACGGATGGAAGGATGGATGAATAAATAGAAGGGAGCTAGGCAAAGTGGATGAATCCTGACTGGAAGGATGAATGTATGGATGAGCAACTTGGGTTGGTGTACAGCTGGGTGAGTGCATACACGGAAGGGCAAGAGAAGAACAGTAGACAGAGGTGTAGACTGGTGGGAGAATGGGCAGGTTGATGGACAGGTGCATGAGTGAATGGGCAGGTAGATGGATGGAAGGATGGATGAATGGATGGAAGGATGGAGAGATGAATGGGTGGGTCAATGGATATATAGATGAGTGGATGGGTGGATGAATTGGAGGGCGTATGGATGAGTAGGTGGGTCGGTGAGTAGATGGATAGGTAAACTGATGAATGGATGAAAGGGTAGATGGGCAAATAGGGGGTGGGCATATCAATGACCAGATAGATTGGTGATGGGTGGGTGTGAATGGGTGACTAGATGGATGGAGGACTAGATGGCTAGATGGATGGGTGGGTAGAGGAATGCTGGCTGGCTGGGTGGGCGGGTGGGCGGGTGGGTGGATGCGTGGGAGGCAGGAAAGAAACACAACTAACAGGAGCTCAGGGAGTCCACACTTCGATGGTGTTCGAGCCAGGCAGTGGCGGCATACACCTTTACTCATTACTCAGGAGGGAGGCAGAGACAGAGGTAGGTGGACCTCTTTGAGTTCAAGGCCAGCCTGGTCTACATAGTGAGACCCTGTCTAAAAAAATCAAAACAATCAAAACAAAACAAAAGCACCACCACCACCAAGAACTTGTCTGGAGAAGCAGGGGGTGAACAGGCCATGAGCTGAAGGGCATGGAGGAGGCCCTGAGAGCCTGCGGCTGAGCTGCCCTGGGGCCTTCTGATTTGGGGAGGGTGTGAGCATGGCTCAGCTAGCCCCTGTGGATGGGTCCCAGCTGAGCTGGGTGGGGTAAGATCTCGCTTTGGGGTACCCCTGCCTTACCTGCCCCTCAGGTGAGCTCTTTACCTTTGACATGCTTGTTTTGGAACTCGGAGAGGAAACGTGTGATGCGATCCGAGGGAATGGCAAAGGAGATGCCTGCTGTGACCTTGAGCGTGTTGATGCCAATGACCTCACCATCCTGGGAGGGTGAGCAGAGCAAGGGTTACCTGGTGGAACACGACTAGACCAACTCTGCTCTGAGCCAATGTGTACATTCCACTGTCCAGAGGTGGAGCCTGCCTCTCGGTGCCCCATGGAGACTACCCAAGCAGCTCTCAATTGTTCTGGGAAGATGTTTCTATGGGTTACATCCAGGTCAAGGACACTGCCTGTACCTTTAGTACTACCAAACCGTGGGGACTCCCCTGCCCTGCCCCTGGAAGGACTTCTAGGGAAGCTATGGTGTGGAGAGAACTTCAGCCTCTCTGCATTAGGAAGTGGTATCCTCTGTACCTAAGACACTGTCAAGCCATGCTCTGACTAGCTGGGGGTGATGTGGCAAACCCCTCACGGACCCAGTCCCTTCTCTCCCTTCCTTCTGGAAGCAGGAGTCCCCCACCCCTTTTCAAGCTTGTCTCCCTCCCTGTCTATTCTTCTTCATGGAGCTAGTACCACCAGGATAGAAGCCACTCTGGGCGATGGACCCCTTCTCACAGCCTGACTACACAGAACAGGTGCAGGATGCCCAAGACAACCCAACCAGTGCACACCCAGCTCATCAGGGGCTTGGGGCAGAGCTCTAGAGTCCAGCTCAGGCTCCACCCACAGCCCTTCCTGGATGATCTGTGTGCAGGATGGAGCCACCTGTACATGTGGCCTGAACACTAGCTGGACATGGCCCTGGCCCTCGGCTTCCCCAGTGTTATCCTCTTCCATTCTGCCTTCTGCAGCAGCAGCGCCCCTGTGCACTATGCCTGGTCCCTGGTAGTCCTCATTCGTCCATCTTCACACACACTAGAAGCCCCAACCTCCAGAATGCCCTCCCTGGTCTGCCTCAGTGCTAAGGTCCCTGCCCATGTGGCAGGCTGGCTCGTCAGGTTGACCAGTGTCCTCTCTGGATAAGCTCCAAGGGCAGCTCTCCTGGGTCTAAGCTGAACCTCTTGTTCTAGTTTCTAAAAATCTCAACCAAGATGAGGCTGAGCTTGACTCTGAGATGGGGAGGGAGGGGAACAGAGTGCACGGGGCTGTCCTGTTGTCTTACATCTAAGAACAGCAAGGCCCAGGGCAGTGAGAGCCTGGCCTGAATCCCCCTGCCCTGTGCCCCTGTTCTCAGGTGAGTCCCTACTCCTGACACCTGCCATTGTCCCTGAGGGATACAGGCAGCATGCCCGGGGCTCAGGTCTTCCTGGGCTTCCAACCCAGCCACACGACTGACCCTTGGGCACACAGTTTCTAGGGGCCCCAGGCTGTGCCTCTGTGTGACCAGAGCCCCAGAAGACCAGGCATTCCACTCTAGGGAACACTTACCAGGTTCACCAGGGGTCCCCCAGAGTTCCCATACTGCAAAGGAGAAAACAGGGTGTTAGCTGTGCTGTGAAGTCCTCTGACGGGCCTGGCTCTGATTCCTGCCAGTGGCAAGATGGGTAACAAGAATACATGGTCTTAATGCTCAGCCCCATTTCACAGGTTGGGAGGCTGAGGACACAGTGGCTGGCAGGCAGCTCTCCTACTGACCCTCCAGCACTCTGCTCCAAACATGCACCTCAGCATCTCTGCAACTCATCGGCTGTTAGCTCCTGAGGAACGGGCAGTGTTTGAGTCTGGTGGTCCCTACAAACACTAATGACTCCAGCAATCAGTCACAGCATGCATAAGGATATGCACCAAGATATCTGGGCAAGAAGCTGTGTACAAGCAGATATACAATACAACCTCAGTTCTAGTAAAAATCCAGGCTGAGTGGAGCAGGCCAAGACCTTTCAGAGATATGGCTGAACCACCCCATCTCTGTAGCTGTCTGTGGTAGCCTGACTCTGGGAGGCAGTCACAGGGTGACTGATTTAAAGAAAGGCCTTCCTAGACAGTGGTGTGTTACATGATGGGACAGAAACAAGTTGATCAGCAGCCACTGAGGCTGGTGTTACCCGTAAAACTCACATTGATGATAGCATCAGTCTGGATGTAGTCCATGTCTGAGTCCCGGAGGCCCAGCTCCTTGCCGTCCCTCTGGGCCGTGCTGACGATGCCTGTTGTCACTGTATTCTGCAGGGCAAAAGGGCTGCCAATGGCCACCACAAACTCCCCCGGCCGCAGGTCTGCTGAGTGACCCAGCAACAACACAGGAAGCTTTTTCTGGAGGGAGACAAGAGGCAAGTGAGGGGGCTGGAGGCTCAAGCCTCAGAACTGGGTCCTGAAGAGGAAGGAGCCCAGCCATAGCCTTGAGCCATCAGAGACAAGGCTGAGTCAATGCAGGCCAGGTCAGCAGCAGGCTGGGGCTAGACCTGGGGACCACAGATCCAAGGCTGGCCTAAGCAGGCTATGAGTATCCATCATGAGGAGGTGCAGAGTATCCAGCTGGGCCTGGCCTCTGGCATCCCTGAGTCCAGAGGTTTGATGTGGACAGGTTCCTTCTTGTATAAGTCTACTGAAGGCTGTAGGCAAGACCAGGCTCGGTGTGCCACATCCAGCCCAATGGATGCTGCCCATGAAGGGGTCTATAGCTGCCTGGGGCCCTGCCAAGGGCCTGGGAATCCTAGTTTTGAAATATTTGACTTCCTAATATAGACACACAGGGAAACTGAGTCCTGTGGAGGTACTGTCTCACCCTGCCATCTCTGGTACACAGGGCACTTGCACTTGGCTGTTTCACATAGCGCTAGCAAAGCCTGTCACTCTGTGAATCCAGCTATCTGACACTCCAGCAACTGTGGTCTGGGTGAGCAGCCCTGCGTGTCTCTGTTGGTAGGAGCTACACGATACAAGTTCTGAGCTTTAGAGGCTTCTACGGGTGGTAGGGGGTGGCAGTGCCAAGGCACATACACACACGGGGCTGTGCTTTCAGAGGAAGCCAGGCATGCCCCACTGGTCACTGAGGGTAATCTTCTGGTTTCACTCTGTAAATAACCACGTTTGCTATTAATACTGTGGAAGGTGTAGAGGGTGATGGCACCTGGCACTGCCCTGCAGCTTCCCGGGACTGCACGGGGCTAAACTCACAGCCTTACTTGGCCCTGGAAACTCTCAGCACAGCAGGGGGTGCTGGTCACAGAGGAGCTGCAGCTGCCTCCCCCTGGCCTGAAGAATTCCTGCCTGTCCCTTCAGCCCTTGGGTCATTCCCACCCAGCCTCAAGTTTCCCTGATACTATTAAGGAGGTAGGTCAAGTTTCCCTGTTACTATTAAGGAGGTAGTGCACCTAGCCTTAGTCCATGACAGGGCTCAGGAGTGGAGAGAGTCTGCATCATATGGACCCTCCACCTTGGCAGTGGACCTGAAAAGCCCTGTCACTATGGATACCATGAACCTGCATCCAGAAGGGGCCGGGCTCCCCAACACCACCTGGTTTACAGGCACTTAGAGGAAGCTGTGTGACTGACCTCTGGCTACAGGTGACATTTCTTCTTTAAAGGTTTATTATTTATTTATGTGTTTGTGTGTGTGCCTGGATGAGTTTATGTATACCACATGTATGCAGGTGCCCAAGGAGGCCAGAAAAAGGCACTGCATCCCCTAGAACTAGAGTTACAGGCAGCTATAGGCCACCATGTGGGTGCCAGGAACCAAACCCAGGTCCTCCGCAAGAGTAGCAAGTGCTCTTAACTGCTGAGCCATCTTTCTACCCTGAAGGCTTCGGGGCCTTTTAAAGGACTGGCAAGCAGTCTTTATGGCTTCCTGGAGCCATGCAGTAGACTATACAATAGACCATGCAGTAAACAACAGTTTGAGGGAGGCCTGGGTCTAGGCCTGGCAGGCTAGACCTGCTACTGTTTGCCATGATCTTGTGTGTGACTGTGACCCAACCTCCAGAGCCTCAGTTGCCCCTGTGAGAGTCTACGGGATGAGGGTCCTTCTACTGAGGGCTGTGCTATAGACAGGAGTTTCACCCAGGCTTCTAGAAGCTGCTAGTGATCATGGAGGGTCCTGTGACACACACAGGTCTGCCTGGATGGCCAGAGGGAGTATAGACACAGAGGTGTAGGGCAGAGGACTGTCACAAGAGCTCTCTACGTGGTCCATCACCCCATGGGACGTTGTTCTCTCCCTCCCTACTGTGGGCTCATCATGGCTATCCTGCTTGGTCCTGGTGGTGGGGACTCAGGGAAGGGCAGCCCAGGTGCTCCACATCTAATGTGGTTTGTGGCCTTGGATGGTTTGGGAGGCGCTGCTGGGCCAGGCCAAGGCCTCCCATTCCTGTAGCTCTGCCCACTCACCTTGGGGTGGATTACGATGGTGGCAATGTCAGACTTCTTGTCGATGTCCTGGATGGTGGCCTCATAGGCATCACCATTTTGCAGCTGTACCTTAAGCTGCTGCCGGCCTGAGGCAGTGTTGGAGCTGGAGACCACGTGTGCGTTGGTGACAATCAAGCCAGCCTCCGACATGATGAAGCCTGAGCCACTGGAAAGCGGCACATTGCGGCCAAACAGAGGGTGTCTGCACGGGCAAGCACAGGGACACTCAGGGCAGGGCCTTGGCTGGGGGAATCGGTGCAAGAGGGGAGCAGAGCCATGTGGGGTAAATAAACATAGGCTTGGAGCACCCCACGCTGCCCCTGCCCACAGCCTGCTTTGAATTGAGGCTCTGCCACTCGTGGCCCTGGCTATCACTGAAGCTGGATCTAATTCATGGACAAAGATGTGATGTTCCTCTCTGACCTGCAGTTCGCTAAGGTGAGACATGGTGTCCATGATGTGTCAGCTCGCACCAGCCCAGAGAGGCACCTGTACCTGACAGTAGGACCCTGCAGCCAGCCAGCCAGCAGTCAGCCAGCCAGCCAGCCAGCCAGGACTCTAACCACCAGTCCAGCTCCGCCCATGGCTTGCCTGCCCTTGAGCAGCCAGTTCAGCTCCACCCATGGCTTGCCTGCCCTTGAGCAGGCCCTATAAACCCTCTGAGCTTCAGTCTCCTCATCTGAGAAATGGACTGTTTGCATAGGAGCCCCAAGCCTGCCCTCAGGATGGGAGGGGACAGGTGCCACTTGGGCCCTTCTTCAGAGTGACAGAGAAAGGTACACAGGCCATGAGGACACTAAGCAGAGATGGGAGAAGGGACACAAAGTGTCTAGCACACTTGAGAGCTGTGACAGTCTTGTCAAAGGGACACATGACCCGGCAGGACAAGGAACAACATCAAACATCCTGGGTCCTTCTTGCAGCCAGGGACAAGTCTGTTCAATGCTCATGGCAGGTTTGTGGGTCAGTGTCCCCCAGACAGAAGTGCTTAAGTTATGTCTGTCCTTGAGTCCACTGTCCAACTGTGACTGTGACCTCATTTGGAGGAGGGGGAATCTCTGCAGGTGTGGGAGGGTTGTGACGACGTCTTGAAGGAGTAGGGGCCCTAAGTCTAAGCACTGGTGTTTCCAGAAGCGGGAAGCCACCAGAGGCACAAAGGGGAGGCATGGAAGACAGGCAGGAAAGATGCACCCTAACACAAGGCATGCTGGGAACTACTGGAAGTCAAGAGGGAGGCTGTGGGCAGTCTCCTCAGAGCCCAGGATGGGACAGGATACCCTGCTGCCACCTGATCTTAGACTTCATCCCTAAAGTGCAGAGGTGAAATGCTCTTGTTTAAGCCTCCCAGACTGTAGAGCTTTGTGACTGCAGCTCTGGGAACCTACAACAGTGTGCAGCTCTCGGGGGAAACTGAAGCCTAAAGACACTGAACTACTTGCTGGGGTTAGGCAGAAAGGGCAGGGCAGACTTTCGTTCACCAGGAATCCCAGGTGTCAGGCTGCTCAGCCTCCTGTCTGCTAACTGTGGCCTCTGCCCTTGTGTGCCTGTGGCCTGTTTATACCCAGCAGCCATGTCTCCCCGAGAAGCCCTGTAAGGCACTGCACCTAGCGCTATCAAGGCTGCAGAAAGGTTTCCAGGGAGCTCTGTGCCCAGACCCCAGGTCAGGGGTCATGGCTGGGAGGCTCTGTCTTGTCTGGCCCAGGCCGTTCTCACCTACCCATCAGGTCTTGGCTTCACAGGCTAGGCACCACTGCCTCTCCAGCCACTGCAGCCTGTGATTAGCCAGCCCATATGGCTGGTGCCTCAGGGCCCTCTAGAGACCCCATGGCCTCTTAGCCACTTTCTGGCTGTGCAGTCACTTAGAGTTGTAATTTCCTCAATGACTCGTCTCAGGGCCCAGGGCAAGAGAGACGGGCAGGGAGGGGTCAGCATGTGGCAGGAGGATGTCTCTGCTCTGGGATCAGAGAGGCTAGAATCAAACCCCGGCTTGGCTCAGCTGCTGTGGGACTGGTGAGGGGGTTCAGGCCTCTGTTCCCACCTCCTGACAATGGGAACCATAGAACTACCTGCGAGCTACCTCCCATGGCTCAGAGGAATGTGCCATGGGCAAGGAGATAGGAAAGACCTTGGGACTCGTGGGCCTATGCACTGTCAATCATACCGGGTACCCTGCAGGTCTGGGTCCTCAAGCACCTGGCGGCTCTCTTTTGCAAGAGTAGGAACCCCAGAGTGGTGTTGAGAAGCAGCCTCAGATCTGATGTGGCACAGAGCTCAGGCTAGACCTGGAGGAACACTGCTCGTCCCCCCCCCCCAGTGAGTCTGTGGCCATGGTCATTGGGGAGAAGGATGAGTGACCCAATACCCAACTAACCAGAGAGGGAGGGTTTGTGACATTAGTGGCCAGGCAGCCTGGTGGTGGGGTCAGGCTGACAAGCCTGTTGCCAGCTCCCCTGATCCCTATCGGGTGGGCTCCTGTCTGGCTCTGCCACCCCAGCTGGCTCCCTCCACTCAGCCATGGGGAAAGAAGGGTGGAGACTGTTGAGACTGGAGTCTTGAGGCTTCCTGCATGATTAGCCTCAATCTGGGGGCGGGAGGTGGGGCCAACTCCGTTTGAGACCTCAGGACTAGATGTGAATGATGGGACCTTGGCTGCTGTGTCCAGAGGGCAGGACCTCCTAGTTCAGTGCAAACATCTTTGGGATAGGATTCGGGGTGTGGGAAGGAAGGAAGGAGGCTCCACCCATGTCTACAAGGAGGGATCCTGCCAGAAGGCTAGACCAACCACACACTACACTGACTGCTTCCCTGTCCTTCCTCCCCTCTGCTCAGTCAGTCCTCCATCCTCTCCCTGTCCACCCACGCACCCACTCGTTTGCACACACACCCTTCCTCTCTCCTGCCTGCTCCAGCCGCTGGTACTGAGTTGGCACCTTGATTTCAGTGGGCTATCCCTTGCTAATATTCTTGCTCCTGGGTGACCATTCCAGGTTTAGCTTCAGTCCTGGAGCCCTAAGTTCTCTACAGCTCCACATACCCCCCTTCCCCACCTGGTTGCTCTGCCCCAAGTTACTGGAATCCAGTCTAGTTTGGGACCCAGCAGACACTGGGATGCTGGGGACACTGGGAAGTGACAGGGCAATACGGGCCCCCACACACCTCAGGAAGAGCTCGATGTGGACCACGGCTGGTGCGATCTTCTCCACCACATCAGCAATGAAGTTGAACTTGTACCGCGGGCTGGTCAGCTGGTGGAGACCTGCGCTGGCAGCAAGAACCAGGGGTGTCAGCAAGATCTGGCAGGGTCCCCGGAGGAAGAATCCCTGCTTGGGACCCCTGCCTAGGCTCAGGGCCAGCCTGGGCATGTGCTAAATCCCAGCCCCCACTCAGATACTTGGAACAGAAGCCCCTGCACTGAAGAACTGTTCACTAGGGTTTGTGGGAGCTGAGCTTCTGCATGGTAGCCCACTGGCCCCTTCAGGGTTGGGCAGGAGGCTCATGGAAATTCAGATTTTGCTCCAGGCCACACAACACTGATGTTGGGGAGATAGAGGGCAGCAACCCCGCACTCTTGCCTGTTCCCATGTTACAGCAGCATCTTACAGAGTGCCTCCTCTCTTCGCTACCCCCAGCTGGCCTCTGTGGGGCCCTTCCTCACTGGCTGGGCTATAAATTCCTGAGTGGACAGAGAACCCCACCTTCATCTGACTTAGACATAGCCCAGACCCACGCATCAGGCAGTTCACGAACCTCTCTAGGCCCTTCCTCACCGGCTCAGGTTTTTGCCACCATCAGCAGCAGGGTTGCAGCCTGCCGGGACCACAGGCCGGAGGTGTGTGGGTGGCACCAGCCTATGATGACACCTCCAGGTCCTTGCCTGCTTATGGGGTTTCTGGACTCTGGTGTGAGCTCTAGGCTGTGAGCTGCATACAACTGGCCTTAGCTAGGTCTGAAAAGTCACTTATCTTGGTAAGTGACTTTTCAGAGGCTACGCAGCACTTCTTTTTTTTTTTAATTGTTATTTGATTTTATTTATTTCTGTATGTGTATGAAGGTACTGTCTGCATGTAGGTTTGTGCACCTGTGTCGTGCAATGCCGCGGAGGTCAGAAGAGGGTGTTGGATTCCCCTGGAACTGGAGTTCTCCTGGAATTGGAGCTTCAGGTGGTTTTTGGCCACCATGTGGGTGCTGGGGATCAAGTCCGGGTCCTCTGTAAGAGCGGTCAGCACTCTTAACCACTAGGCTATCTCTCCAGCCCTACACCACTTCTACAGAGTGACTATAACTTGTAACCTGTGACCCTCCCTGTCCTGTGGAGCTTCCACCTACCCTGGTATCTGGTGATGTAGGGGTCTCTTGGGTAATGACTTAGCCCTCTGAAGGGCGGTGCCATCCATAATTCCACATGGTGGATAACCAGAGGGAGAGCAAGGCCTGGAGCAGGGGGCTGGGGTGGCACACTTGGGCTCAGCCTGCTTCTTGCTGGCCTTCCATACTCAGGGCCACAGACCCATCAAAGAGATGCTGTACCAGTTCCTCAGCACGGAGACATGTCTGCTTCACCCCACAGCCCAGTAGTGACCAACGGGGGCAGGAGAGCCAGCAAGCATCGAGGGAGGACGGGGCGGGATAAAGATGCTCTGCTGGACCACCTGCCAGGCAGCAGTCACTCCTGGGATGGAAGGCTTAGCCCTGGCCCGGGTCGAGGGACCCTGCAGTCCACCAGATCTGGCCCTTTAAGCCGGCCCCACTCTCAGATGAGTCACTGTGAGTCACAGAGGGCCCCGGGCTCCCACTAAGCTTCCCACATGGCTGGGTGGGGGAAGCGGCTCTATTTGTTTGGGGTTTCTTGAAGCTCCACCCCCATCCCAGGCAGAGCCAAGCTTTGAGGGCCAAGCGCTCAGCAGACTCAGCTGTTGGCTTTGTGTGTGTGTGTGTGTGTGTGTGTGTGTGTGTGTGTGTGTGTCTGTTATTTTTAAAAAATAAATGGAACTGATATCTGAAGGCTGCGGAGGTCTTGGTCAGCAGCCTGACACAGTGCAAAGCCATCAGGGCCAGGTGCCTGTTGGGCCTCCCAGGAGAGGAGGGGAGGCTGGGGAAAGAACCCCTGGGGCTGTGAGGCTGCTCTCTGGGGTCCTATCAACAACAGTTCTGCCTGAGAGACTGGCTGATCCTAAACAAGTGTTATGTGCTGCCTCTGAACAATTGTAACTGCCATGAAACGGATGGGGAAACTGAGGCCCAGAATGGGAAAGTGAGAGGCCAAGGCTGGAGATAGAAGTTGTATCCTGCATTGTCCAGAATCCTTGACAAAGGTCAGTACCACACCCTCTGTAAGTTGTACATTGCACAACATTCACGGCTGTGCATTAGTCCGGTCAACACACAGTGGACAGCCAGAACTGTTCTGTTCCCCATGTCTGGCTGCTCAGGAGTTTAGCCCAATTCTGCCACTTTCTACTGAGTGTGTTGTGACTCAGTGTTCTCATCTGTGAAATGGGGAACACACCAATCCCCTCCATGGGTTCTCAGTCAGTTGAGTTCAGGAATTCTCAGGGTTGGTACAGTGTAAGTCCTAATGGGCCACGGAGCGAACAAACCTAGATATGGCGGGTGGGTGTTTCCTGTGCAGATGGAGCCAGGAGGTAGAAGACAGTGCCTGGCTTGGTGCCCCGTCCAGTTATAGGTGGGAAGGCTCCCCATAAGAGGAGCCTGGGGTCTCAGCGCACAGCACACCAGGGGTAGCAGCGCCGCCTCCATGCCTTGGCTCAGCCAGCTGGGCCTGGAATTTCACAGCCAGAGGCGCCAGCCTGGCCCCAGGCCAAAGACAGCTCAAAGGCTGGGCTCTCCTGGAAGTTGGACAGCCATCAAATTCCCCAAAGAGCAGCACAGTGCTGGGGTGTGCCTAAGGTCAGGTGTTGAGGGGTCTGATTGTGCACCTTGCGCCGGCCCCCTAACCTCTGTAAGCTTTGTTTCCTACCTACAAAACAAGAGTTGGTCCCTGCCTTGGAAAACTGCTGCAGGAACCCAGTGAGGTCTGAGTCTGGGCCTGGCCTGGTACTCAGTGCCTGGTACTTGGTGCTCTGTACCAAGTTGTTCTGCGTTCTGTGTTTGGTGTTCTGTGCCTGGTACCCTGTGCTGTGGCTGTAAAGGGAAGGCTGTGTGTGTGTGTGTGTGTGTGTGTGTGTGTGTGTGTGTGTGTGTGATCTTGCACTCCCCCAGGCAGGACCTGAGTGTCTCAGACAGCAGCATCTTCCCCCTGGGAGCCACAGCTGTCTGAAGCTGATGTTCTTGGCCAGGGGAATGTGGGTCACTAGAGGACAGGCGAGCTTTTAGGAGAGGAAAAACAATAAGCTGTCTACTCTGGAGACCAATCAGCCATGCAGGGAGCTTGTTGGGTGCCACAGCCCTGTGCGATGGGCTGAGGCTGCAGGCCCAGGCCCTCTGCTCTCCTTGTTCGCTGCCGGTGCTAGCCCATCCCAGGTTCAGAGTGCCCAGGTTCTGGGAACGCTCCAGAAAGACTCTATGGGACATGTGTGATGCCAGGGTTGTTACCCTGATGTCCTGGGACTTAAGGACTGATAGGAAGGACACTCCTGCAGATGACACGGGGAGCAAGTGCCTGGAAATGGGGCTGGGACAGAAGACACAAGGCCACAGAATAGGCAAAGCCTGGACATCCAAGTCTCTGAGCTAAAGCTGGAGGTGCATGTGGCCTACAGCCCATGCTGGCACCAAGGACAAATGGGTACAGCCTTTGGTGCCTCGGGTCCAGTGTGGCAGTCGGGGCATCACACCTGGTCATGTGTCCCCCGTCCTGAGGACAGGGCTTATGACTTCATTGTTTCCTACCACTTATTCACATCTTCATCAGAGCCCCACAAGGTGTCACCTCCTATGGAGTTTGAGAACCACAGTGTGTCAGAACACTGATAGGGAGTCAGGGGACCAGGGCTCAGGGCAAGCTCTCTCTTGCTTTGATAGCCCTAGAGTGGTGCAGTACAGCATTGAAACTGCACTTTTAAGGAACCCCAACACCACCCCTTGTAATAGGCTCAAAGCTTGAGAGCCTGCATGCAAACCTGATGCACTGGACCCTAGGAGCCCTGATGGCCACCTCCCTCTAAGCACCAGGCCGTAGATGTCCTGCCTGGCCTTCTGTGGTGTCTGCCTGGGTCTGGCCAAAGGGACATGGGTTACTTGGGCATAAGCGAGTTTTTAAGAAGAGACCTCTAGTGAAAGTGAGTGAAGCTGCTTCTTCACTGTCTCCAGAGTGCCCGTAGGTTTCGAGTACAGACTTTTGATAGTGCAGGACACAGGGGTCAGCAGATAGAGACGGCAGGGCAAGCTGGCCCATCTCCATCTCAGCCCAGTCTCTGTTTATCCCCAGCTGGCTTCATGGTCACCTCTGCACCCCCAGAGGTGGATGAAGGAGTGGACCTGTTCTCACAGGTCACGGGACCCCTCCCCCGCGATGCACAGTCCTGTTCACCACATGGACAAGGCTGCGGGCACCTGTCCACCCAACACCCTGCACATGTCCTCAGCAATTCTTGGTCTGAGCTGGTCACGTTACTCTAAGCCTGTCCCTCAGCTGTCACCCTCACTTGGGGGCACTGGCTGTCTTTGCCCACACCAGCCTCTACTGGGCTATTGAACTCAAGTCACTCAGAGATACTCTTCATATTTTGCAAGGGTCCTGGCTTCCTAAGGGCTGGCTACTGCATGTCTCCTCTAGGAGACTGCAGACCCCACCTGGACTCTCTCAGCGTCGGGGTACAGGCTTCCTAGGCCAAACCCTGTCAGGGTTTACAGCTCATAGCAGCTTGAGCCTAATGCTCCACAGACTGGACACCTGGCTCTGGTGGCCCCAGCATGGGCTCCAAGCTGGTTTTGATACCCATTCAGCCCTGCGCTGAGTAGCCTGGCACTTGGCACACAGATGTTGTCACCTGGCTCTGCTGTCCCAGGAGGCAGAGGGCCACCTAAGGGACATGTCTCCTTGCCTAATTAATCTAGAATGTGAACTTTAAAATGTGCAGCTCTGAGGGGCTTCCAATGAAGACAAAGCTGCCCAAGGCTCTTAAATAAACAGGCTGGGTGAGGCCGGCAGAGCCGTGCACAATAAAAGCTGACTATTAAATCTATGTGTGAACCACCCCAGGGCCCCTAGTTCAGCGCTCCAGCAATAGGTGCATGTCTGTCGTTGCAGAGGAGCCATGGGGCTCTGGCTCTGGAGAGCGAGAAGGCAGTAGCCTCCCAAGTAAACCCTGAGTGCAAGTCATCCTGGCCAAGGAACCCCACTGAGGCCTTTTTAATAAGCAGGTAGGACCCACAGATGTCCCCCCAGAGCAAGGATGAGCCTCCACCACCCCCACCAGAGCCACCCAAGTGGGGCCAGGAAGGCCAGGGGACCATGGGGTCCCTCAGTTGTTTTGTATCACCTACTGTGTGCATCTGGGTGCTAGACCAGCCCTTGCAATCAGGCCTAGAGCGAGTAAGTTGCAAAGAAACTAGACGGGTTGATGCACAGCTGGTACAGGTCAGATGTTGAGGCCTGGTGGGGCATCTGAGTCTGGGCAGGAAGAGGAACTATCTAAGTGAGGGCAAGGAATGGAGCTGTGGGCAGTAGGTATAGCATGTGTGAAGGTCCTGAGGTAGGAGGACCTTGGTAAGGTGGGCACAGGATGATAAGGTGGCAGGAGACAGCTATGGAGGGTACCTGGCAGCAGGCATAGGGCCTTGAGAGTCTAGTTAAGTACGGGGGAGCTCTTGGAGCAGGTCTTGGTGGTGGCAGGCAGGACGGATTGACCACAGCCACCTAGCTGCTAGGTGAAGTGCATGGGAGGATGAGGGAGGTGGGAAGCTGGAGGAGGGCTAGCTTGATTCCCACGGCTTCCCTGACGCCTCTGGAGCCACCCTCCTGGCTGTTACCTCCCATGGGGCCCATCTGCTCTTCTGGACCCCAACACATGCATAAGCTCCATTTGGGTGTTGTAGTTTTGTGGTTAGGGTGAGTAGTGACCACAATCACAGACAAGAGGTGATGACAGGTTTAGTGGTGACAGAGACTGGGACTGCAATGTCCTGGGGCAGTGTAGTTGGTTGAATTGAGAGGACCAGTCAGAGACAGGCCATTCAATACACAGCTGACACACTGGCCTCCAGGCTGCCATCAGCTTGGGGTGGTGTTTAATAACAGGCAACTGGGTCAGTCTCTGCAGGAAGTGGGTCTTGAACTCCCACATGAGTGTGTGATACCTCTGAACACTGGGAGACAACATCAGGGTGACACAGGGTGCCTGTAAGAACTGTGTCCCGAGAGTGGACAAGAGCCAGGATCAGCCAGGGCAAAGGTGGGCAATGGGCAGCTGTCAGGTTCAAGTCACTGGGCATGACTAACAGGAATGAAGATATTCTAGAGAGACATTTGTGTCCCTCCCTCCTGCTACTGGACTACTGAGACGAAGCACCCTGGCACAGAAAAGAACACGGGCCCTGCGTGCAACATGCCAGACCTTAACAGTCCTTGCACAGGTCTCTCTCAGGCCTGTGACCAGTCTAGTCACAGATAAGGAGCCAGAACACAATGAAGCAATGTGACAAAGGACAGCGGGTCTGAGAAGCCCAAGGCCCCAGCAAGACCCACAGACTCAAACATGCCTGCCTTTCCCGTGCTGGGCACCCGCCTGGTCCTCAGGCTGGCTTCTTCCTGTCCCCTCACTCTGCATCCTCCAGGGTCTGAAAATCTGGTTTGTAAGTCTCAAGGACAGCAGTAGGGTCTGCTTTATGCCTACTGCACCACGACACAGAGAGCCAGGCACAAAACAGGGTTTTTCACAAATGGCTCCATCTGCAAGGAACAAAGGTCACTTCCAGCCCTGCCCAGCCCTGCCCTGAACTTGATGCTGATAGCATCTGCAACATGGGGACTGGGAGGCCACCAAACAAAACAAAACTGAGAAGGACAGGTGCCTGGCCACCCTCAGCTCTCTGCCCGTCAGATAGAAAGGCCTGAACTGGACACACAGAACCAGCATTCAGCCAAATCCTTGATGGCCCTTTATCGCATTACAGTGCTCATCTCCAGACAAAAAGTACAATGTAGCCACTGTCTCTCACCTGGCCTGTGACCTTGCCCTTGCCAGGATATGTCCACTCCAAAATTCAGGTGTAGACACTGGAAGGTCCCTCCTTGTGAGTTGGTCTAAGGCCTTTATTTTATTTATTTATTTATTTATTTATTTTTATTATTTATTTATTTTTTTTTTTGGTCTTTTCGAGACAGGGTCTCCCTGTAGCCCCAGCTGTCCTGGAACTCACACTGTAGACCAGGCTGGCCCTCAACTCACAAAGATCCGCCTGCCTCTGCCTCCCAAGTGCTAGGATTAAAGGCGTGCACCACCATGCTCAGTCTAAGGCCTTTATTTTATTTTATTTTTTTTTTATTTATTTTTGAATGTGTATGAATGTACTGTCTGCATGTAGGTTTGTGCACCCGTGTCGTGCAATGCCGCGGAGGTCAGAAGAGGGTCTCAGATTCCCCTGGAACTGGAGTTCTCCCGGAATTGGAGTTACAGACGGTTCTCAGCCGCCATGTGGGTGCTGGGGATCGAACCCGGGTCCTCTGCAAGAGCAGTCGGTGCTCTTAACCGCTAGGCTATCTCTCCAGCCCAGGCCTTTATAATAAGGCATCACAAACCCTTAGTCTCTCCCCGGTGCCACCATCTTGCACTCTGGTTCCTCCATGCCATTGAGTATACAGTGTCTTTGCCATAAAGGGACATGGTTCTCATCACACAACTTAGTCCGCCTGAGTCTTGACCTTGAACTTCTAGGCCCCAGACTATGAGGCATGAATTTTGTCCCTTACAACTTACTCAGTCTTGGGTACTTTGTTGTAATGCCACAAGACAGACAAGGACATCTCCCAAACCCTGCAAATGTCTGGCCATCCTGTCAGGATTCCACAGGATGCTTTCCAGCCTGGCACTGGGACCATCCAGCCTTGGGGAGAAGGCAGGTATTCTGCCAGGAAAGAGCAGTTCCTGCAACACTTGCTCCCTTGGGAAGCTTTTCTGGCATCTGGTTGTCTCAGCCTCTGATGGGTCCAGGCCTTTGTGGTTGTACCCGGGGAGTGTGCTCAGCTTTCTAGCCTTTTGAGGGCACAGGGCTTGAGTTTTCAGAAGGCCACACAGCTCTGACAGGGCTAAGTCATCCCACTGGCATGATCCTCATGGCCACCCATTGTGCCACCCTGCTACCAAGTCCCATCCCTACCCAGCTGCTCCTAGCTACCTTCACCTTCCATGACATTGGCCACACAGAGCCAAGCCAGCAGGAATCTGTTCCCACCAGTACTCCTTCCAGAACGCTTTCCCCCCTACAGAGCTGGCTTAGATGGTCCTCTGCCCCTTCCTGGTGTCCCAGTCTCCTTATGGTGCCCTCAGTGCCAGGCAAAGTCAATTCTGACTACAGGCTGAGAGCACACAAGGGCATGACGCCACAAGAGCCTGGGGCTGAGGGGCTGCCTGGAGGACCATCCAGGAAGAACCTGTCACACCCAGAGCAAAGCCCCAAACAAGGTGCAGAGGGGGTGGGGGGTGGCACTGTCCTGTCTGTACCCACAGAGCCAAGCCACAGGCACAAGGAAAGAAAACCGGAATGGCCCCAGAGGGTGGAAGTCGGAGACAGAGGCCAATAAAGACTGCGTTCTTCCAGCATTCTACCAAGCCACAGGACGGTAAGAAACAGGACCGTGGCTGGGTCAGAGCCTCACAGCCTCCCAGGCCCCACCAGACGGCCACATCAGGTTCCAGTCCTGAATTGCTCCATGGCTTAGGGTTAGCATTTACCTTCCAGGTGGAGAACTATTGGTTGAACTATTTCTAAAGGGCTGCCCAGCTGTATTTAAGGAGCTTGGGCCACTCCCTGGGCCTCAGTTTCCCCAGAACGAGGCTTTCATCCCCGGTGGAGCTTACCCGAGGGGCAGGCGCCCTTCTGCAGCTGGCGCACCGGTGTCCCCGAGAGCTGCAGTGCGCGGCGGCTGGCGGCCTGCAGCGCGCACACGTCGGCATAGGTGTGCCCGTCGGTGCCACACACCGCGTGGGTCCAGCGGCAGCGGCACACGCCGCGCACGCACTCCAGGCTGTCCCCGCACGGGGAGTCCAAGGGGCGGCCGCAGGGCTCGCCCTCGCTGGCGGCGCACACCAGGCAGCAGTTGCAGAGGTCGGGCACGTAGCCGCCTGGGCAGCGCGGGCTCGGGCAGCGCGACACGTCGCAGCGCGCGGGACAAGGCGCAGCCTGGGGCTCCCGGGCCAGCGCCAGCGCGGCCAGTGTGGCCAGCGCCGCGGGGAGCAGCGCGCGCGCTTGCATCGCGGAGGGACGGCGTCGGCTCAGGACCCGCGGGGACGCCCAGGGCCCGGGCGGCTCATGCACGCGCTGGCCCGGAGCGCAGAGGCATAGCGAGGGGGGCTGGGCTGCCTTCTGCCGATGGTCTGCGGAGGTTGGCCTGGCTTCGTTTAAAGGCCATGGCCGCCCGCCCTCGCTGGAAGGGGCGGCTCTGCCCGCCGCCGGCCCCGCCCCGGCCCCGCCCCGGCCCCACGGGACCCCGCCCTGCACCGTGGGGACCCTCCCATGGTCTTCTGCTCTGGCCTGCCTAGTGATGGAAGCACTGTAGGTGACAGGCATGCGACCCCATGGCCAGGGACTGGGGAGGGAGACTGCCAGGGAGAACCCATTTCTACCCTTGTCTCAGGGACCTGACCACAGCCACACAAAATGAACAAGTTCAAATTCTGCCCTCAGCAACCTTTCCTTGCAAGTGCCCTCCTCTCCCCTCCTAAGCAGGAGGGCTTAGCAGGGCCCCAACTCCAGGGCTACAGACTTCTCCTGACCCCCATTTCTCTCTCCTGGGCAGATTCTGAGAGGCAGCTGGATGCCTCCAGCCCCTCCTTCCAACTGGAGGGTGTGCTCCCCAGCTAGGGCGAGGGCCCATCTGCCTTCCATCCATCTTGATTCTCCCAGATCTGAAACTCTGGTTGCTGCCTGGTGTGCCTCAGTTTCCTCCCCTGCCTGGAGGCCTAATGTCTATGACCACAGTGTTGTTGGAAGGGCCAGGACACCAGGCAGTGCAGAGCAGGAAGCAGCTTCCAAGGATGCATTTTCTGAAACACTACTTCAGGTCCAGGCCAGGTACCAGGGCACAGTCTGGAGATAGGGCCTGGAAGTTGCTGGTGGTTGTGGCTGCGGGAGTCTGAAGACCCAGCAGAACCTTGCTGGGAAGGTGAACCTAGAAGGTTCATGGAGCTTGGATATGCAGTCTGCCTAGGAACTCAAGCACTGGGTCTGCAACTCCCATGGGAAAACACAGCAGCAAGCAGTTCTGGGCAGGAGACTGTGTGTCCCACTCTGCACTCTCTGTACAGGGAGGCTTTGCCCTCTGGCTGCCTGGAGACCCCAGGAGAGTACCTCCACAATGGCATTCTCAAGTACAAAGCAAACTGCTCACAGTTACCAAGGGGTGTGATCTTGTCAGAATGTGAGAGTCACGTGATGACAGAGTGATGTCTGAAAGGAAGGACCAGGCCTTGATGGGCCACTACTGATTCTCAGTAGCACTGTGGAGGAGGACACCATGTGGCACAGAAATGTCTGTGCTTCTTCAGAGCCGCAGGTCCCATGACAGATGGCCAGGGCAGAGGTCCTCACTGGAGGCATGCCAGATACAGCAGGGGGTGGTAAAAATGATTCTTTTTTAAAATCTAAGTTTCTAGATGCCCAAGTTAGGGATGGAGAGGAGCCTGTGGAGGGAAGGATGAAGAGGGAGGGCTGGGGGACCCGCAGAGTAGGAGGTCTAGTTCCTGGAGACATTCGAGCCCTGAAGGGCTGGGTACTGTCCAGGGGAAAAACAGGAGAGTGGCCTCATCCAACAGTATTGGAGGGGGGGACAGGTGTGATCTCACACCTCAGGAGCCAGCGGGCTGGACTCTCTTCATAAAGTGGGAAAGATGGCCTTGCAGAGTTCCTGCTAGGCTGAGTCCTTCCAGCAGCTGTGCACAGGGTCTTCAGGCCCCTGAGAGAGGAGGAACTGAGGCTCAAAGTTAAATGGCGAGCATAGCTGTGGCTTCCCTGTGACAAGGAGCAGTTCTCCTGCCCAGCCTTTGTTCTTCCAGAAGCTTCCAGGAAGCCTTCAGCACCAGAGGGGCAGTGGCTCCCTCTGCCGTTTCAGGCCTTTACTGCTTTTTACTCAGCCAGGGGGAACACTTTGGGCCCTCTTCAGGGGTCTGAGTGACTCCCTGATTCCCTGAAGAAGGTTCTAAGGACCTGGCAGTCCTCTAAGGAAGTTGCTGTCCCCTCCCTGACTCTCAGGACAGATGGGGACCACAATGCACTTGACAGCCTGGCCTCTGGCATCCACCATGTGAGCCGATGCTGGGCTGGCCTTTCTCTGATATCCCCTCTCTTGCCATGGGAAGCAGCTGACTTGATGGATTCGGTCCCCTTGTTTCCCCTTCTGGCAGATGCTGTAGTTCACTATGAAGCAGAAGTATGGAGCTGACTACAGCCAGGCCAGGCCAGGGTCTGTCTTCTACCTGCTGGGCTACAGCAGAGCAGCAGGGCCAGGCCAGGGTTTCCAGACCCTTTACTGAAAGTCCAGGCTTCACATCAGATGAGGTCATAGATTGTACGGCTTTGGGGACCTCAGAGATCATCTCTGGCCACACCTGGCATGTGATAAGGCCCCTTAGCCCATGTTAGTGAGTGACTCACAGGGTGGACCCTGCTGGGGAAGATGATGTGAGATGCTCTCTGCAGCCCCTCCCTGAGCACTCCCTCACAGGGTGGGGTGCTGAGGGGACAGAGACGGCAGAATGGCACAACTCATTGTGAAGGAGGGATGCAGTCATCTGTGTTCCATCTCTGAGGTAGCAGGGCACAGAAAGCTGGAGTAACATCACACAGCTTCTTCTGAACAGGAGAAAACAGGATCAGGACCCAGGATGCCCTGGGCTGTGGCCACCCTGCCTCTCACTTCCACAATGATTTGTGTGCTGAGGCCACTCAATGGAAGGGATCTGAGGCTGAGTAAAGCGTGCCCAGGGCCATGGGGACTACAGGAGCTTGAGGGGGCAGAGTCTCTCTCTCTCTCTCTCTCTCTCTCTCTCTCTCTCTCTCTCTCTCTCTCTCTCTCTCTCTCTCTCTCGTCTACCTAGCTGATAACTCTCCACCTGCCCAGGAGGACAGAGTAGGCAGGTCTGCCTTTGTGGGACATCTGGGGAAAGATGTTTTTTTTCTCCACACAGACTGGCTTCCTTAGTGGGAGAGTCAGGAAACAGGGAGAGTATGTGGAGCTCGAGGTCCTCAGTGAGGCTGAGAGGAGACTGCTCTGGAATGGAGCCATCCGAGGAGAGACAGGGAGCTCAATCCTGAAGGAGGACCTCCATCCACCTGCCTTGGCCCGGTCACCCCACAGGCCCAAGGCAGCCTTTCTCATCCCTATCCAAGCCTCTGGGAGCCCTCTCTCCAGGTCCGGGACAGCCCAGCCCCCTCTTCAGGCCCAGGACAGCTTCCTCTATTAGATAAACTGAGGACTAGGGACAATAGGTGGTATGTTGGAGAGAGGTGCTAAGGTGAAATGTCCTTCAGGTGAGAGCTTCATTAATAGAGTTATTGACAGTGCTCATAATATGGCTGGGTTCTGAAGAGAAAGCTCTCTGTCCCACCAAAGTGGAGAGTTCCCTCTCTTAAAAGTTTCTGAGGGAGGGAGGTTGGAGAGATGGCTCCGAAGTTTCAAGCACTGGCTGCTCTTGCAGAGGACCCGGTTTTGGTTCCCAGAACCTATATGGTAGCTAACAGTCATCTGTAACTCCAGTTCCAGGAGATCCAATGCCCTCTTCTGACTTCCGTGGGCATTGTATGACACAGGTGCACTTACATACATGCAGGCAAAACACTCATATACATAAAACGTTTTTTATTTTTATTTATTTAATTTATTAATTAATTAATTTTTTGTCTTTTTGAGACAGGGTCTCCCTATAGCCCCAGCTGGCCGGGAACTCACTCTGTAGACCTGGCTGGACTTGAACTCATAGAGATCCACCTACCTCTGCCTCCTGAGTCCTAGGATTAAAGCCATGTGCCACCACACCCAGCTTAAAGATGATTCTTAGCCGGCATGTAGGTGCTGGGAATCGAACCAGGGTCCTCTGCAAGAGCAGTTGGTGCTCTTAACCACTGAGCCATCTCTCCAGCTCCATAAAACATTTTTTAAAGTTTCTGAGGGAGGAGGAGATTCCATACTGTACAGTTAAAAATATAGCCCTTAGCCAGGCATGGTGGCGCACGCCTTTAATCCTAGCACTTGAGAGGCAGAGGCAGGCGGAGCTTTGTGAGTTTAAGGTCAGCCTGGTCTACAGAGTGAGTTCCAGGCCAGCTGGGGCTACAGGGAGACCCTGTCTCGAAAGGATATATATATATATATATATATATCCCATAACACCTGGTTCAGTCAGGTGGACTCTGCTACCCAGGAGGAGGTTTTAACGTTTTGTGACTGCAGGATCACGCAAGTGTGGTCTGTCAGCAACTCCAGCAGGTGCAAGGGGAGAGAGGCTGCAGGGGTGTGGCCTGATCTATGAAACAGCTTTACTCCATTTAACACTCTCCAGGCCCAGGGCTCTTCTCCAGTGACATGGCAGCCTGGCCCTTTTTCAGGCCTGGGGCAACCAGGACCCTCCACAGTTCTAGGAAGCCCTCTGTCCAGGCCCAGGGCAGCCGTGCCCTAGCTTCAGACCTGAGGGAAGCCCAGCCTCTCTCGGGCGGAGGGTTTTCCAGTCCTTCTTCTGGCTGGATACAGTCTAGTTCCTTTCAGTTTGGAACAGCACAAGTCTCTATCCAGGCTCACGTCATCCTGGCCCTCCTCAGGCCCTGTGGAGCTCTCTTTCCACATGGAATAACCCAGCCCCTCTCCAGATGATGTCATTCCCAGGACTCTGACTGCAGCCCTGGCCCACTAATTCTGACTCCTGCAGTTTGCTCAGCCATCTTCTGAACCTAACATAGTCCCAAGTCTCTAACATATCCTTCATTAAAATACAATGGCTTATTGATAAATAACTCACATAGGGAATTATAAGAAATAAAAATATAGCCCATTTTCAAAACAAAAGTGCCTTGAGCTGGCCCAGGTCAACTCTCAGATGGACAGAAAACATTGGATCCCTGATATTCTAGCCACTCCCCCAAACTCTGCTAATCTAGCTATCCCGCCCCACCAATCTAAAAGTTTAGAGTAGAAAATATTAACAACCAACCTGCCTATCAACCCGCCAATGTGACAAGGTCATATAATTGATAGACTTTAAAAGAAACGGGATATAAAATCTAGAGACATGCCCATATATGGTCTTTGTTAAGAAACAAACATCCGCAGAAGAGGGAAAGATGAGACCCAGATGACATGTAAGAGTGTACTCTCCTGATTACTCAGCCAGTGAGGGAAGGGAGGGTGGGACCTGTGTAAGCGTCATAAGGACGTCTGCATTCAACCAGCGTGCCATGCCTGCCGACTTCGCGAGATCATAAAATAAAATGCCCTAATTTTACTACTCTGCATCTCCAATCCTCTTGTTACAGAGTGAGGAGTCCTTGTTATGTATATGACTCCCGTTTTTAAATTAATTTATTTATGTTTGAGACAGAGTTTCACTATGTATTTCTGGCTGGCCTAGAACTCGCGAAGACCAGGCTGGCCTGGAACTCAGTGTTCCACCTGCCTCTGCCTCCTGAATGCTGGGATTGAAGGCATGAACTACCACATCTGTCCCCCATTTTAAAAATAATACTTTTATTTATTTGATAATTTCATATGTGTAAACAGTGTATCTTGGTCATATCCACCCCTCAGTTCCTGCCACTCTCCAATATGTCTGTCCCCCTCCCACCTTCGTGTCTTCTTTTTTTTTTTATATAACCATTTAGTGCTGCCCAAATTCACGAGTATGGGGCCATCCACTGGAGCACAGGCAGCCTACCAGTGGCTACACCCCGGAAGAAGAAGATGACTCTTCCCCCAGCAACCAACAACTGCCAGTAGCCCCTCAGCTAGGAATGGGGCCTCATGAGCCCCTCCCCCATCCATGCTGGAAGGTTGACTGGATTGATCTTGTGCTGGTAACTACAGCTGCTGTGAATTCTTAGTATAAAGGCCACTTCCATAGATATAAACAGAAATTATTTAGAAGGCAGTTTGACACCAATTCCATTTAGCAAAACAACTGTAGTAGGCTACCTACCATGGCCTCCCAGCCATGGGCTTTTGACTAGGTTTCAAAATCAAGCATGAAGTCTGTCTTGTGGTGCAGGTGTCGACTCCAATCAGTTGCTTGCCCCCAAGACAGTAGTGCCTCTGTTGCAGTAGCAGACACATCTCCAGTGGCTTGTTGGTGCTGTAGCACACGTAGCCCAGCAAAGGGTAACACTATTCATGTCTTTTTCCTTCAGAGGCATCATAGCACTGTGAAAGCTAGCCACCAGGGAGAAGGTTTCTAGGTTGATTTTTCTATGACCTGCAACCAAAGTGTGTGCCATGCTCAGCAGTAGGTCTCACCACCTACCTACAGGGGGCGACCAAGAGCAATGGCCTTTGCTGTTTCATGAGCCTTAGGACCTTCCTGAACAATAACTTGTAGAAAGGTATCCCACATCTGGCATGAGATCCTCATTTTTTCTGGGAGAAGCAATGCCCACCTGTGCAGTCTACCCCCATTCAAACACCTTTAAAATATTATATTTTGGGGCTGGAGAGATGGCCTAGCAGTTAAGAGCACCAACTGCTCTTGCAGAGGACCCGAGTTTGATCCCCAGCACCCACATGGTGGCTGAGAACTGTCTGTAACTCCAATTCCAGGAGGACTCCAGTTCCAGGGGAATCCAACACCCTCTTCTGACCTCTGAAGCATTGCATGACATGGGTGCACAAACCTACATGCAGACAGTACATTCATACACATACAAAAATTTAAAAATTTTTTTAAATAAAATAAAATATTTTAAAATTAGCTTATAAAGTAGTGGGTTTCCGTTAGGGTTTTTAATACATCTTTAATTCTGGGTAACCTAACCTACCCATGGATTCTCCCTCTACCTACTTCCACACATAACTCTCCTTTTCAAAATGTGTGGCCTGTCATTTTTGACATCTTCACAGAAACATACAAGCATCATTACAGTTAGTTCTGGAACATTTTCACATGCCACGACCCCAGATCTACTAGCTGCCACTTGCCACGTCACCTATCCCAGCCCCTCCCCTTTCCCAGCCCCTGGCCTTGTCTCTGAATTGGCTGGTTTGGGTTATTTTCTGTGAGTAGGGTCATAGGTGTGTGGCTTCTGTCTGCCTTCTTTCCCGGAGTATCACAAGTTCATGATCATCCCCACTGTAGCATGAACCACTACTTCATTCCTTTGTGCGGCTGAATAATATTCCATTGCATGGCTAGACCACATCTGTTTGAGCATTCTTCTGCTGACAGATGGGGATTTGTTTCCATTTTTCAGCTATTTGAAGAATGCTGCGATGAATGTTCATGTATAAGGTCGTGGAGAGACATATGGTCTGGATTCCCTTGAGTCTGAACCCAGGAGTGAAATGACTGCATGTGGAACGCCATGCTTGATGGGTTAAGGAACCACCAGGGTTTTCCCTGTCTGCACCACTTTCCACTGGAAACACACGAGGCTCCATTTCTCCCCACACTCTCACCAACTCTTGGTATTTTCCATTAAAAAGAAATCACGTTTTTGCCATTCTAGCAGCTACGACATGGGGTCTCCTCATGGTTTCGATTTCCTTAGTGTCTGTCTGCCTGTGTGCCTTTGACCAATTTTTTGTGTATGGGATAGATATCTTTTTATATTCATAGTACATTTTCCACCTGCACCATTTGTCTTGTTCTTGAGTTGTAGAAGTTATTTGTATATGCTGGAAAAATCCCCATATCAATATGGAATTTAAAAAATCCCCATATCAAATATATGAAGCAAACATCTCCCACTCAGGGACTTTCTTTTCAGTTTTTGCTAGTATTTTCTGGGAGTTTACAGGGAACTTGCTGCTGTTCTTGGATTCTAACATGCTCCACCCTGTCTGTCCTCCATCAGCCCAGGTCACAACTTTGATTTCTTCTAAGGCCTTCCTGGCTTTAGCTCTTACTTTTGGATTCACATTGTATTTTGAGCAAGTGGTGTGGTGTGAGGTATGGGTCTGGCTTTACTAGTTTGTATGTTGATATCCACTTGTCCCTGGGCCTTTTGGGCAAGCATTGTTCTTTTCCCTCTTGGGTGGTCTTGGTACTCTCTCTGTCCCTATTGCCCATTCCCTGCCCCTCTGCAGTAGTCCTGACTCATTGATTTCCCAGACAAAGAAGCCTGGCTCTTATTTCTTTTCTTGTGGTTTATATGCCCTTTGTTTTAAAAACTTTAAGGGCTGGAGAGATGGCTCAGTGGTTAAGAGTACCAACTGCTCTTGCAGAGGACCTGGGTTCAATTCCCACCACCTACATGGCGGCTAAGAACCATCTTTAACTCCAGTTCCAGGGGAATCCGACACCCTCATCTGACCTCCGCAGCATTGCACAACATAGGTGCACCAACCTACATGTAGACAGTACACTCATACACATAAAAAAAATAACAAAAAATTAATAAAAAACTTTATAGTTAATGTTAATATTAATATTAATAATTTATATTAGTTAAATTTGCTCTTTAAAAATTTCTTGACTGTGGCTGGGTATGATGGTGCATGCTTTTAATTCCAACACTCAGGAGGCAGAGGCAGGCAGATCTCTATGAGTTCAAGGCCAGCCTGGTCTACATAGTGAGTTCCAGGACAGCTGGGGCTTCTGGGAGACCCTGTCTCAAAAAGACTAAAATATATATAAACAACAACAACAACAACAAAAGAATTTCATGAATGAATGCAATGAATTCTGATTGCCCTCACACCCACCTTCCCTCCCCTCCCCTCCATCCCTGTCAATCCTCTCCCCCTGCAAAACCCTTTTCCACATTTATGTATGTCTCTGTTCTGTGACCCACTGAGTTAACCAAGGCCATATGTGTGACCATGGGTCTGGAACTATCCATTGGATCCTGGTAGGCTCACCAGTGGCCACAAAATGGAAGATAGTGACTGCCCCTCCCAGCTCTACCAGCAACCACTAGCTCATCAAGGAGGGTATTCTTAACTTAGTTTTGAGACAAGTTCTCATTCTGTAGTCCCGGCTGGCCTTAAACTCAGCAATCCTCCTGCTTCAGGCTCTCCAGTGTTGGGACTATGGGTAGAAATCCCCACACCTGGCTTAACACTGCTTCTGATCAACAAATCACCATAGCCTGACAATTCACTCTGTCACTGTGGATAACTTGGTCACCTCCCTACCCGGTGTTCTGACAAGACATTTGAAATCCCAGCTGACCTTTGGAAATTTATGTAATTGACAGTCTCCTGCTGGTGGAAGGTCTCAGACCCATCCCTGTTCCTGTCTGTCTGAACTTTGGGTCCCTTGTTTCCTCCCAGGCCCTGTGGCTACCTTCTATTCTCTGCTGCAGCAAGATTGGCTTTCTCAGATCCCTGTAATAACATGCCATGCCACCCTTGCCTTCCTCTGTCCCCATTCACTTCTCAGTGTTCATTCCTCTAGGTTCCTCTGTGTCATTACCAGTGACAGGATTTGCCCCTTTGGGGCTGAATTTTATTCCACTGAGTGCATACACCATGCTTTCTTGACTTATCTGTTGATGGACACTTCAGTTGCTCCTGTAGCCTGGTGATGGGCAGTATTGCAGGAATGTGAAGCTGTAGGTGCCCTCAGTGAGGAAAAGGAAACTGTAGAGCTGCTTGGCCAGCCTTGTAGACCTCCTCCTCTCCATTCCAGATACACACCACTCTGTGTCCTCTGATTCCTTTGTGCCTTCTCAGAGATTCCTGTTTCCCCAACCTTCTGCCCTAGGCCTGACCTCCCTCACATGCTCTATACAGCTTCAGATGCTCCACTCCTCCCTTCATCTGTGTCTATTGGGATGGGAAAGCTGGCTGGCCATGCCGCGTGGCCTCCCTGCTGCCACCACCCACCATTATTCCCCTCACTGACATCTAACCCCCTCCACTGCACCTCCCTTAGTGATGCCACTGAGTTCCCTGTACCAGAGATTTACCAACGACCCAAGATTTCCGTCCTGACTCGGCACATGCCCATGGTCCGTCCTGACTCCGCACATGCCCATTGTCTGTCCTGACTCCGCACATGCCCATGGTCAGTACCTCAGCACATTCTCTTGTTCCTTACAGAGTGCAACCTTAAGCTTTACAGGCTGGAAACTTCATCCCAAATGTCAACTGTTGGTGGTCATGCGGCCTTTGGGCACTGCTCAGGGTTAGATGAGGTCATGAGGGAGGGGTCCCTTAACAGCACTAGTGGCCTTCCAAGAAGAGAAGGAGAGCTAGGTGAGCAGCATGTTCTGTCTCCTCACGGGATGCTCTGTACCATGTTCCTACACAGCATGGGGCCTCAGCAGGTGCCAGTTTTAGACTTCCAGCATCCAGACCTAGGAACCAAACTTATAACTTAGTATTAGGTATTCACTCACAGCAACAGAAAATGAATCGAGCTCCCTTCTCTCTCACACATGCACCCACACACTTTTCCAGTGTGTCTCATGTGCGTTGCAGACGCCCCCTCCTATATCCTGCTGTCCTCCAGTGCACATGCTAAGAGGACGACATGCTCTCACTCCCAAGTGACAGTAGTCAAAGTCCAACTCAGGCTAGCTTCTGGTGTGTGTGTGGGGGTCCTGGGGAGCTGTGAGATGAGGCGAGAGATCAGACAGTTTCAGTAGGGAACATGGTTGGGGCAGGACAAAGCTTGCTGTGACTGCAGTTGCAGCCAGGCCTCTGCCCCAAGCTACTCCACAGGACACACTGCGGACTGCTCACTCTGGCCTGGGAGGGGCTCCTCTCTGGGAGGAATGGGTCTCTTCCTGCTCTTCTTCCAGTCCTGCATGTTCCTCCTACATGCCAGACATCTCGAGCCCGATCAGAGGAGTTGAGTTCAAGCCTCACCAAGTATGGAAGCTCAATAGAGAGCCAGGCCAGCTTCCAGGACTCAGACTCCTGCCTGAGACCCCAGGGCTGGGCTGGGCTGTTGCAACTAGCTGCAGGACTGGAGTGGGATTCTCTTTCTAGGCCCAGCTAGTGGGGTGAGGTAGATGGTCCCACCCTCCTCACAGCACATAGCTGAATGCCCACTCTTGGAAGAGGGTGACAGGATCATGTTGGGGAGGAGAAAGGGAGGCTCCCGAGTCATTAGGCAGCATTTCCGATGCCGAGTGCCGGTCCAGGACAGGTGAGGAGAGCCAGGGCTGGAGAAGGTCTTAAGCTTAAGGTCAAACCTGTGTGGTGGTCAGGGCTAGAGTGTGAGGTGATGTATGCCTGAAGGATCAAGTTCACCACAGCCAAGGGACAGCAAGGCCAGGTTACGGGGATAGCCAGGCATGGTGTCCTCCACCACAGTCATCCCCAGGGATACCTTGGTTGCCATTGAGTTGCAGACTCAAAGCCTCAGTGACCTTATGTGCCTGAGTGTGGACGTGGTTGGTTTTAGACTCTGCAGGCTGTGACACACAAAAGGGGCAATTGCTCATGCCTGCAGACTTCACTGGCCACAGAGCCATGAGGCTCCCGTCAGCCGCAGCGACGGCCCCTGTAATTTTCCTGCTCAATGGGCAGGAAGCTCCAGCCTCACAGCTGCTGTGGCCGCCCTGCCAGAGATGGTCCCCCGCTGTGGTGCTCTGGCTGGGGTCACCACAGCCCTCAGGGTGGCTTTGTGCAGACGCAGCACGGGCAGTGGGTGACTTCATCCCCAAAACATCCCCGTCCCACAGACATACTGAAGTCCCCCTGCCTGGCCCACACAATAGACAAGTCTTCTGGGATCTGAGCTCAGGGCCTTCCCTTCCTCTGAACTTGCTGTGGCTCTCCAGTGCCTAGTTCCCTACTTTATGGCTCCATGAGCCTCCTTCAGTGACATTTTTCTCTCCGGTCCCAAAGGCTTTGCTCTTGTTGGAACACTCTCTGCTGTCTTTAGGGAGTACTCTTCCGCATCTTCCTGTTTGGTCTTGGCATCATCCCTCCAAGCTGAAGCAGGCTTCTCCCTTGGACTCGCGTGGCCCTGGGTTCCTCCGAGGAACTCAAGTGTTCTCTGCACTGTTCTAGCAGCCACAGCCCGGACTGAGCTCAGCCCACTCTCAGTGAATCTTCACCTATATTTGTCTATACTTCCAGCCATCCCTGCAGCAGCACGTCCCCTGCCTCTGGCAACACAGAGACTCAGATTGTAGGAAATGATGCCCTCTGGGTTTCCCGGGCAGCACAGCACAGTCAGGACTGAACCCCATGTATGGCAGGTGGGGTGGAGGGGCGACGATGAGGGAGGCAGAGTGTGAGTGGGGGAGCTGAGGGCGGGTGTGCTGCTCCTCTCACTGTGGCACGTGGGAGCTGATGGAGAAAATTGCTGTAAGTCTCTGTTGCTCCGAGCACTGCTGGGGAGGGGGTCTGAGGAAGAGAGCTCCCAATGTGACACAAATATGGCCCCATTGAATTGGGAGGAGCCCAACACTAGCTACCAAGGCTCTTGAGCTCCAGGGGGAGTGGGCAGACAGGATCTTTCCTGGCTGAAACTGCTCCAAATGGTGGGAAGGAAGGACACTTGAGGCTCAAGATGTGAATGTTCCTCCAGACTTGCATATGCCACAGCTAAACCAAGGCTGAGTGTGGCGGGCAGAGCTCCTGGGATGGGCACTGGGCTGCAGTCGTGATCAGCACCTGGGATCAGAACTACAGGAGGGACAGCCAGGACTGTGACCTCTGGCTCCTTTGCTCACAGTCATGGCTGTGATGGAGGGTCACAGCATACCCTGCCATCTCTGTGAACATTTGGCGTGGTCAGCTGTTATGTAGGCATGGATGCCTAAGGACAGAGGGCAGCGTAGAGAGCACCCTCCCACCATGCTCACGGGCATCTTCTGGTCCTACTTGAGTAGCTCTCTGTGGAGCAAAATGCAGAAGGGGGGTTCTCAAGCTACTGAGAGGGAACCTCAAGTCACAGGTCAGCCAGGGAGATCATCCGGGGTCTGGAAGTCACCAGGGCTGCACCCAGTGTCCAGCTACAGGAAGCTGCCCACAGAACTGTTCACACCCGTCAAACAATGGGGACCACGGTCTTGACAGGTCTGAGCAGGTCATGTCCCACAGTGCCATGGGGCAGCGTGGCCTTGCTTGGGGACACCATTGGTCAGTGTCTCTGTGCCCATATGGAATCAGCCACCCTGAGGGAGGAGGACAGACATGAGGTAAGGGGCCACACGGTGCCACTTACATAACAAATGCAAAGGAAGGCACACCTCTGTCCTTGCCACAAGATCCAGAGGGAAATCTTCCCAAGCGTGCGCAGGGGCAGGAGCCCGGGTGGCTTGTGTTTCTGCTCTGGATGTGCCAGGAGGGTGAAACCGCCCACCATTACTGTAGAACAGTGTGTGTGCGTGTACTGTGTGCTTGCATGTATATGTACATTGGGTGCTTAGATGTGTGAACATGTGCATCACATATGGGCATGTGTGTTTTGATGTGAACACATATGAGCATAGGTGCATGCATATGTCTGTGCGTTCCCCCCAGGTGTGGCATCCTATGTGCATGAAGTGTGTGTGAGCATGCATATGCCTGTTTGTATAGTATGTGTGAACATCTATATATGTGTGTGGTATATGCACATGTGAACGTGCAGTATGTGCTTGTATATGTGGATATACCCATGTGTGAATACACATGAACCTATGTGCATGCATTGTATATATACATCTGAATAAGCACATGAGTGCTTATGTGGTGTGCAGCATGCATACATGGTATGGTCTGTCTCTCCTGTGCTTCTCTGTGTGTGTGTGTGTGTGTGTGTGTGTATGTGCATGCATGCATGTGCATGCTACTCTGTCTGTACTCATACATCTATTCTCGTATCTCCCATGCAGAAGGTCCTGGTCCCCAAGACCATTCCCAGGGCTAGAGTGAGGGCTCTTCTCAGACTCAGTGTCTTGGGAATCTTCTTGGAGGGAGATGGGAGGAGGGGAGCTCAGTAACCCCAGCTGGGTCCAAGTGGGGCCTAGGATGCTGGGGGCCTAGTGTTGACCTTAGCTCCCTGGAGCCTGGGGAGGAAATCTGCTTTCACTGACCACACAGCTGCAAGGAGCAGGCTGTGTCCCCACGGTCCCCTACTGTGCAGGTCAGGGGAACCAAGGTGCTAGGATGGCCCAGCATAACCCAAATCCCAGGTTTCAGGGCACAGAGCACTGGCCATTGCCTCCTCTGGTCTCATGATATGTCATCCTCCTGGCCCTCACCCCGTCTGCCATCCCTCCTAGAGGTTGCACTTCTTAGGGCTGGGCACTGGTAACACAGTCATACAACATGAGCTGTACGCCTAGGTAACTGGGGACCAGGAACATTTCCTGAGCATCTCTGTATATACCCAGCACCATTATATACACCCCGGAGTCTATATTCAGAGCTGTGAATTTTGTAAAGTGGCCTGTACCCGAGCCCACATACCCCATGCAAGTCACAGCTCTGTCATTCCCTGGCTGTGAGCTTCAAGCAAACAATGTCACAGTCTGAGCTGCTGTCACCTCAGCTGTGCAGTGGGAGAGGAGTCCAGCCTTGCAAGAGCATGAGGATCAGGCGCAGCACAGCACTGCCAGGGCTGCAGCTTCTGTCTGAGGCTCCTGAATCACTGCAGCTATCCACCCCTGTCCCTGTGGTCTCAGGGACACTGGCTCCCCCAGCTCTGTCCCAACATGCTCAGGAAATGCCCTTGTGGTGATGTCACCCCCTCCTCAGTGTCACAGATGCTCCTAGGGGGAGTGTTAGTCCCTTGCAAATTGGAGGAGGAATACTACATCCAGGAGGGGTCTGAAGGATAGGTCTTGAAGAAAGGAGTTGGGGGAAGGGTCCTGAAGGAACAGTCTGGGAGAAGGGTCTTGCATCTAGAAGCGGCCTGGGGATGAGGTCTTGCAGGAAGAGTCTAGGAGAGCATTCAGGCAGACAGGCCCAGTGGTTTGTTCCCATGTTATCACTAGTCACTGTCATATATTCACATATATGTCTTTCCTTTGTGCTTCTTTCCTTTGTGCTTCTTGTTGGGATAAATAATACATCTTAGCTCTGTTATTACTGATGCCTCAAAGTATCACAACTTTTACTGTGTGGATCAGAAAGAGAAGAAGAAAGCTTCTCTCCAAAGTCACCCCTGTAGCAGGTTGCATGGTCACCCCGAGAAAGCAAGGCCGTGCCCAGCTGCATCTCCTGCACTTGCTCTTGGGAAATGGCCTGTGCAGCTGAGGCTATCCTGACTCCCAGGCTAGCCCTGACTACAGTAAGTGTCTTCCTAGAGATACCCAGAGGATGAGGTCGCACCATTGTAGGTGGGGCTGGATGAGACAGCCTCAAGCATGGCATGATCCTGGTGGCCCTGGAATCTGTCAGAGACAGGAAGCAGCCCGCAGACTCTGCAATGGAAGCACGGCTACCCACATCTGGATTGGGTTTTGGGCTTGCAAGCCAGGGGAAGAGACAGTCCTGTTGTTTTATTGTTTTAACCTTCTTAGACTAGGGTCGTTTGTTGTAATAGCCAACACTAACAAGCAGGCTGACACACAGGCTCTTGCTAGTCCAACAGTCAGCCAGGCCTGTGACAGCTGGTTACATAGCTCCAGGTGGAAGTCCTAGTGTGTGAGTTTGTATGAGAGAGAGAGAGGGAGAGAGAGAGAGAGAGAGAGAGAGAGAGAGAGAGAGAGAGAGAGAGAGAAAGGAGAGAGTATGTATGTATGAGTGCAGGCATGTGCTCTGGTAAGAGTGTGTATGTGACCATGTTTAGATCAGCTTAAAGACCTCCAGCATCTTCATCTTAAAAAAAAAACACAATTCCCTGAGAATCCTCTTATTTTATCAGATGCTTTTCAGAGAATTGCTTCTTTCTGACTACAAAGTCTATATTACAAAGCACACATCTAGTTCTCAAAATTGGAAGATGCAGAGGTAGATATGCCAGGAATTTAAAAATACATTTAATGATGTCACCCCAAAGCAAGGATCAGTTTCATTTTTCTTAATTGTCATTTGTCACAATCCTCCCAGGAGTAGTCGGGGAGATGCTCAGCAGGTAAAGAACTCTCCCTGCAAGTGTGAGGAGCTCGGACAGAAAAAGTCTCCTGGAACGCCAGTGCTCTGCGGCGGAGAGGGGACTGCCTGGAGCGAGCTGCCTAGGGGGAACAGCTGAATCACCGAGCTCTGGGTTCTAGGGAGAGACCTGCCTGGGGGTAAAGCAGAGAGTGATGGAGGAAGACACGGACATCCACCTCTGGCCTCTACACGTGTACACACATGCATGCACACACATATGCAGACATGTATGCACACATCCATACCACATCTACATTATCAAAAAAGGTAAAATGATCCAGCCACAGTGAATGGTTCTCTCTCTCTCCCTGCCTGCTCCTCTGTGTGTGTGTGTGTGTGTGTGTGTGTGTGTGTGTGTGTTTCTCTCCTTCATTTTTTAATTTTTGGTTTATCTTTTTGAGACGGGTCTCTGTGTAGCTCCAGCTGTCATGGAACTCATTATGTAAACCAAGCAGGCCTGGAAATGACAGAGATCCACCTACCTCTGCTGAGATTAAAGGCATGCCCTGCCACAAACTGGAGTTACAGATGGTTGTGAGCCCTCATGTGGGTGCTAGGAACTGAACCTGAACCTGGGTCCTTTTTGCTCTGAAAAAACTGTCCAGCCATCTCTCCAGCTCCGGTTTCTTAAAAACTAACCCTCCGCTGACAACCCAGCGGCTGACTCCTGGGCATTCATCCCAGAGAAGACTTGTCCTCGGGACTCCCAGGACATAATGGCCCATAGCACATTTGGAATTGTTAAAGACTGGCAACAGCCAGCTGTGCCAAACCCATGCTGAAGCAGCCATGGCCTGTTCATGCCACAAACCACGGCTGCCGTCAGCAGGGAGGAGCCAGTGATAATTTCCACAGTCCGGGATGGGTGTAAAGCACAGGCGTGGGAAGATGCTGGTCCCAACACTGCATGGAATTCCAACCTGGTGCTTGAAATTGTAGGGGACAGCAGGGATGGGGACAGTGCAGTCTTACATGTGGTAGTCAGATGTGCCTCTCTGTGTGGTGTCCACAGGAGTCTACTGTGATGTGTGATGTGGAATCAGACACTCATTTAAGACCCGAGTCTACTGTTCTAGGTTACATTGCACAGGGTTGCAAGGGAAGCTGGGAGAAGCGTGCTTGGACCCCACTGGACTGTTTTGCAAATCTATAATTATTTCAAGGTGAAAGTGAAAGCAGTTCTGACTAGGGATGGAAATGATTCCCAGGACTGCCAGGGAGACGATGAAGTCAGGATATCTGTCACCTGGGAGACAGAGGGACACAAAGGCCTGAGTGGGAGCCTTGTGCCGGGGGGCTAAGGGGCTGAAGGCAGTGGAGCCTGCAGCTGGGGTGTCTGGCTGGAGCTCAGCCCTTGGGGGGGGGGGCTTGGGGGATGTTGTCTCAGTCTGGCCCAAGCTCTCCCAGGCTGAGCCCAGCAGGAGGCCAACAGGAAGGAAGCTGGACCCTGACTAGAGCAGACAGGGAGGGGCGTCACCAGCCAGTGAGCATAAGCTCTTGTGCCTCTCAGCTGGGGTGGTAACTTGCTGCCTAGAAAGTTCTCACAGTCTGCCTTCCTGCAGACATTTTGATACCTCGATGCCATATTGAAAGTTATCTTTAAAGGGGCATTTGCCATTTTACTTTCATTTACCTATTCATGGTGAATGACACTCCAAGGTCGTGGGAAGGGGTTGAGGACAGAAAGCCAGGGAAACTGGGGCTGCTCTGTGTTAGCATGGCATCTATCCTCCCTCAGGGATGCATGAGCAGTTGCTGGCAGCCCGCTTGGCCAATCCCTCCCTAGAGCCCATTCTGCAGTCCACATCCTGCAGTTCACTGTCAGAGAGAGCCTCCAGTTCCTGGCTCGGTCTGGGATCCCCTGACCCTTTCTTCCTCCGTCTTCTCATTCACTCCTGGCTCTCTTGGTCATGTCCCGAATCCTGGGGTCATACGAACAGAAACCAAGAGCTGGGAGTGATCAGGTAGGTGGGAAACAGTGCAAAGTCCTGTGCAGTTTAAGTTCCCCCCTGAACTGTGGCCTCCTGTATGGCTTGGGGGTCCAGGTAGGATTTATATTCCATTCTCTACCCCTGTGTCTTGTCATTTGTCTACCTGAAAGGTGCTAGACATGGCAAGGCCTTTAGCCACACAGTACTGGTATTTTGTAGTTCAATCATTCTATACTACCCTAGATCTGACACCAGATCTAAGACTGGGGCTGTTCCCTGGACTCCCATGGAGAGATGCACAGGGACTTCTGGCGTGGCCTGTCTTGAGCCTCCGTGGCCTGTCTTGAGCCTCCCACCTCCTCCAAGGGCACCATTTATTCTTGAAACATTCTTGCTCACAGACCAGAATCTTATAGTTAAAGAACCAGAAGGTTGTGGAGGCACAGTGCCTGATCATTCTAGATAGCTAAGGGTGCGCTGGCCTGCCAGCCTCAGGAACTTGTGACTATGGAAGGCCTTATTGGTGTTGGGGGTCTCTTTTGGCCTACGGGGGAGGGACCTGGCTCAGAAGCATAAGTAGAATGACAGGTGTTCACTGAAAACGCGGTGACTGAGCAGAGGAAGGCGATGCTGGCCTCGTGGTTCACTGTGGGAGACTCAGGCTGCAGGGTCTGAAATCATCTGTTGAAATCCTGACCCCTAGCTGGGGCATCGTCAGGTGGGGTGCCCAGGAGAGCAGTTCTGGGGGTAGAGGATGAAGTAAGAAGCCAGGCCTCCAAGCCCTGTGACTCGTCACCTCCTTCTGCAGACATCTCACCTGCTACATGACATCCTTGGTCTCCAGATAGACAGCAGCCAGGCCCTGTTGTTTTCAGCCACACAGGCCCCAGGAGTTGGATCACAGGCTCCACAGTGGACAAGGCAGATTTCTTACATGGTAGAATATTGTGGGTATTAAATCAGAGAAAAGAAGCAAGTGTAGAGAGCAGGTCAACAGAGGGCCTAGACAATGTGTGCATATGTGCCTGAGTGTGTGTGTGTGTGTGTGTGTGTGTGTGTGTGTGTGTGTGTTGGGGGAGTCAGAGAGGAAGAGAGGGGTGCCTGCCTTCCAGCTCTCGATGTATCTCTTATTCTCCCACCCCACACACATAGAGGCTGCTCCCAGCTTCCCTTGGGCCTGCAGAAGCACAGGTCTCTGGTGAGGAGGGAGATGGGGTGGTGGCCTGGCATAGAGGGCAGAAGATTTACTCAGAGCCCAAGCAATTCAGGTCAACCATTGGCCCGACTCAGCTCACAGGAAGTCACCCCACCCCACTTTCCAATTTAGCATCTACTTCCTACCTCTCCTCTCGGAGTTGTGGAGGCAGAACACCAGTGTGGCCCTGGAGACACCGGGTTCTAGTCACTGCCTTGCAAATGTGGCTCCCACCAAACTTGTCTTTTTGGAACAAGGCAGACTCTTAGGTGGGAGGTAGTCCTCATGGTCCTGCTGTGTCTTTGCTGCAGGGATGAACAGGAACATTCATTCCCATGCACCTTGGTGTGAATAGAGCGATGCAGAGATGGGGTGATGCTGCCAGCGTCCCACTCACAGCCACCTCCTAGCACTTAGCACATGACACATGATCCCGAATACTGTGCCATCCTTATTCCTCCAGCTGCACACAGGCTACTCATGCTGCAGTTCAATAATAAAGGGCTATGAAGGTGAGAGAGTTCCGGTAAGCAGGGGCAGGGACAGTAATGTAGTCCCCTGGCTGCCCTATCCACCTGCTGCTGCTCAGGGTCACTATGGACAGCCACTGCTTAGTCCAGCCACCTTCCCGCCCAGCCCAGCTTCAGCTCCCAGGGTTGGTGCCCTGCGGCCACTGGAACATTTTGTCATCCTCGCCCTTTAGTGGCCCCAGCTGACCACCCAGAACCTGCGGTGGTAGTTTGGGGCAGGAATTTGGGAAGCCAAGAAAAGCAGCCTGTGGGTTCTGCTGTGGCAAGGACCCTATGAGGTCCCCTTCCTGACTTCCACAGGAAATATAAACATATACACATATGACCCTGGAAGAGGAGCCTCTAGAACTTCTGGGAAGGAGAGGCCAGGCCCCATGCAGAATTCTCCTGGAGGCTCAGAGTCATTTCCCACCAAATCCCTGGAAGGCTGGAATCCTTTCCTCACCCCCCGTCTCTGCAAGCCTCCCTGGCCTCCTCACAGACAGCCTCTGCAAGGGTTCCGAGCTCTGACGGATCTCCCCAGAGTCAGCCTGTGCAGGTGCAGGCCATCATGGATGGTGCCTGAGACCTGTCTGGGGCTTCACAGTGAGATGAAAGAGCCAGGGCAGTTGGCACAGACAGCCTGGTGTGATGCTGCTCATGGAATGTCGAGGGAGAGGAGACAAAAACAGCAGGGGAAGGGCAGCCAGGAAGCTTGCAGGGAGCCATCGACATGGGATCGTGGGTGAGTAGGAGCCCCCACACAGGTCCAGGAGCATGGGCTGCTCACGGGGAGCAAAGTGGATAGGCTGTTGTCTGCATGTGCCGGCCTTTCTGTTGAAGCTTTTTGTAGTCATCAAGGATTTGTTGGCCTCCTATGGCCTCCACGAGTCAGGTCTGAGATCAGTCTGAGGGTTCCTGCTGTATGGAAGAGGAAGCCAGGACCTGGAAGAGACTGGATTTGTTCAGAGCCATGTGGATTGGGTGCTGCTGTCTCCCAAATGCCTGTGGGCTGAAGGCTTGTACCCTCTATGGCTCTGCTGGAAGGGGATGGAGGCTTAAAGAGGCAGGGCCTTAGTGGGGGCTTCCGGGCCACTGACTGCCAACCTGGAAGGGGACAGTGGGATCTGGCCCCCTCCTTACTCTCTCTTTGCCCTGTCTATGAAGTAAACAGCTTGCTTCCCACGAGCTCCTCATCACAATGTCCTGGGCCATCACAGGCCTAAAGCAATGGGGCAGGCCCACCATGATGGAGCCTCCAAAACTGCATGTAGAGCAGAGCACCTTCCTTTGTGAGGACTGGTACCATAACAAGAAGCCAAGGACTGCTGGCATGGGCGAAGCTCCTCCCAATGCCCTCTGTCTTCAGGGATGTCGTATCTGGTCCTGGCTTTGGTCAATCCTATATATTTGGAATCTCATATATACCCTGTTGGGATTTCTACTGAAGTCTCATATGGCAGCATCAATTGGGAGAAAACTGATGTGTTCACCAGATTTCGGATGCATGAATGCAATGTGTTCTGAACAGTCCACAGAATGATCTATAATAGCCATAGTTTTGGTTTTGAAGGAGTTTATTAAATCTACAACAAGCAAAGGTTGAAGAGCAAATGGCAAATAACCAATAGAAGCAGCAGCAGATAGCCAGACCCATCAGATCAGGGACTTACAGCACCCAGCAGAGGCAAGGTGAGGAGGAGAGCAAACAAAGGAATAACTCTGAACAAGGGGCTTAAAACGTCGGCAGGCAGCTGAGGCTCCTGAAGCTCCCGCTCAGACTGTCTCCCCCAGGAGCTTCCAGCTCCTGTTCCCAGAAGGCATTGTATAGCACGGGATAAATGAGTAAGCACTGTTGGAAACCCTTTACCTTCCAGCTATCCTCCAGGGCACAGTGTTTAAAGCCCCTTAGTTGCTTGCTGTTCTTCCCTCTTCCTGTTTCAGAACCAGGAGGCCAGCCTGACCCAGGACAGGAGGGTTTAGAAGAGAGAAAATTTCATGTAGCCCAGGCTGGTCTTGAACTTGATATGTAGCTGAGGATAACCTTGAACTTTTTTTTTTTTGGCCTTTTTGAGACAGGGTCTCCTTGAGCCCCAGCTGACCTGGAACTCGCTCTGTAGACCAGGCTGGCCTTGAACTCACAGAGATCTGCCTGCCTCTGCCTCCTGAGTGCCAGGATTAAAGGTGTGCACTACCAACCTTGAACTTTAAAAAATATATTTTATTATTTTTATTTTATGTGTATAAGTATATTGCCTGCATGTATTAAGGGTACCTGTGTCATACAATGCCTGAGAAGGTCAGAAGACAGTGTCAGATTCCCCTGGAATTGGAGTTATGGAAGGCTGTTAGCCACCATGTGGGTGCTGGCAATCGAACCCAGGTCTTCTGCAAGAGCAGCCAATGCTCTTATTAGCTGAGCCATCTCTCCAGGCCCAACCTTGAACTTTTGATTTCCCTGCCTCCACCTCCTGAGTGCTGGGACTGCAGTCTTGTACCACCACGCCTGGGGTAGTGCTGGGACTGCAGTCCTGTACCACCACGCCTGGGGTAGTGCTGGGACTGCAGTCGTGTACCACCACGCCTGCGGTAGTGCTGGGACTGCAGTCCTGTACACAACGCCTGGGGTAGTGCTGGGACTACAGTCCTGTACCACCATGCCTGGGGTATATGGTGCTGAGGATTGAATTCAGGGCTTCAACATGCCAGCCCGCTACCACCCAGCTACATACTCAACCTATCATCACATATATATATATATATTTTGTTGTTGTTGTTGTTTGTTTGTTTGTTTTGTTTTGTTTTGTTTTTGTTTCTGAGACAAGGCCTCACTCTTTGGGCTGACCTCGGCAATCCTCCTGCCTCACCTCTCCAGTGCGGACACTATAGGTGTGCCCCATCACACCCAGCTGCATTCTTTTGCTACTCCATGTGATTTCAAAGCTCACCCTGCTGCTCACTGTTGTGCTGGCAGGAAGCAAATGGACTTTTATCTTCTTTCCTAGAGTCCTGAGTTCTCAGGGACTCTAAGCTCAGGAGTTCTCTTGGTGTTTCTGTGTGTTGATTACAGTGCCTGTGAACATGGTCCCTTTTTCGTGGAACTGGCCTTTGAGTCAGCTTCTTCCCCTGTGGCTCTGCTGTCTGGGGAGCCAGTGTGGCAGTGGCTATGCTGGGGACGCTGCACACTTTGGCTTAAGTGGGCTCTTCTGATGTTGCTGCTAGTGGTGGAGGGACCCTCAGCTCAGGTGGCCACACTGCTGTTGATGGCTGAGTGACAGCCTGGAACTGAGTTTGCTTAATCTGTCTCCACAGAGTTCCTAATCCACAGCTCCTATGGGAATGGCTAAAGGCAGGGCCAGCCCAGCCTCACTTGGCTTGAAAGTAGGCCATGCTGGGAACAGGCGTGTCCTCAGAGCCACCAGACCATGACAGTCACTCAGTGGGGCCTCTGTGCTGGCCTCTGACCCACAAGTGATTGTCTGGAGCGAGCTCCCTGCTCGATGGGTCTTCCCCAGCCCCCTGAGGCAGGGGTGGTGGGAAGGTACATTATGGAGGTTCTGGGAATGGGCTGATACATGAGGAATCACAATTCACTGCCCTCCTGGGGTGGCCAGGTCTCTGCCTTCTTCTTCAGACGTCTCTGGAAGCCCAGCCCCGCCCACCCACTGACAGTCTTCCAGGCTATGGGTCCCCACAGAGGTGTCCTCACCGTGCAGACTGGGTTACAAAGCCATCCCTGGCAGCCAGAAGCCCACACCCCTGCTCTCTGGGGATATAAGTCTGGAATTCCTGCTTCCCTGGATGCCACGCAAACCCAGGCATGGGACATAGAGTTTGAGCACTGCTGTGGCTGGTCGCAGGGACTGGCTGTCCAATCTGCCACAGTGGGCAGGAAGGGTCGTGTGCACACTGGTGTCCAGATCTGCCACGGCGGGCAGGAGGGGTCGTGTGCACACTGGTGTGACTCGCAGCCTCCAGCCTGTCAGAGAGAGGGTCCTGACAACACCCACACCCCTGCTTTCTGTCCCTAACTCCTGCATCTTTTGCCCTTGGACAAAGCTAATGCAGCAAATGACCATCTCCAAGGCAAGCAGAGACGGCCCTGCTGGGGTGGGAGCTTCGTAGCCTCAGAGTCAGGCCTCGGGGCTGTGCGGCCCCAGGCACACATTGCTTTACTTCTCTGTTTAGAGCCAATCCTCAGAGATCCCTGGAAGGGGCATACCTTTACCCTTAGCCTCGTGGCTTAGCCTCTGCCTGGTCTCCAGTCGTTAGCAGAGCTATGCACAGTGGGTGTGCAGTGAACACACTATAGGAAGTTGGTACGTGATGGATGTGCATGGGAAGGTGGCTGGACAGACCTAGGAGACATGGGGCCTCTAAAACCAGGGTTCTGGGCAGTGGGCCCTCTGGCTGCCATGGCCTTGCACAGGCCAGAGATCATCTCGCACCGATGCTGCTGGGAGAGCGCTGCAGGCTGCTGCTGGGGTCAGCCTGCACCGATCGCCCCACCTCAGCATATTTTCTCTCTTCATTCCTGGAACCTTGAGGTTGAGCTTCTTGGGTTACAGATGAAGAGACAGAGAGTATGCGAGTAAGCCAGTGGCCAGCGTTACTCAACCTCTGCTGCAGCGTGCTGTGGCTGTTGGAGTACGTTTCAGGCCCGTCAGCATCCTAATAGGAAACAGGCTCTGTGGCAGAGCTGGCCACAAGAGCACCTCAAGTCTCACCTCAGCCCCCAGTGCAGCCACATTTTAGTGGTGGGCAGCCTAGGCTAAGAGAGGCCATCCCCAAAGCCTCCACAGGCTGAGATGGCTGGTGGTGGAGAACGGCCAGGCTGTGGGTCACCCAGTGTGGAATGGTGAGCAGGTGATGACCTTACTGGAGTGTCCTTAGTCACTGTGACAGGGCCTTTGGGTGTGTTCAGCGTGCGTCACCACTGCCTTCTGTCTTCAGTCATGCAGCCTCTCCCTGCTGCCCAACCCACCCAGGCAAAGGGGCTGCAACAGAGACTTGGGTGGAGGAGGGGCTGGTTCTGGGGGACTCTCTGCTGCCCCCTCGTGGGGAGACTGAGAGCTTCCACTCCAGCTTCATCAGGTAGATGAGGCTCTGTGGTACTCAACAGGCTGTTGGGGGAGGGATAGGGGACACTGTCCCTTTTAAAGGAGGGTTTGGGGAGGGAGTGAGGGGAAACCTGGAGCCCACAGCACTCTGGGACACATGCATGCCCTCTCTGGGACACATGCATGCCCTCTCTGGGACACATGCATGCCCTATGAACACTATTAGCACCCTTGGAAAGCCTTAAAGTGGTGGATTTTATCCCACTATGTATTCCTGACTGACCTGGAACACAGGCTGTAGACTGTACTGGCCTTGAGAACACAGAGATCCATCCGCCTCTTCTTCCTGATTAAAGGCATGTACCACCATGACTTCATTTCTTTTTTTAAGATTTATTTTTATTTATGAGTGTACGCATCATATTTGTGTGTTTGCGTGTGTCCACAGAGGCCAGAGAATGGCATTGATTTGGTCCCTTAGAGCTGCAGTTACAGACTACTGTGAGTCACCTGACAGTGCTGCTGGGAATCGAACCTGGGTTCTCTGGAAGTGCAGAAAGAGCCCTTAAGTGCTGTGGCATCTCTCCAACCCAGAATTTTATTTTTTTAAACATGATTGAAAAAGGGACTCAGAGTGATGCAGGGAACATGAGGACCACAGGACATCTTCAGGCTCCCTGGGCCACTGCGTCCCTGTCTAGCTTAGTGAAGAAACTGTCTGAATTGCTTTCTTGGACAGGAGACTCAGGGGGTGCAGAGGTCCTGGGGACCAGGTGAGAGCAGAAGCCAGCTGGGAACCGGCAGCAGCAGGGCAGCCAGGATGCCATCATGTTCACTGCAGACTGCAGTGTCAGCAGGCCAGACAAGCCCTGGGCCCAGGGACACTGAGCAGGGAGTGTCTCCTACCCTTGGCCAGAAAGGGTAGAGAGGTCCATGAACCACCCTCAAGGCTTAATGGGTGTAATGGCCATGTCCCTTTAGGCAGGCTGTCAGAATGGTCACTGTACTGGGTTCTGAGTGGTGGTTCCCACGGGCTGAGTGACAACTGACAAGGTACTTAACCACTCTGGGCCTCCGCATCTGCCGCAGCCAACAGGAGACATCGTGTCCCAACCTCCTCTTAGGCAGGTGCTGTGAGAATGAAAGACCCAGGTCCGTGCCAGACACAGAGATTAGAGAGGCAAATCAAGCCACTTGGGGCCTGCCTAGGGACTCCCACCACCACCTCCCCTTTTGACAGGCAAGGGGACAGCGGCTCCAGGTAAAGTCACTCGCTGAGGCCATACCCTGAGAGCCAGCAAGGAGGCCTGCCTATGCCTTTGGGGCTCAGTCCTGGCTGGGACCCAAAGTGGGGTCAAGGCTGCAGTGTGGGGCCAGGAAGCAAGTGGGGGAGGGGCTGGCCCTGGACCCCAGAGAGGGGTGGGGACACGTACACACTTTGCAGCTATCAGCCAGTTGCTAAAAAGTATTTATTGCGGTGGGGCGTGGTGGCGCATGCCTTTAATCCTAGCACTTAGGAGGCAGAGGCAGGCGGATCTTTGTGAGTTCAAGGCCAGCCTGGTCTACAGAGTGAGTTCCAGGACAGCTGGGGCTACAGGGAGACCCTGTCTCGAAAAGACAAAAAATATATATATTTATTGCTTTTTGGCCATTTCTTTAAGCCTCCCCTCCCCAGAAAATGAGCAGCCTGTACTTCCAGGAGAGGTGGGTTCCCTTGCACAGGCCTCACCTTGGAGTGTCAGGGTGGGTGGGTGGGAGCCAGCCAGGGTGCCCAGCCACAGAAACGCTGGGGTGCCAGGTTGGTCCTGCGGAGGTTCAGCTCAGAGGCAAAGGTCCTCGCCTTCTGGTAGAAGAAGAGGGACATCTCTCGGTCCATGAGGAAGTGGTGGTAGATGGTGGCCAGACGTGTGTAGATCTTCAACTGTGCCTTCTTGTGGCCCAGGTCCACGGCGGCTGCCAGTGCCAGCTGGTAGTACCCGGCTGCATCGAAAGGGTCCTGAGGAGTAGGCGTGGTCCTGACTCACCAGGGGTGAGGACACTCCATCTTGCTCTGGCATGGCCTAGCCTACATGACTGGCTCATGGACACTGTCCCCAGTTGGACCAGAACTTTTTGATCCTTGCGACTGGATGTGGGTCCTCAAAGCTGGAGGAACACACAAACCTGGGGGGTGGCTTGGAGCTGTTCTGGGCCCACCCAGAGTGCGACCCAGAAGTGGCCTGGAGCAGCATGTGACTGCCCCTCATGTCCTTCCTGCATCCACACCTCAAGTGGTGTTTGGTGGCCTTTTCTACAGCTCCCTCTTCTTCCTATATCAGAGCCTCGTGCCTGGGTCTGTCAGTCCCTGTGTACTGAGACCTCCTGCTGCCTTCGCCCCCACTGGCCTTGTGCCTAGGTCTGTCAGTCCCTGTGTACTGAGACCTTCTGCTGACTTCGCCCCCACTGGCCTCGTGCCTGGGTCTGTCAGTCCCTGTGTACTGAGACCTTTGGCTGCCTTCACCCCCACTGGCCTTGTGCCTGGGTCTGTCAGGTCCCTGTGCTCACTGAGACCTTCTGCTGCCTTCACCCCCACTTGCCCCACCCCCTGCCCTGCTCAGGAGCACATGTTGCCTTTTCTAGGGGATGTGGGTCCTCTGGGGCACAGGGTTCCATGGGCTCTGGGGGCTATTTTTTTAAGATTTTAAAATTTTAATTTATTTTATTATGTGTATGAATGCAATGTCTGCATGTAGGTGTGTGCACCTGTGTCGTGCAATGCTGTGGAGGTCAGAAGAGGGCGTCGGATTCCCCTGGAACTGGAGTTACACACGGTTCTCATCCGCCATTTGGGTACTGGGGATAGAACCCGGGTCCTCTGCAAGAGCAGTCGGCGCTCTTAACCACTAGGCCATCTCTCCAGCCCCTCTGAGGGCTTTTTGAGCCCTTGTTGCTGGGTGATTGCATAAGTGGCCTAGACTTTGCAGCACCTCTGTACACTGGCATTTCTGGGCCTTTCTCACACCTGTGATCAGGGAATCCTCCCTGGAAGCTTAGATGAGATATGACACTCCCTGCCCCCAGCCACTCCCAGGGCAAGTATACCTTTGCATCAAACTCAGCATCCCAGGGCAGGATGCACCCCCCCCACACACACTTTGATTTTATCTCTCACCCCAGATTCTCCTAAGGTCCCTCCCATAGAAGTGACTAGAGACCCCACCCAGCCTGCCCTCTCCTGCCCAGCATCTTGGGACAGTTCCCCAGAGCTAGGGACAAACATTGAGATCCACCAGTAGTTCTTAGGGGCTGAGATCCTGGGGTGGGGCCTGACAGGGATCAAGGAACTGGAGGCCATGACAAGTCCCACAGACTCAGGCACCAAGAATGGAACAGAGAGGACTATGTAGCCATAGCAGGGGGTGGACACTCCCCATCCTGGGCTCAAGGTCACCTCCCACCCCAGCTCTGTGACATAGGAAGGATGAGAGTCAGCTGGCACCTCAGGAGGACAGGGAGGATGGCTACAGTATATGTATGCATGCATGTGTATGTATTTGTGCATGTACATGTGAAGGGGTGTGCTGGATAGCTTTAGTGTCAACTTGACACACCTGGGTTGAGGGAGCCTCAGTTGGGGAATTGGCTCCATTGGATTGGCCTGTGGCCACATCTGTGGAGTATTGTCTTGATGGTCGAGCAGTGTGGGAGGGCCCAGCCCACAATGGGTTGTGCCACCCTGGGCAGGTTGTGTACTGTATAAGGCGGGCTGGGCATGAGCCAGGAGAGCAAGCCAGTGGACAGCATTCCTCCATGGCCTGTGCTTCAGCTCCTGCCTCCAGGTTCCTGCCCTGAGTTCCTGCCTTGTGCTGAGTGATGAATTGTGAACCAGGAGATGTAAGCTGAATAAACCCTTTCCTCCCCAAGTTGGTGTCGGTCAGAGTGTTTTGTCACAGCAATGGAGCACAAACTAGGACAAGGGGCATGTATGTGTGTGCGTGTATATGCATGTCCATGTGTCTATATGTGTACATGTTCAACAGCTGGAGATTCACAACCAAGTCTGCCCTGCTCTGAGCCTTGCTCTTCACTATGAGGAATCATGCTTAGGTTGAAGGTGGGTGGTGGAAGAGAGGACTGTTAAAGATAAGATGCCTAGGAACTCCTGCCTCTCCCATTCCAGGCCCCTCTGCTGCTTCCTGAGATGAACAGCCCCCAGGCTGACACTGTGAGTCAAGGCTGAGGTAGCAGCAGGAGGCAGAGGCCCCTGGGAAGGAAGCCTAGGGAGTTCTCTGGCCTTTGACCCCACCCCCACCCCCAGCTTGGCCTTGGCAACAGCTCTACCTTTCCCACAGCAAGTCAGGTAGAGAGACTATGTTCACAGCCCTGTCCCCATGGTCGTTAGTGAGGTCTCCCTGAAGGTCACACAGGCTATAACAGTATCCCTCCAAGAGTACAGGCCTTGGAGGAAGACTGCAGGGACCACTTCTGACCGCAAGATGCCACTTCTAACCACCAGTGCACAGCCAGCCTCAGGAACCCCAGGGAAGGGGTGAGAGGCAGGGTGGGGTGGTCAGGGCCCCCAGGTCCTTTACCCCTTTCAGGCCCCACTCTAGGAGCTAGTGCCTGAACTGGGCCCACTTGGCACCCCCTTCAGAGCTGCAGGGCAGATGGAAAAAAGGTCCCAGTTCAGGTGCCTGGCGCTATGACCAGCAAGGACTCGGACAGGCAGCCTGGGGTCCGTGAACCTGTCCCTGAGTCTATTTCCTTCACTGTGAGATAGAATATGGTAATCTCTCCACCCATCCCTCCTGGGTGACAAGGAAACAGAGCACCCCAGAATTCCAGGATGGAATTGTGGTGCCAAGTCAGTGTGCATGGTGGGATTCCTAGAGGACAGGCCAGGGTATGGGCTGGATACTGCAATGTGAGTCTCAGGATTCAGTGGTCACAAATGTCCCCACCCACACCTCAGCTAGAAGTCCTTCTGACTGTGCTCCACTGCCAATGTGTCCTGTACCCCTGTGTTCCTCATCTGTCACATAGCAGCCTTTCAGCAGACCCTGAGCTTTAGAAGGCCAGGCCTGGCCAGCACAGGAGCCTGGCCCTGTCTGCTGACCTTGCTGGCTCCTCACAGCCAGGCCCAGCTCCCTGAGAGTACTAGGTCATTGTTGGGAGGCCCCACTCCAGGCAGGGCAATGTTTCCCTACCCCAGGCTGAGCCCTGCTTTTCTTGCCTACCTTCAGGTCATAGAAGATGATATCACCCAGTACCAGGTAAACCTTCACATAGTACAGGGTCTCCTCATCAAACTCCAGGGGTGAGTTGCAGAGAGACAGAGCCTTGAGGTAGAAGTGCTCAGCCAGCTCCCCATGGCCTAGTCGGTGGTGCAGGGTGGCCAGCCGGTGGTAGGTCACTCTCTCATTCAGGCGGTCACCTGGGATATGGGTGGAGGGGTGGGTGTGAGGACATGACTCCATGGGGCAGGCAAGGCACAGACCAATCAGGAGCAAGCATGCGCTCTAAGCCATGCCTGCACACTCACAGCCTTAGCCTGGTTCCAGCCAGTCTTTTCCTGCCCCAGACTCATTCCTCTCTTCTATAAAGCTAATGACACCAGATCCTTCTACCTTCAGATCTAGCGAAGCTGCGAGCTTGTGTACCCCTGCTTCATGTCTGCTCAGAACCACCTGGGGTGCCTTTGGTTACTTTTTTTTATGTTTATGAGTGTGTTGCTTGCATGTACATAAGAGCACCCATGTTGTGCAGTGCTCTCGGAGGTCAGAAGAGGATGTTGCATCTCCTGGAACTGGAGTTACTGACAGTTGCTAGCCACCATGAAGGTACTGGAAATTGAACTTGGGTCCTCTGCAGGAGCAGTCAGTGCTTTAAACTGCTGAGCCATCTCTCCAGCCCACTGGTTACTTGTTTTTAAATAGGAGCTCTCGGGGCTGGAGGGATGGCCTAGCAGTTAAGAGCACTGACTGCTCTTGCAGAGGGCCGAGTTTTGATCCCCAGCACCCACATGGCGGCTGAGAACCATCTGTAACTCCAATTCCAGGAGAACTCCAGTTTCAGGGAAATCCGATACCCTCTTCTGACCTCCACGGCATTGCACAACATGGGTGCACCGACCTACATGCAGACAATACTTCATACACATAAAAAATAAAATAAATAAAATTAAAAAATAGGAGCTCCCAAAGGCACATAATTATGTATTTTTTTTTTTTTACCACAGGACCTAGATCAGCCTGGAGGACTAACAATGGTCCTGCCTGGGTGTAGGCTCAGCACACCCTGTAGCCTGAGGAAGGTGAACTCATCAGAGCCCAGACCTCCCCTGAAAATGGGCAACTGGCCTGGTGGGCTGTGGCATCTTCCCCCTCGCACAGGCCTGAGACAAGGAGCCTAGACATGACGGTTTGAGCTTAGCTGCTTGCCTCCTGCAGGCCTGCGGCCCAGGCAGGCCAGTCCACTCAAGGCTCCATGGCTAGAGGAAGACACACATTCTCATTCAGTAGTTGAGTGACAGAGGGAAGCCTGGCACTGAGGGACAGGCTGCAGGAGGGGTGTGAAGACTGTACAAGCCAGAGAACAGGAGAGGCGGATGAGGTGGGAGGGGGACATGGGAGTTCTAGTACACAGAAGAGAGTGCGAAGGAGAGGCTGATGAGGTGGGAAGGGGACACGGGAGTTCTGGCACAAGGAAGAGAGTGTGAAGGAGAGGCTGATGAGGTGGGAAGGGGACACGGGAGTTCTAGTACACAGAAGAGAGTGCGAAGGAGAGGCTGATGAGGTGGGAAGGGGACTCGGGAGTTCTAGTACACAGAAGAGAGTGCGAAGGAGAGGCTGATGAGGTGGGAAGGGGACTCGGGAGTTCTAGTACACAGAAGAAAGTGTGGAGAGGCTGATGAGGTGGGAAGGGGACATGGGAGTTCTAGTACACAGAAGAAAGTGTGGAGAGGCTGATGAGGTGGGAAGGGGACATGGGAGTTCTAGTACACAGAAGAGAGTGCGAACGAGAGGCTGATGAGGTGGGAAGGGGACATGGGAGTTCTAGTACATGGAAGAGAGTGCGAAGGAGAGGCTGAGGAGGCAGGAAGGGGACAGGGGAGTTCTAGCACAGGGAAGAGTGTGTGTGAACAGCAGGGCCAACTGGCCAGCTGTGAGGCCAGCATGGAGAAGAGGCAGGGGAGCCTCGTGGAGCCTTGTTCTTCTCGAGCCCCTGCCTTGCCTGTGTCCTGGCCAGGGCTAGGTGCTGTTGGCCCAAAAGATCTGCTGTTGGCCTCAGCCAGCCTTCACCAGAGATGGGAGAGGCCGAATAGCCTGTCTTCTTGCCTCGCAGGCCTGGAGCCAGAAACCTAGTAGGCTGAAGTAAGAGCACAGGGTTGAGGACTCACCCAGGGTGATGCTGAGTGCCAGGGCCTCATGGGCGAACTCCAGTCCCTCTTGAGGGGCCTCTAGTGCAGCCAATAATGCCACCAGCTTGTTGCACAGGCGCAGTTCTGCCTCTTGATTCCCCACAGTCACGGCCAGGGGCAGTGCTCGGTCCTGTCCGTATGTGGAGATCAGGCTTCTGCTGTGGCTACCATGCAAAGTTTTTCCAGAGCACATCCCCTCATAGGGCTTTTTCGTAGGATAAAGGATGGTTCTATCCTGATGCCCCAGGCTGGGTGCTGGGGTGGTCCCTGCCTATTCCACTATCCTGATGCCCCAGGCTGGGCGCTGGGGTGGTCCCTGCCTGTTCCACTAACCTGATGTCCCAGGCTGGGTGCTGGGGTGGTCCCTGCCTGTTCCACTAACCTGATGTCCCAGGCTGGGTGCTGGGGTGGTCCCTGCCTGTTCCACTATGGCAGTAGTCTCGAGCCACTCCTTCCTCTGCCCTGGGGAACAGGGTCTAAGTGGAAAAATTGAGTACTCTACTACAATGCATGTTTTGTGAGCCCAGGGAAACCTGCACACTGTAAGCCGTGGGGACCGAGGAGAGGAATAGTCCTTGTCTCTGCTGACATCCTTTGGCCCAAGCTCGTGCCTCTCTGAGCTCAGCCTCTTCATCTATAAGGTAGAGACAGGACTTTACACCTAGCCTTGAAAGTGTGGGGTTGATGCTGTGCCTCACAGGAGGGTGGTCAAGGTCATTCCAGACTAGTAAACTCTATTGGAGCACTCTACCTCCAGGGGGGAGGACTCTGCCTGTCATACCTGTGTCCTCTGAGTTGTCCCACCTCAGTCCCACGTCATCGGCCCACAGAGGCCACTCACCCGGTAGAAAGACACGGCTTTCTCTCGTTCCCAGGTCCCATTGAAGAAGATGTCCCCAGCTGCCTCAAACAGCTCCAGTCCCAGTTTGGGGTCCCCAGTATACAGGGCTGCATTCTGTGCCACCTGCGAGGACCAGACACTCTGGAGACAGTACCCACCAAGGCGGCCAGGCCCCTAGATGCCCAGCCCCGGAAGCTTCTTTCCTCACACCCAGAGACACTGCCCTTTCTGTTCCTGTGTATCTGGTGCTCTGAGAACAGTCACCCTCAGGACCCGAGAGCCAGGAGGCACCAGGCCAGCTGGAGCCAGGAGCCTGGCAGGCCTGGGCAGGCCAGGTCAGCGGGGAAGAACTCGGATCTGGCCTCTGGCTCGGTCCACCATGTCTGAACCACAGAGCTCTCCCCTGCATCGTCTTCAGCTCCCACCACATCCTGTTCCTTGGTCTTCTCCAAGTCCTCACAATCTTGACCTGTCTGTGCCCACCTTCCCTCTCATCGGCAAGCACTACAGGACAGGGCCTGAGGCTTCAGCATCTTTTATGTATCCAGGGATGCTAGCAATGGCCAGTGCATAGTAGATGTTCAATAAACACCTACTCAGTGATGAGCAAGTAGCCCTACCCACTTTCCAGCTCCCAGACAGGGTCAGGGATCTCAGCACTTTGACATCTGCTGCCAAGACACCTTTCCCCCAGCAGGTGGCGCTAGCCCCTCACCCTGACTCAAAATTCCTTCACCCGAGCTCACCCCACTTCCCAGTATCTCTGCCTGCCGGAGCCCATGGCCCATCTCAGGCCTGGGCTCTCGATCCTCGCTCTACCCTCAGCCTCAGGCTCCTAGTGCTGCTCCTGGGCCTCCTCATCTGTCCAAATCACACCGTGTTCGGGAAAGCAGCACAGTCTCTGTGATAGTAAATGTGCCATACACTACTGATGCAAGTTCCTGTGTGTTAACTGAGTGGACAGGTGATTCCCCCCTATACTGACCAACTGCTATGTACAAACACAGGGCTGAACACTATGTGGAGCTCAGTCCTCTGCCAGGGAGCTCAGATGCTTGTCAGAAAGGCTGGGTACTAAGGGAGATGATCGAGCCCAAGGGAGAAAGATGCAGGTCTCTAGGCTACAGTAGGTGCTCAACAGTGGCTAGGGAATGGACGGATGGGTGAGTGAGTGGAAAGTCAATGGGTGGACTGGAGAATGAGCGGATAGACAGGTGGACTGGTAGATGGATGGGAAGATCGGTAGGTGGATAAATGAGTGAGTTGATGAATGGGTAGATCAATAGATGGACTGGTAGATAGGTGAGTGGATGGATGGATGGATGGATGGACAGGTGGATGAATGGGTGGGTATATAGATGGGGCTGGGTGAGTGGCTGAGTGAGTTCACCCTGTCTTCCCCGAGCCCATACCTGGATGTAGAGGTCCACCAGCTCATCCTGACGCAGGATGTAGTAGATCTTCCCTGCCTGCAGCCAGGCATATGCCTCCTTCTCCTTCTTCTGCAAGTCGATGAATATCCCCAGGCTGCGCTTGGTGTAGTCCAGAGCAGACTTGTAGGCTCTGGGATCAGACATGGGCATGAGACCAGGATTCTAGGGGGAAGTCCTGGCCCAGCATATGATAGCTCTGCCTACAAAAGGATCTGGAAGGTCAGAGGACCTGGAGGAATTCTCTGCTATGGGCAGCACCCTGCCCTTCCCCAGGTACCTGTCTTCGTACGGAAAGACAGAGGGAATACTTCGAGGGGAACTGTCAATCCCCACCTGCCAAATCCAGCCTGGGTCTTACTGGGACTCAGGAAGAGCCATTGGCATAGGGCAGAATTCAGACCTTAGGCCAGGGTCTCTCCTCATGGCATGGCACAGGGGATTGCCCTCAGGCAGGCTGCCGGCCCTGCGTAGGCCCGAGCAGGGTGGAGAGCCACCAACAAACTTCTAGGAAGGCAGACCTTGGTCCAGGGACACATTTGAGAAGCCCTGCCCTAGGCCCCTGGCCATGGCTCCTGATGTGAATGCTGGGCCAGGTCAGGAGCCTGTCTTAAGTCCTCAGGGACATCTGGCTCTTCCCTGCTCCAGTGCCCAATGTTAGAGGTTGTGTCACCAGGAGGATTTTACCAGCCCACAGAAGCCAGCCAGGACCTCAAAGCGAGTCACATCTCAGTCATGACCCTGAGACCTGGCTCTAGGGAATTTGCTTTTGCCCTCCATAGTGAGAAGCACAGAGAACACATGGCCACCATTAAATGTCTGGGGAATAAATAACACCAGGCTGACTTGGTCCCAGGCTGGCAGCTGGAGACTAGAAGCAGGTAGAGGCCATCCCGCAGGAGTCACCACAGTAGGGTCGACCTCGAAGCACCTGTGGTGGTTCTTCTCCCATCCAAGAAGCCATACATGTTCCTGGGGCCCAAGAGGTCTGAGCTTGGCTGGTGCTAAGGAACCTGATAGCCCACAAAGGGAAGGGCTCCCCAGGGACAGCTCCTAATTCCATGCCCCTCCATCCTGTGCTGCTCTTACCGCTCAGTGCCCAGTGATAGGTAGAGCTGGCTGATGGCCTCCAGCAGCTGACCCTCCAGCACCTTGTCAGACACCCTGCGGGCCAGTGCGAGCTGGAACTCATGGTAGATGACGCAGCGCACCTCGTTGGGCATGACGTCACTATAGAAGTGGCATAGTTTCTGCACAGCCTGTAGCTGGCCTGGGTGGGACATAAGGAGGATGTCACCCTCCTTCCTCTACCTTGGAGGATCCCCAGTGTCTCCACGCGTGAGGATGAAAGGCCCTACTGAATGTCCACCTCTTCCACTCCCCCATGAACTAGGGCCTCAAAAATGGGGACACTGAACACAGAGTCAGGCTATGTGGCTGGAAGAATGTACACCGAGTGACCCCCAGTACTCGATACATCAAGGAAGCCCATAGATAAGGCTGACCATTTCCACCAACCCAGAGCAGAGTCCTGGCCTGGTGCTTTCCCTGCTCCGTGCCTCGCCATGGTTTTCCTGCCTCCATCCCAACCTGGCGGCCAGGGTGGTGGCAGCCCAGTACAGGTGGACACACAAACAGTCCACAGCTATCATCCAGTCTGGAGCCTGCCTCATGACAATAGATTTCATCCCAGCTCCAGCATCTGCAAGCCCGCACTCCATCCAGGAGGCCAGGCTCCAAGCCACGGCTTACTAAAGCTGAGTGCTGGCAGCTGTGGGCATTCCTAACTGCCAAGACAACCCAGAAATCAGCACAGAAGCAGAAAGCTTAGCCACAGCATAAGCCAGCCAGACCTCAGGGCTCCTGCAAAACTTTATAGCAGCAGCCAAACACAGTCTTCTAAAGGGCTCATGGGGGTAGTCTCCAAGACGGCAGTGTACAGACCAAGTCTCAGTAAATGTGAAAGGACTAAAGTCATAGGAAATGTGTTCTTTAGATACACAGGAATGAAACGAGAAATCAGTAAGAGCCTAAGCTCGAGGTGGCTGCTGTTATTCCAGCTATCCAGGAAGCTGAGGTAGGAGGATCTGCCTGGACTACAGAAGGCGTTCAAGACTAGGCTGGCCAATTTAGTAACTTGAACAGAGTTAGGCTGGGGAGATAGCTCAGTTACAGAGCATTTGTCTAGCCTAGCAAGCATGAAGCTTTAGTTCATTCCCAGGGACCTTAAACAACCAAATAGAAATCAGCAAGAGAAGAAAGTTTGGGAAGTGCATGAATATACAAAATTAAACTTAAGGGATGACACAAAGCCGTGCTTGGGGGAAACTGACGGCTGCGAATACTTCTGTTACAGAAGAAGGGAGGAGGACTGGGAGGGGGGAGAGGGAGCAGGAAAGTGGGAAGAAGAAGAGGGGAGTAAGAGAAACTTCAAACCTCAAAGCTAAGACTAGGAAGCAAAGTGTTAACTGTGACAGAGAAAAGCATCTAAGGATCAGAGCAGAACTGCCAACAGTACAGAGAAGCAGCCCAGACAGTGCCGAAGCCAAAGGCCGGTGCTTGGAAAAGACAGACAGAATTAGAAATCTTTCAGCAAGCTTACCAAGAAAAAGCAAAGACGCAAACTTCCTAAAGCCAGAAATGATGGTGTGCTGCCTCTTGGAAATGAAGAGCCACTGTGAACAACCAAGCCGCCCACCAACAGATCACATCCCAGAAAGACAAACATTGCATCAATGATGAAGCAACCTGGCATCTGGTCCTGGGGCCTCCCTTGGTTTCCCCAGGTCTTCTGGGGTACTCAGCTTAGCGGAGGGTCACATACTGCTGGGTCCCTAACTGAGGCTGTGTAGAACTGAGGCCTTGCACCCCAGGAGGCCTTGCGGGATGGTGACACTGGCCGTGTGGTGAAGCTGCTGCGGGTGTGGAAGTCTGTCCCCCTCCTGAAGGTCTCCAGGGTCCCTTTCATGACGGATGTCCTGCCAAGGCCTCACTGGCTGGACCTTACCTTCCTCCTCAGCTCCCTTCACATAGACGTGTCTATGAGCTTTGTCCGTCTGGAGGTATCAAGTGTGTGCCAGGCCCTCCCCTGGAGGCCTGCAGCCAGACGCACCTGCTCTCCATCCTTGACACAGCCACGGTGTGCTCTTCTGCACTCAATGGCTCCCCAGTGCTTGAGAAAAAAGGACAAACCCCAGCTTGGGCCCTGCCTACTTCTGCAGCTGAGTATTACCATCTGCCACTGCAAATAGCATAAGCTCACTCACCCCTGGGCTTCTGCACAGGCTGGACCTTCTGCTCCTGACCCAGCACTCTCGCTTTGCTAAGCCCTCTTCAATCTTCAATTCAGTGTCAGATCAAAGAGACTTCCCCAACCCACAGCTGGAGTGGGGTACTGCTCATCAGCGCACTGAAAAGCCCTTTGGGGCTGCTCTGACCTGGTCATCTGTTTTCTATATTCAGCCCCAGCCCCCAGCAAGGATATCTAGCGTAAGCAGGACTTAGGGTAGACACCAAGGAGACAGAACCTGTGGTGCCTGGCACTGAAGGTCCTGCTCACAGGCTCCTCTTACCTTAAATCTCAAGGTTATGCCTAGAGTGATGACCATCCTAGTCAGGTGACTGTGGGTGGGGTCCCCAGGATGAGAGACTTTCAGTATTACCCCACCCCCACCATTATGTCTGGCCTAGAATGGGAACAGGCTGCCTCAAAGGTGGTGGAAAACATCAGGTTCCCACCACTCGGCACGGCCAATGGTGGAGAACCAGCCTCCAGCCTCTGCCTCCCACCCCCCTGCTCTGATTGGAGTGGTGCTTTCTCTTCAGGAAGCCAGCATGACCCGCATATACTCCAGGAGGCAGGGAGGCAGGGGAACAAAGTACTTACTCTCCAAGTGGTCTGTTTCCACAGCAACCAAAAAGGCCCACTCATAGTAGCACTTGGCCTGCTGGGGGAGGGTGCGGTGGGTACATAGCTGGCCCAACCACAGGAGCACCTGGGTGAAGTCCCGGCCACATATCCCACTGGGCAGCTGTGACAATAGCCCCACAGCTTCCCGCAGGTAGTGCTGGGCCAGGCTGCCTGCACCAGCTTGCAGGCACAGGGCCCCGAAGTTGGCCAGGACCACTGCCTGGTTCTGTAGGTGGCCCTGGCTTCGGGCCATGTGCAGAGCTTTGAAGTAGCCTTCGGCTGCCTGCCGGGTCCTGCCTGTCCTCTTCAGAGCCATGGCTACCATGTTGGTGATCACACACTCCTGGTCCTTGCTGGCCATAGCTGCATCTGAGAGGGACTCCAGGATGTCCAGGGCCACCAGGCTCTGTCCATGAAGTATGTGAAGCCAGGCAAGGGCCATCAAGCGGTCCACAACAGGGCGGACACCGGCTGCAGTGTCAGCTTTCGTGGCCTGAACCATAAAGGCAATGGCCTGGTCATGTTGCTGGTGCTGGCTGTACAGCTGGGCCAGGCTGGCATAGAGGGGCCCACACAGAGCGTGCTCTGTGCCTGGTGCCAGGGAGGCCAATGCCTGCCTGAGGTAGCGGGCAATCTGAGAGGGAAGGCCGTGAGTCCTCCTCTGGCTGTATGGCCCGGGGGCATTCCGGAGTACCAGGTCCACGCTCTTGAGGGAGCCAGCCAGCGAGCCTTGGGTCCAGAGTGAGGCCACCCTAAGGCAGCTCAGTGCCAGGTGAGGCAGGCACTTTCGGCCATAGATATCTGCCAAGAGCAGGTAGCAGTCTTCCGGCCATGAGGCTGGTGGGGCCCCCGCATCCCTGTGTAGACGAAGTAGTCTCTCCAAGTAGGGCAAGGCCTCCTCCAGCTGCTTGAGGTGGATGTGGTGTCTGGCGAGCAGGAAGCAGGCCCGAGCTTCGGCCTGTGGGCTGTGGCTGCAGATGGTCCTCCGCAGTGCATATTTAAGAAGCTCCACTTCTGAGCTGCATGCATGGCCTGGTGTCCCCAAGAGCAGTGCTGCGGCTTTGGGTGCCACCTGCATACACTTCTCCCTGTTCTTCTGCTTCAGGTACACAGTGGCCAGGCTGGTATACACTGCCACTACCAGGGAGAGATCCCCAAAGCTGCCCCCCAGAGCTCCCAGGGCTTCCTCAAAGTACACCCGGGCCTGGGATAGCTTGAGCTTGCGGGCACACAGCCGCCCTAACAGGAGACAGAGCCTGGCCAGGGCCATGGTTAGGCCAACTTTCTTTGCTACCCCTCGGGCCTGAGCCAGGCGCTCCGCCAGCTCTTCTTCATCCTCAAAGTCACAGAGCACAGCGCTCAGCCAAGGCAGTGAGATATCATACAGGCCTCGGAAGCGGGCCTCATACCCAGGGGCATTTAGGATCTGCAGCAGAGAGCCCAGCACCTCGGGGTCTGTCCAGTCATCCTCGGGATCCAGACAGAAGGGGGTGTCCTCAGGTTCTGGTGAGCTTACTCTGTGGGACAGTGCCCCAAGGCCCCAAGAAACTGGCTCCTCAGGGCAGCTGGACCTGGCCTTGCACTGCTTAAGAACATCCTTTACCAGGTCTAGTGTCTCACGAGGCTCTGGGTTCAGATGAGGCAGAGACATTTCTGGAAGTCATAGAAGGCCCAGTTTGATCAGCTGTGGACCTGGTTCGCAGCTCCACTTAGGTGATATCCCTATCTCTGTCCCCCACAGCTGCTTGTCCCTGATGCTAGGCTTTCAGGATACCTGCCCACCCTGCCTCCAGAGCACCGAAGGCTGAGCGCGAGAACTCAGGCATGACTCCTAAGAAGATCCAGCCCCTCTGACCAGCTTTCCTACCCAGCAGCCCCCTTTCCTCCACCTGCCTTTGGAAAACAGAGTTCTCTGAGACCGTGAATGGCACAGCCCAGTGTTGGTTTTGATATCACTTTCATTTGGAAAGAGACAAGTGTGTGATTCCACAGGCCCCTCAGGCCCTAGAAGCCAAGAATCACCAATATCTAGTTGTCACTGATCAGCATGGGGTCAAAGGCTGATCTATAACATGGTCAAGATGAATTGGTGGGCATAGGTCAAGGGCAGAGACTGTATCTGGCATGTGTGGGGCCTGTGTTCATATGTAAGCACACAGAACACAACACACACACACACAAACACACACACACACTCACAGGATGAGGCACACAGATACTGTAAGCATTGGCACAACCCCATCACAGGAAAGTGACAGGCTCCCTCAGGAATGATCTCAGAGAGGGCTCCCAGACTGGCTTTATCTTCAGGGGTTTGGGAAGCTGAGCCCTTCAAAAGCCAAAAGATTAAGGACAAGGTGTCACCATCTGCTAGTAGGACATTAGCTACAGCTGGGTGCAGATCAAAACCTTACCTATCCATGGAGCAGAGCAGACATGTTTTCTACTGGAAAAACATGGGCTTAAAGGGGTGGGGGCATTTGGAAGGAATGAACTGGATTGAACAGCCTTTTCTCTCTCAAGATTTCAGGTAAAAAATATGCTCAAGGGCTGGAGAGTTGGTTCAGCAGTTAAGAGCACCGACCTCCATGGATGTTACATGACACAGGTGCACTCACACACAGGCAGGCAGTACAATCACACACATAAAATAAAATTTTTTTTTGTCCTTTTGAGACAGTCTCCCTGTAGCCCCAGCTGGTCTGGAACTCACTATGTAGACCAGGTTGGCCTTGAACTCATAGAGATCCATCTGCCTCTGCCTCCTGAGTGCTGGGATTAAAGGCATGCACCACCACACCTGGCATAAATAAAATATTTTTAAAATATGCTCAAAACAACCTGAAGCATATAATCCCAGTACTCAGGAGGCTGAGGCAGGAGTAGGATCAAGAGTTCAATGTCATCTTTTGTTACAGAGACCATTTGAGGCCAGCCTGAGCTATATGAGACTGCCTCAAAAATATTTCTCTCTTTACTGTTCTGGAAAGCCTTGGGATGAACCTAAGCATACTAGATTGGCTAAGAAATCCCCAGCTACAGAGGCCTCCAGCTGCCTTCCTGGCTGCACAGATAGAGGAGACCCAGGGCCTTTGTTGGGACTTGGGCAGGAAATGAGCCACCTGGGAAAAAGGTGATGCATCCTGGCCTGTCTCTGTCACTGAGCTCAGAGTAGGAGGGAGGCCCTGGACCTGCCCTGGGGCCCAACCCAGCAGTGCCAGGCCCCCTCCTTTCCCTCCTTCCTGAATCTGAGTTTACTCTGAGATCTGTCTGTTCCTGGGGAATGTCCCAGGGCCCTCAGGGCTTCATAGCTCTAACGCCCCTGTTAGATCCTCTAGGGAAATAGACAGCTGCAGAGGGGAGATGGAGAGAGAATTCTGGGAAGGAGGGTCCTCCAAGATTAAGTTGGGGAGGGAGGCTTTTTCTCCAACACCCAAATCCATCTGCTTTACTCTCCTCACCCCCAAAGTATGGCCAGGGCCACTGAGGCAAAGCTTGGTAGCTTCATTTGAAAAGGAGCCCAGACAGTGTGGGCTGGAGCAGGGGAAGGGCACCCTCCCACCTTTGTGGGAGGCCCTTCTGGGGAGGTGCATTTACCAGAAGAGATTTGGGTCCCCAAGATCTCCACAGATGCATCAGGGGAGATTTAGGCTACCCATCCTGCCTCCCAGATACCCACACAATATACAGAGGGGTGGCGCCACTGTGTCCGATGCTGTTGCCTCTGCCCCATGTTCATACCCCCAACACCTCTGAGAACCAGCCATGAACAGCAGACGAGAGCCACAGGGCAGTGCCTACCTTGTTCCTCAAGCTGCTCACCCTCTGCTTCCTCTAACTGGTCTGAGAAAGAGAAGAGAAACAGTTACTCCTCTACCAGTGGCCCAGGTCCTGTCTCATCCAGCCAGGTGGACACAGGCTCTCTCTGGTCACCAGCACACTCGAAGAAGTATGGCTTGGTGCCAGAGAATCTGCATCCTTAAAGGTCTCCAGGCCGGGGTGGATCACAGTTTCTGCACCTGCTGTCCCCATTCCCATGTACCCACTGAGGGTGCTATGACTCCCATCAGCTCTTTGGGGTGCAAGGGCACAGATGGCAGCAGAAAAGACTGGGTCAAGTCCTCAGCTGGTTGCTCTTTACCCAGGGAGGCTCCCCAGGCCTCATTTTCACCTCCTTGAAATGGGCAGACATTCACTGCTTGCTGGATTGCTATAGCAACCAAATGAGAAAAGGAACTGAAGAAAATGTATAAAGAGCTAAAAGCTATGACAGCAGGTAAGTGTCTCCTGGGACCCCATGCCACTTGGGCATAGCACTGTCTTGGTAACACCCTCACCCACCTTGTCCTGCCCAAAGAGGCCTCAATTGCTTCCTAAGAAAGAGAGACAGTAGGGGTGAGTCTTGCTCCAGCAAAGGGCAGCTGAAGCCATCCATTCCGAAGAGAAATTCCCTGGGGGCCTGAACGGCTTCAACCCAATATCACAGAGAAAACGTGTCTGCAAGCATCCACTGAGCAGGATGAAAAAGTGTGTGGAAATGTGTCTGTCTGGTCTGTACATGCATGCACTACACCTATGTAAATGCATGGATGTTTATGCATGTATGTATGTGTGTGAATATCTGTGAGCACCCATGTGGGCACCTACATGGATACACACACACACATACACACACACACACACACACACACACACATATATATATATATATACAATTTGTGTAGACACACATGCACAGGTATACACAGCAGAGACACATGTCTGGATACATGCCCACATAACACCCACACATGCAAACATGTGTGCATATAGAAATATGTCTCTTTTCAACTGTATACATAGGAGTGTATATGTGTACATGTATGATGTGTGTGCACATGAGTGTATTATGGACATGCATGCAACATATGGTTGCATGTGAATGTGTCTGCATTCTTGTATATGTGTGTATTTGCATATATATTATACATATAGCCCTGTGTGAGCTTATACATGGGAGCATGCATGTATATCCTTATGTGGTTGTCTGTATACCTGAATGCATGAAAGTATATGCATATTCATGCACATGTGTATGCTTGCATCTACTCTGTCAGCAGAATGGTGGGTAGGCCAGGTCCCTGTGACTTCATGACTGGCAGCAGCCTGTTGACATCTGCCTACCATCCTTCCCTCTGCTTACACCCCTTCCTGTGTTGACAGCTCACTTCCTGTCTGTGATCTGAGGAGTGCCCTGGAGATGGCAGCCCTGCACTTCCTGTCTGTGATCTGAGGAATGCCCTGGAGATGGCAGCCCTGCACTTCCTGTCTGTGATGTGAGAAGTGCCCTGGAGATGGCAGCCCTGCACTTCCTGTCTGTGATGTGAGGAGTGTCCTGGAGATGGCAGCCCTGCACTTCCTGTCTGTGATCTGAGGAGTGTCCTGGAGATGGCAGCCCTGCACTTCCTGTCTGTGATGTGAGGAGTGCCCTGGAGATGGCAGCCCTGCACTTCCTGTCAGTGATCTGAGGAGTGTCCTGGAGATGGCAGCCCTGTACTTCCTGTCTGTGATGTGAGGAGTGCCCTGGACATGGCAGCCCTGCACTTCCTGTCTGTGATCTGAGGAGTGCCCTGGATATGGCAGGCCTGTACTTCTTAGGGGCCAGGTGCCCTAAGCCAACCAACATTCGTGGAGCCAGATCTGTCTGGGGCTGGGAGAGGTGGCTGACCAGCCTGGGCTGAAGGCAGTCCTAGGTAGGAGGTGGAAGGTGTGGGTCAGATCATAACAGAGCCCCGAGGATTTGCTGTACCTCAAAGTTTGATTTCTGGGGATGTCTGGGGTTGGCACCTGGGGACAGTAGATACAGCGTCCCTCAGCTGCCAGAACCTCAGGGCTTACTTGCATCCCTGGCTCCTGCCTCTGGACCTGGCTGACCTTTAGTCAACAGGAGTCTTTCCTTTCCCTGCCAGGGCAGGAGATTCACAGCTTCACCACAGATGGCTTGAGGAAAGCAGAGCTAGAACTGGGGTGGGGTGGGCTGGCTGCTGGGAGCAATCATCAAGAATGCAACCTCTAGTGACCAAGGTGACAGCACAGCAACCGAGTGCTGGCAGGGCAGAGTGGGACAGACGTGTGGGGTGCTGGCTGGAGGCCACTGGGCTGCGCTCAGTTGCAAAGTCATTCAGCCCACACCCTTTAGCCCAGTCTCTGTCCTTCTAGGAATCTGCCCTGGGAAAATATCTACAGGTTAACAGCAGGGCCCAGCACAATCCTGATGTCCACACAGCTCACAGAGGGGACAGAGGTGCCACCCCCTGCACCTACCCAGGCTGCACGTGGCACATACATTTGTACCCGATGTCCTGCTCAGGAGCCGCCAGGCATCCTCGTCAGAGAAGTGGGCCTCGTTGCTGAAGAAAGACTTTTCTTCCTCACTGAGGAAAATCACACTTTCCAAGCTGGGAAGACACAATGTTTTAATTAGAACAACTCATTTGCAAAGTGGCAAATAAAACCGAGGAGGCCTGGGCTGGGGCCAACAGCCCAGAGCAGAATGGAGTCCCTGGCCAAGAATCTCATCTGCAGAGAAAACGGAGTTCACTCTGGTTCTGGGAGTCCAGGGCAGACTACAGCCCCTCTGTGTCTCCTTTGACAGACAGGAAGCATTGTGGCTGGCCAGCTCTTCACTGAAGTATCTCTGTGCCCCTACCTCACAGAAGTGCTCACATTGCCTGTTGGGAACTGCATTCCCCTTTGTGCAGAGCCAGCACCAGATTCATGAGTCTGAACACCAGCCAATCAGCTGCTCTACAGCTGAACTTGCTGACAAAAGTCAACATTTCACAGTAACATCTGTCTCTGCTCCCTCTTTGCCTGTTGGTCCCAGCATGCATACCTTCGGCAAGGACACTGGGTTACAAACAAAACAGCTGCCCACAGGGGACCCTTGTTGGATCCAGGATTAAAAAGGGCCACAGGCCCACGAAGTCCTGGGAAGGTGAGCTCCTAAGCAGCCTTCCAAGCCCTACTTGAAATGTCCCCTCCCGTCAAACCTGCCGCTAGAGCTGCCTCCTCTCATCGTGCTAGACACAAAGAGAAGGCTCACATGGTCATAAAGTAAGGAAGTGGAAACAGGAAGGGACAGAGGGAGAGAGGAAAGGAAGGAAGGGAGGCAATTTTTGCCTAGAGTACTAAATTACCAGTGTAATTCGAAACTTTTTTTTTTTGAGACGGGGTCTTACTGTGTAGCCCTGACAGGCCTCAAATTCAGAGATCCACCTGCGTCTGTCTCCCAAGTGCTGGGATTAAAGGAGTGTGTATGTGTAATATGAAATTTTAAAATGCATCTTATTAATAAAATCATGGCCTAGCTTACAAGACCCTCTACAAACTAACAAGCAGATATGCTCAGAAACCAGAGTCAGAGACAAGCTGAAGACTGTTGGGGTAGAACAGGTGATCCAGGACAGGTGTGTGACATGCGTTCTGGAATCTTCCTTGTCTGTGAACAGCTCTGTGGTGTTGTGAATTTCTTGGTTTTTGACACTTGTCCTGGGGTTTTACATGACATCCCAGCTCTAAGAACCACACACTGCAACACTGGAAGGTAAAGACTATGATAGTCAGAACTTGTTCTCAAAGGGCCTAACAAAAGTGGAAGTAAGAGAGAAAAGAGAAGCTGGTACTCAGCCCTCAGCAGAGAGGGGGCAGAATGGTACTACAGTCTTCTATCTTGTCTGAAAGTCTGAGTTACATCAAGAGGGAAGAGAAGAAGAGCCACAGGCTGTTCATAGACTCAAAGACGGGAAGACTCAGGTTCAGCTCAGGAGAGATACAGGGAAACATTTGAGTGACAGAGGCAAGTGGTGATAGTCCCCAGAGCTGCCACTGCCCAAAGGCCTGCTGGGAGAGAGGAGAGCAATGGCCAGGCCCCTCCACCCCCAGATCTTCCGGGCCTAGCCTTCATGAGTTCAGAACTGTTGAAGCCACACAGAGGCAACATCTGCCAAGAAGCCCAGGCACCAAGTAAGAACCCTGCCATCTCTGTAAGGAGCCAGGAGCCACATCGCCACTTCAAGGATAAAATCCTTAGCTCAGCTGGGTCCACACTCCTCAGTTGAAGTCTGAACCAGGCTGAGCCCAGGAAAACTGAGAGCCGACCAAGGATGGACTCAGGTGGACTCACTGGCCACTCCCCAAATATTTCCTGCCCATTACTGCCCAGAGCTGAACAGAGGCAGGTCAGGGGTGACCAGATGCTACCATGGGGACTCTCAGCCAGGGCAGGAGCAGGCAATAAGGATTATGGGTGGGACTCTGGACACACGGAGCCCCAGGGAACCAGGTCACAGTGGAGTGACTGGTACGTACATCAGTGCTGAACTGATGAGGGACAACTGTCCTAGGTAGTGAGTTCTAGGGAGCTTATGACAATTAGAAACTTTGAATTGGTGTTCAAGACCTTCTAGGCCTGGAAGCTTCCCAGAGCTTTATGTGGAGAACCCTCAGAATGCCTATCTTCCAGAATCTGGGAAGGCACTGGTTTGGGAAATGAGGTCTTTCTGGATCTTACTAACCAAGCTGAAGCAGACAGCTGGATGTACAGTATGACAGCAAAGTTCCCACCAGAGGAAATGGCCATAGACATGGGGAGGAAGCCACCAGAACACGGCACAGGGACTTGAAAGACTTAGCCAGAAGCCAAGAGGCCTTGACCGTGGAGGGGAGGCTGGGCTGTGCAGGCAAGGTGTTGCCCAGAGCTGCAGCAGCTTGGCCCCACCCTGGGATCTCCATGGCAGTTAGGTCCAGCATGTGACACTGGCTGGCAAAGCCCCCTAACTGACACTGCGGCCAGGCACATCTGAGCAATGACAGCGCCATCTAGTGGCACTCTGGTGGAAGGGCTGAGCCTGACCCTGGCAAGAGGGAAGGGGGAGCTGCTACCTGGACAGCACCCAGGTTGCTTCCTGAGACACTAGTGGAGGGCTGCAGGGTCCCCACAGGAGCAGTGTGGGGTTCAGGAAAGGGGGCCTCTGCCACTCACTCAGATGCCAGGCCCTGCATGCTGACGAGGCCAGTCCTCACAAAGCCCACCTGGCCAGAGGCCATGTGCCTGCCCACACACCATGGCAGGCCGGGCACCTGGGCACCCAGGACCTCGATGACATCACCAAAGCAGAAGGACATCTCCTCAGGTCCCGAACTCTGGTAGTCAGTCACTGCAGAGGCCAGGCCAAGCCCTGTGGGAAAGAGGCCACATGGTCAGAGCTGAAGCCCACAGGTAGACAGGATTGCCCTCATGTTGGTGGTCCTGACTGTACTGCCAGAGCAGCGTGAAATGAAGCCTGGCTCCTGGGATTCGAGGAGCTGGGGTGTGGTCCTTTCAGGGGCTGTTTTTAATCCCTACACCACAGAGCATAGTGAGGCTGGGAAACTGGTAAACTCTGCCCTGAGCCAAAGACCTATAGGATTGGGTCCCTGCTGTGGGCAGCTTAATGCTCAGGCCTTCCTAGCACTCATAGGGGCTATATGTACTTAGTAGGCACAGGGTCCATCCAAACACTGTCTCCACAAGGAACAGAGAGACTTTGTCCTGGCTGAGCTGAAGGGTAGCCTGTAGAGCCAGATCTTCATGAGGAAGGCCTGAACATTACGCTGGGGCTGAACTGTCTCCCTGTCCTCCATCCTGCCCTGTAGATTCCATCAAGCTCAGGCAGCCCAGCCTAGGGTCCTCCATGAAGCCAGTCTTAAGGAGGCATCTGTGATATCATATTCCTGGTTCTGGGGTAGTGACAAGAACCCTCATTCATTTCCTTGAGTGCTACACAATTTAGATGGGTTCTGAACTTCTCTGAGTTTTAAGCATCTCTGCATTACAGAAGAGATTCTGGCCTCCATCTCTGGTTTAGGGAACATTCAGGGAAAATGCAGAAACTTCTAGAAAATAGTCCTACTACCTCCTTCAGTTGCCCCTTTCTCTCTCTCGACATTCCACTACTCACCCATCACCTGGATGTCAGGCATTCCAGGTCCACCCATGGAGTCATCGATGGGGTCCCATGGGACCTTGAGGGCCCACCTGGAATGAGAGGTCTGTGCTGTAGTCTCAGACTGAGGACAGGTGTGTCCTGCACAGACTGCTAGGCAGCAGCCCTCAGAGACCCGTCCAAATCCCACCCCTCCCTCGACACACCTGGCCAGGTGTGCAGCCTCAGGCTACTGTGTGTGCAGCTGCCCTCAGCTGGGTGCCCCATCCTAGGGGACAGTGCCACTCAACCCCTGTTACCACAAGCCTTGCAGATCCCCAAACACCAGTGCCCTGTGCTGCCCTGGAAAAAATGCGGCACAGCTGGGCAGAGAGTGCAGGTGTGCCAGCGTAGGCCAGGGCCTGGGTCCTAACTCTGGCTTTCCTGCCTCCCCCCCTGCCATGTGACTTGGTCCAACTGTCCATCTCCTGGGGCGTCAGCTTGTCCAAAAATCTTGACTGACTAGCAATGCCTCCTCTGTGGAGAACCCAACACTGCAGGGTACACTCTGTCCCTGAGGGGATGCCGCAGTCTCCCAGCACACAAGGAGAAGCTTTTCCCTTTCCATAAGGACAGACCTCAAGCCAGGCTGAAACTTCAAGGAATGGTAAATCAGGAGATGGGTTTTTTCTCTTTCGCTTGGCTTCCAGGAGACTCCCAGCCCGGTTTACACCATGCACGTGGGAAGGAATGGGAAGGAACAGGAGTGCTACCTGTCCTCAGCCCCTGGCTGTATCTTTTGTGTTTTATTCTTGCAGACTTCTGTGTCTATGAGTCCTTTTAGCTGTTCGTATGTGACAAAATGTACTCAGATGCTTTCTGGAGTGGGTACAGCAAGCAGCACGTGCTACATACAACTCTGCATTCCTCCCCTGGGCAGTCCTGCTGAATGAAGCATACCATTCCCCTAGGGCAGGAGGCAGCCTGCAGCCTGGGGAGCTAGCCCACTCTTCCAGCCACAAGGGGAAGCAGTAGGGGGCCTGGTTAGTCAGCTGTCTGTCTGTCTGTCTGTCTGTCTATCTGTCTGTCCACCCAACACCTATAGACAGAACAGGGTTTGGGCGAGTCTGTGAGGCCCTGCCCCACTCTGGGTCCCAAGGTAGAGTGGCAAGCTTGGTACCTACTGGTGAAATGGAGTCAAGGGCTCTGGCTTGGCCGCTCCTGTCACTGCATCAGCAGATGCTCTGGAGTTGGGGAGTGAGGAGTCTGTTTCCAGGGTCACCTCTTCCAGAGGGCCCTTGGAAGCCCGTCCAAGAGGCCGAGAGCTCTTCCCTGTACCCTGGGGTCCTGCTGTCACCCTCACACAGTGATCAGGACACAGTACAAAGAAGGGCCCTTTGAAAGAACAGAGATGGTCATCAAGGTGGCTGGACCAGGGCAGTCACAGCTCTGTCAAGTAGGATAGCCAGCTACCCCAAGCCCGAGGGCACCCATAGTGAGGGCGCACCCCCAGGAACCCACCCTACTCTCTCTTCCCAGGAACCAGTCACCTATCTCTGGAGGCCCCAAGGAAGTCTACCTCAACTGGCCCTACAAGGTAGACCCAGCCTCAAATTCACTCTGGGCATTAGTTTCCCATCTGTGCTATTTAGGGACAGATACAAAATTCCCATGTCTCTTTTTGCTTGGACTATTATCAAGTAGCCCAGCCTCATGGCCAGAGAGGAAAAGCATCTCCAAGCTTTGTTCCTCGGGACTCAGGCCCTTCCCCACTATGAGGCTCAGCAACCAGGGGCTCAAGACAACCCTTTTCCTTCCTCCATTCTGTATATACCTCACCTCTTTGGAGGTCATAGGCATCTTTATAATCAGTTACAGTGTCTGGGCTATCTCATACCACATAACAGTAGGCAGCCTCCTGCCTGAGAGATCCCTGTGGCCTCCAGAGCCATCCTCTACTGTGTCCCCTACCCTGCATGATGTTATCTAACCAAGGTCACAGGTGCCGCCTACCTTCCTGGGCAAGGAGGCTCCTGTGCGTCTGCTTCAAGGCATCCTTGTTCACGTATACGAGGATGGTCGTCTCCTCCTCTTCTCTGGGAGAGAGAAGCCAGAAGGCCTGGTCCACCAGAAGGTTCTCCAGGCAGTGGTGTGTGAATCCTGCAGAGACAGGCTGCTGCTCATTAGCAGGCTCCAGGAGAGCGAAGGGTGACAGTGTCCCAAACACCAGACCTGGGGAGTCCCTGGGACCTCCAAGCCCATGGCCCCTCATCTCACTGTCCTGTCTGTGAAGGTCACTCTTGCCCACCTCCCCATCATCGGGCCTCCTGTGCCTTGGGATTTGAGTACGGCAGTCAGAGATGCCAAGGATGTAAGATAGTGTAGATCACTAATAAGATGAAGGGCACGCCTAGTGTGAAACCTGGGTCTGCTGTCATGGCTACGTGGCTCTATTCCCATTTCACCAAGCCCCTGCTCAGGCTGTGAGATACTGGGTCTCACTCTTTATGTAGGGGCCACCCCCTTGTCAAGTACAGCCTGTAGCGGAGGCACACCAGCCTTGCTCCATGTAGGAAGCCAGGGCAAATGCTGAGAGAGCTCCTCATTTTCACCAAATGTGGACGGACATTTGAGGACAAGGAGTAGAAGGAGCACTGTCTTCTGGATGGCACAGTCCCTTGGCTGGTGCCCAGAGGGTAGACCAAGAAAAAGCCGGCTCCTCAAGTACCCAATGAAGGTTGCCCTACCTCAGCTGGTTCCCACCCCACCTGCCTCTAAGAAATGGCAACTGAGTAGGCCCCATGCCAAAGTGTGTCATGAAGTGCCAGTGAAGGGCTGCTGAGCTCCAACTGCCCCACAGGGCTGGCGCTGCTGCTGGCATGGACACACTGTTGCCATCTACAGAGGTCTACAAAGTTCACACTGTAGAGCTATGCAACTGAGTTACAGCAGCAGCAGCAGCAGCAATAATAATATCTCATGTTTTAAGTAAGTTTACAAGTTTGTGTTGGGTCACATTCATATCTATCCTGGACCTCATGTAGCTCAGAGCCTGCAGGTTAGACCAACCTGGAAGAAGGCACTCGGGCAAGGTGGAGGTAGCAGGCATCCTGGGGGTGCTGCAGTGCTGCAATCCAGCCTCCCCTCTGAGCACTGCGGGGAGGGACCACATGCAGGCTCTGAGCACTGCGGGGAGGGACCACATGCAGGCTCGGGTCTACATCCTGTGGCAAAGCCATGGCCCTTGGGCTTCTCCAGCCCTGTATTGTTTTTGGTGTGTTGTTGTTGTTGTTGTTGTCATATTGATGGGGAGCCTAGAGTGATGTAATGCCCAGGTGACTGCCAGTGTCCATCAAGGGGCACCACAATCCATGTGGAGAAGTGACTGCCTTACCCAGGGCATGGTAGGTGGAAAACTTCCAGATTTCTTCAAAAGTCTTAAAAGTCACCACTATCCGGTCCTGGTCACTGTGGATGGATAGCAGCCTGGCTGATAGCTCCTGAAGAGGAAGAAACAGGAATTGGCAACATTCACAGTGGCTGCAGTGTATCTGGCCACCAAAGGACAGGTGCTGGGTCTGGAAAGAACTTGTAGAGAGACACTTGTTGGGGTATCAAAAGCAGGGCAGACGCCTTGACAGGCTCAGTCAGACTGCTCTCTCCTGTTCACAGGCTTGCTATGGCTCCCCAGTACCCACATGAGAAATTCAAGCTCCTTCCCAGAGCTCATCTGAACTGTGTGCTTCAGCCCTTACCTTCTGCCTCCCCTTGACCCACTCTGCCTGCCTTAATCCCTGCATACCAGCGAAGCTGATCAATACTTATTCCAGGCCACAGATCAGCCTGGAGTGGCAGGTGATTCCTTGAGCCATGCCTGTGGCTTTCACTGGGGATCATGTGCAACTCTAGCTCCCTTGTTTCTGAGTTCAAGGCTCATACTGAGGGCACTAAAGCACCAGATGCCCACTGGGCACTCATCTAAGGGAGTATGGAGGTCATAACACCAAGATGAGGCCAATCTGTCCCAAGACCATGACGGTAACACCCAGCCCAGCTCCTAAGCCCCGGGACCTTTACAGGATGGCAGAGGGCACTGGGCTCTGCCTTGTCCCTTACCATCCTGAGTGACCCTCCCGCCTTTCTCTTTAGTGCCCACTTGCTCCCCAGCTGCCCTCCCCCGACTAGGTACTCACTCCAAGCACACGGGCCACCTCCGTGCTGTCATTCTCCAGCAGGCGGAGTCTACTCCGAAGGGCCTGCTGCAGGCCCGGGCTCCTCACCACACTCTTCCTCCGCACAGCCAGCAGCTGCAGAGTCAGATCTAGATGGGTAGTGGGGGTGTCAAGCAGTGTGTCTGGGCCATTGCGGAGCATCCATTCAGCAAGGACCCGCCTAGCGACTGTGACCTCCAGCCCCCCATTCCTGCAGCCCAATTCCTCATGGGTAACCACCCCCATAGGCATGCTGGGTACCTGTGTCTCTACCCTTTCTTTCTCACCTCAGAGGGGTCCCACCTTCACCCTCTGCCACACCCCATCAGCCTACCACCAGTCCCAACCCTGGCCCCTGCCAACCCTCTCAAGGCATGTGTTGGTGCATGTGAGCGTCAGTCAGCATTCCAGACCTCACACAGCCAAAACCCAGCTAAACACACTCTGGCCTGTCCCAGCTCCCAGCCCCGAAGGACAGTACTGTATAACACGTCTTTCTGCACATTGGACACACCACCAGCCATGCATGCCAAGTATGGCCAGGGACTCAAGCTTTTTGTTAGTTCCAATAAATTTTAATGTAATTTGCCAGCCCCCAGGTCAGTGGCACGGGGAACTGTGTACCAGGGCTCTCCACCCAAAAGAATAAAGCCATGTTTCTGTCCATGAAGTACAGTCTAAGCTGCTGGCCCTGTTCCATCTCTGCCTGGAAACACCAAAGGGTTCTTAGCCTTGCGCCGGGGCCTCTCCTAGACCAGGTCCTGCTGGCTGCTGCCCCAAGTAACCCCAGCCCTGGAGAGGCCTCCAGGCTCCTGGGGCAGCCAGCTTCTCTGTCCCAATGTTTGGAAATGGAGAGAAAATTGGCCTCCTGATCCTTAAGGTCGAGGTACTACTGCCAGTCACTGCCAGCAGCCTTTTCAGGGGCTGCTCCATCTGTGGAGGGCGTCTGAGGGAGGAAGGAGGGCAGAGAGAAAGGGGGACCTGGTTCCCACATTCTTAGGGAGAGGGGCCAAGGCTGAGCAGTGTGGAGGCACCTTCTAGGATATGGAGACCCCTCTCACCGTGACCCCAACTCCTAGCTAGCATTTCAAAGGGTCCTGAGTTACACGATAGCTTTTGAAGCCCTTCTTCCCTGCAAGGGTGAGCTCGGCATTTTCTTTTAAAAAATATTTAAATGTTTAATTTGTTTTTATTTTATTTTGTGTATGAGTGTATTGCTGCATGTGTATACGTGCACCCATGTAATGCAATGCTCACGGAGGTAAGAAGAGGGCTTTGGATCCCCTGCAACTAGAGTTTTGGATGGTTGTTAGCTGCCATCTGTATGCTGGGAGTCAAAGCCAGGTCCTCTGCAAGAACAGCCAGTGTTCTTAACTGCTGAGCTATCTCTCCAGCCTGAGGTCTGCATTTTCAATCACACAATGCTCAGCAAGCCATGGTCATCCAAGTGACCACCCCAAAGGAAAGTCCAAGGCTGGTGGGTCTTTTAGTTAGCTTCGGTTGTCAAGTGGACACAGCCCAGAGTTATCTGAAGGAGTCTCAACTGGGGATTGCCTTGATCTGATTGGCCTATGGGCACCTCTGTGGGTCATTTTCTTGATTGGTAATTGATATAGGAAGGCCCAGCCTACTGCGGGCAGCACCATCCCTAGGCAGTTGGGCCTGGGCTGTATCAGAAAGCCAGCTTGGGCAGCCAGGAAGCAGCATTCCTCCGTGGTCTCTGTTTCAGTCTCTGTCTTGCCTTCCCTCGATGGAGACTGTAACCTGTGAGAGGAAATAAACTCTTTCCTTCTCTAAGTTGCTCTTGGTCAGAGTGTTTTATCACAGGAACAGAAGCAGACTAGAACAGTAGGTGTCACAGCAAAGGTGACAGTCCAACCACAGAGCTATGTGCTCAGGTCCCCATAGCTGAACCAACAGCTCTGAGGGTGAAGGGAGTTTCTCCACTCTCACCCTGTAGGCAGTGCTCCCCAAAAGTGATCCCCAAAAGTCCTCAGTAGATGCTGGGATCCTCAACATCCCTCCCTGTGGTATCTGTCTCAGAACTCTGAGCCAGAGCAGTGAGCTCAGGCTGACCTTTCTGGCCCGAGTGTGGAGACACTCCAAGTCCAAGGCCTGCCCTCAGCACCCTGAAGCCGGGCCTCTGTCCCTAGATAGCTTCATGTAAGCAGCTCCAGGTGGTAAGGTAGGAGACCTGAAGCTCCAAGGGGAAAGCCCTGGGCGGACATTGTCAGCTCTAATCTGCTCCCGACCTGCCTATTGTGTGACCTGGAGTGACCACAATGGCCTGTGTGTTGAAGGTTGGTGGGTGTGGTGGCTCAAGCCTGGAATCTCAGCACTTAGGATTGCCTTCAGTTCAAGGGAGACCTGTCACTCCAGTTCTAGAGTATCTGATGCCCTCTTCTGACCGCTGTGGGTATTGCATGATATGGGTGCACTTAATACATGCAGACAATACACTCATACACATAAAATAAAAATAATAAGTAAAATATTGAAAAAAACCAAAACATTACAAAGCAGGAAGGGCTGCATGGGAGGCTTTTAGGTCACTGGAGGAGGGAGATTTCAAGACCCCTGTTTTCTCTTTTCCATTTGACTCCCAGCCATGAGGTAAGAGATGTGCTTCAACCTACCATGACTTGCTGCCCCAGACCCCAAGCAAGGGACCGGCAACCACTGACTGGAACCTCTACACCAGTGAGCAAGAAGTCCACACTCTACCACCTTGGGTGACACACTCCAGGCTTAGCCTGGGGTGAGTGAGACTCAGGCCCTGATGCTCACCTGTGGGGTATGTCGCCATCTGGCCAGAAGGGGTCTCAGCAGCTAGCCCAGTCAAGCTTGGGGTAGGAGCCTCATCTGGAACACAGCAGGTGCCTGTGATTAGTGGGATAGATTCTTCTCCAAACTCCCTAGACCTTCAGGCAGAAGAGGGATTGGTACCCACTGGCCTCCTGTCCCATCGGTCACATGGCCTACCTCACCAAGGCCACATAAGGGGACAGGCTGAGTGCTTACCAGAAACAGGCCCAGACCTAGTAGTGTGAAGCAGCCCAGATGTGTCACCTCATTCTAGAGCTCAACAGGGGCATCAGTGAATCAAGGTGCTTCGGCTGCTCCCTCTGCAGCTCGAGGGCGGGACCCAACACTTGCCTCTACAGCTTCAGGAAACTGCCCACTTCCCATGGCTTTCCTCACCCTCCAAATACAGAACTCTGACTGGCTTCTTCCACTCTCTCCAGCAAGGACAGCATGTCTAAAATTTGTTCTCAAATAATTCACCAAAATAGTATATATATATATATATATATGTGTGTGTGTGTGTGTGTGTGTGTGTGTGTGTGTGTGTGTGTGTATATATATATATATATATATGTGTGTGTGTGTGTGTGTGTGTGTGTGTGTGTGTGTGTGTATAAATATATTCAGAGACAATACAGTGGACTTGACATTTGAAGCTTCAGAGGAGACATTTACTCTATTTATTGTGATTTCTGCTGCCCCTCTGATGACTCAGAGCTGAGAAATGTCCTGTCCATCCAGCAGCCAGTGAAGTCTCCTAAGGCGGAAGTCCATGGGGTGGGTGGGCCAGGCTATAGTCATGCTGATGTCAGGTGCTGCCCAGCCTCCGGAGGGGAAGTACCTGGCCACAGGATCCCTAAATACTTACTGTGCCTGTTACTGTGGGGTCTCATGACTCCAGGCTCTGACAAAGGCAGCCCTTCTCTGGGTGGGAAACTCTGGAACAGGCTGTCAGGCTTTCCCTGCCTGCCTATGTGTTCCCTCCTGTGGGTCTGGTGGGGGGTCTAGGGAGTCTTCTTGCCCAGGCCACTCTGGAGGGAATGCTGTGGCCAAGATGGGCTCCCTAGGCCCAGGCCCCACCCAGGCCCCACCCAGGCCTCCCCTCCTGGGAGCACCATTTCCTCTTGTGAGTCCACACCAGGGAAACCACCAGATTCCTTCCCATCTCTACCCAGGGGCAGAAGGATCAAATGACAGGTCTAATCTCTGCAGGTACCCAGTGTCCACATGTCAGGGTCCAGGCTGGGCACATGTCTGAGACACTTAAACTCATGTCATTCATTCTTGCATCAATCAGTAGGGATCAATCATGTAACAAGAAGCTATCCCTGGAGGCCAGAAATAATAGTTGAGCAAGTGACAGGTAGAGTCAGGAGGCTCAGGCAGGCAGAAGGCCTGTCTTCCTCTTCTCTCCTCTCTGTCAGGACCCAAGGATGGTGGGAAGGGGTCCTTGGGCTTACTAAGGCTGCCCCTCAGACTTTTCAAGTGGGGGAAACTGAGGACCAAGTCAAGAAGTGACCCACTGACAACCAGGATGAGAACCAGTTCTCCCAGGGTACAGCCCATTTGGCTCCTGCATCATAGCACTCTGGTGCCCGCCTGGGTGGTAGCAAGTGTCATTACCCGGGGCCTCAGGAGATGGCTCTAGTCCTGACTTGGTCCCCCATCATATAGGACCTGGACCTTGGTTTGCCTCAAAGGGAGCCAGGATTACTCCACCTAGAGTAATTGAAGGGTTTAAGAGGACACAATAAGACTATACTGAAGAAAAAAAAAAAAAAGACTATATTGAAGAAAAAAAAAGACTATATTGCAAAGCCTAGTTCATCCAGAGGCATTTCTAGAACATTCTCCAGGTGAGCATGTTAGCCCCAGGCCCTTTCCCATTGCCTGCCAGCTTTGGTATCACTGAGCAATATCGTGGGACCAGGTCAGTGCCTCCACTCGCGGGGTCCAGCTGCACTGTACCCAGCCCCAAAGCCTGGCTGGCTGCAGGCTGATCATGTACGGAGTGCTGAGGCTTTCATTCCTGTTTGAAGCAGTCACAGCTACACCTCCGTACAGGGCCCATAGAATGACTGACCCGGTAGACCCAGCGGGACGCTCCAGGGTGCCTGTGCCAGCACTGTCAGCGTGGGGGAGCTGGAATGGGGGGGTGTGGAAGGCAGGAGGATGGATCAGACTTCATCAGCTCCACTTACCACCTCTGACCACAGCCTCCTCAGAGCCCTCTTGCTCCTGGCCAGGGGGTGAGCTCACGGTCACACTCTGGACCTGGTCCACTCGGCTACAGCTGCCTGGGGGCTCTGCAGGGTCCCTCCCCATGGCGGTTGGCTGCTCAGAAGTCACCTCCGTGGGGCCCCTCATGACCTGCATTGGCCTCAGGGTTGAGAGCTGGGCATGCTGCTGGTCTTCTGTGGAGAGAGAATGGTGTTCAGCTGAGAGGCCTCTAGTGACAGACCTCCAGGGCCTACATGATACCACTATCAGAGTCAGGTCAAGAGGAGACTGCTGATGCAGGGAGCTCAGCACCTCCAAGAGCCAGCTATGGCCTTTGTTTGCTGCAAGTGATCCCACAGGACAGCCCAAGGTGTGTGACCAGACTCACAGGCCTCTGCACCTCTCTCCCCCACCTCACCCTCACTAGCCTCTTTAGCCTCTCATGTCTGCCATGTTCTTATCACCACAGGGCCTTTGAACATAGGGTGAAGCTTCTGTCACAAGAGGCCCCCCACCCCTTTGCTGCGTGGATCCCCATGCAACCTTTCAGAGTTCAACTGGGCAACTTCCTAAACTAAGTCAAGCGGTGGAATTAGGCCCCATCAGAGCCCAGAACCAACATTGGCCATCAAAGCTACTTCATCCAGCCTATCAGAAGCCCTTGGAGATGGGGTGGAGTGAAGTGGGGGTGTCCCTTTTCCTCCTCTCCAGGAGGTGCCTGAAAAATGGCTCACTATCTGACCTGAGGCAGTGGCTCAGATATCCCTGCAGATGACTGAACATGTGCACAGGGTGGTGTGGACACAGAATGGAGCCCAGGTCTCATCAGGTACCTGTGGAACCTGGATTTCAATTATATGATCAAACCACACCCAGCTGGGACTGAGGGAATTAACTGAGAAATAGAGAGAGACAGAGAGACATAGAGATACACAGAGACACAGAGAGAAATATATATATAGTATATATATATACTATATATACTATATATATACTATATAGTATATATATAGTATATATAGTATATATATAGTATATATAGTATATAGATAGTTATATATAGAGGTATATATACTATATATTTATATATAAGTAGACTAGTAGATAAATATGTATACTATATTATTTATATATACTCTATATAGTATTAGTTTTATAATTTATTATATATATAATATATACATGTATACATATTATAATATATATATATATATATGTCCAGGGTGGTGTGGACACAGAATGGAGCCCAGGTCTCATCAGGTACCTGTGGAACCTGATTTCTTTTTTTTTTTTTTTTTAACTTGTATTGTATTTTTATTTTTATTTGATGTATGATATATTGCTGGATGAGTCATAAGCTGCACCCGTGTCGTGCGATGCCGCGTGAGGTCAGAAGAGGGTCTCGGATTCCCCTGGAACTGGAGTTCTCTGGAACCGGAGTCCGCGACGGTTCTCAGCCGCCGATGTGGCGTGTGGGATCGAACCCGGGTCTCTGCAGAGCGGTCGGGCTCTTAACGCTAGGCCATCCCTCCAGCCCGGAAACCTGGATTTCAATTATATGATCAAACCACACCCAGCTGGGACTGAGGGAATTAACTGAGAAAAGAGAGAGAGACAGGGACATAGAGATACACAGAGACACAGAGAGAACATATATATAGCAATATTATATATACTATATATACTATATATATTATATCTAAATAGCTATCATATATAGTCTATATATACTATATATATTAATACTATATATATATATACTATACATATATAGTCTAATTATGATATATATATATCTATACATATATACTATATAATTATATATTATATATCTATAGTACATGTCAGTACAGCCAACTCTAGAAGGGTCCCTGGAACCCCTCTCACTCTGAGGCTAGGAGCCCAGACTCCAGGGTACCCTGGGAGGATAGAAGGCATGCAGAGAGCAAGGGCAGGGTGGGACCTCTGCTCTGAGAGCTGCTGTGCTCTCCCTGGGGTCAGAGGTGATGGAAGGTGGCAGTAAACTGACAGGCCATGCTCCTGGATGGTGTTTGTCCCCTGTCAGAGGACATGGCACCAAGTGCTGGTGTGCCAAATGCAGGGCCACAGTCAGAGCTTCAGAACACAGGACAGACTCAATTTCAGCCACTGTGACACAGCCAGCCTCAGAGAGGGCAGAGCGGGCAACCAAGACCCCTGTGTGCTTGCAAAGATTGGCAGAGTGTTGTTCTTTTAAAATATTCGATTTAGGAGCTAGAAAGATGGCTTCATGGTTAAGAGCAGTGGCTGCTCTTATGGAGGTCCCAGGTTCAAATTCCAGCACCCACATGACAGCTAACACAACCTTTATAACTCTAATTCCAGGAGATCTGATGCCCTCTTCTGGCCTCTGCAGACTTTGCATGACACAGGTGCACTTACATACATGCAGGTAAAACACTCATACACATAAAAATAAAATATTTTTCATATTTTATTATTTTTTTTAATTGTGTATATATTTTTTAATTTTATTTATTTTTTATGTGTATGAATGTACTGTCTGCATGTAGGTTTGTGCACCTGTGTCATGCAATGCCACGGAGGTCAGAAGAGGGTGTCGAATTCTGGAACTGGAATTAAAGATGGTTCTCAGCTGCTATGTGGGTGCTGGGGATTGAACTCAGGTCCTCTGCAAGAGCAGTCAGTGCTCTTAACCACTAGGCCATCTCTCCAGCCCCATATTTTTTTTTATTGTTTTATGTGTATGAGTGTATTGCGTGGAACTGGAGTTATGGATGGTTGTTAGCCACCATGTGGGTGCTGGGAATTGAACCTGTGTTCTTAACTGCTGGCCCATTACTCCAGCCCCACAGCAGAGCATTGTTCTAACACCCCAGCCCAGAAACCTGGCTTACTCCAGGTCAGATCAGCTATTGAGGACTGGGGGCTTTCTGCCCTGCGTGCTGAGCAGCTGTGGGGATGAAGATGGATACTGATCTTCTCTGAGACTCAAGGCCTCTGGTGCTACCTTTCTTGATAGATACTGGGTAGTGGGGTGCCCAGGGGCCTGGCTGGCAGCCTAGGGCCAGAGTCTACAGGTGCCACCAACTGCCACCAAGCCAGTACCACCACGTGGATGGTCCCAAGAGCCTCCAGCCCCCTCTCTCTGATCTGTGGTGAGGAACTCCCCCAGAAGAGACAGGCAGGGAAGCCAAGGGACAGCTGAAGAAGCATGTGGCTCTTGTCTAGGATGTAGGACTTGGGACCAGGCCAGATAGGCAGGAGCCCAGGCCACCGAGTCTCTGATAGGGCAGAGATACCGCGAAGCCTTAAATCAGGACTGAGAGGGTTGACCAGTGGGCTTATGAGTTTGTTCAATGCTTGTGCAGTATACTGGAGTGGGGGGAGGCTGGAGGTAGGGATGGTGGTCCTGGGCTTGTCTCCTGCCAAAAACATGCAGCTGAGCCCTCTTGAGACCTAGCCTGGCTCCCTTCTCATCACATGTCAGGCACATCAGACCTGCTCTCTCCAATTCCTGCTCCTTCCAGAAGAGCCACCTTGGTCCACAGAGTCAGGCCAGCTATACGGGCCTGACAGCAGGAGGGTCCCACAGTGGCATGGGCAGGTGTATCTGCTGGCTAATCCCCTGCTTCCAGGGGCCTTGGGCAGGCTGCTGTTTCTAAGGCCCATGCAATCTTCGTGGGAACCTACGGCTCAGTGCAGAAATCTCATGTACACAAATATCCAGGTGCCCATGTTCTGGTGAAGGATACACAGAGCTCCAGCCACAAGTGCTTGCTGGGGCCTGCTTTCAGGAAGCTGGCATGTCAGGGAGAGACTGTCCCTGGGAGCTGCTGGAAGGGACCGTAGCAGAGGTTTGGTACAGGGTGAGAGGGCCCCAGATGGATGAGCCAGAAGTAAGGCCAGCATGGGCCCCCTTGAGTGCTGCTGTCACTCAGGGCTGGCCTTGGTCTGGCTCAGGCACCTCTCCTTCTGTAGGGTGGGGGGCCCTCCCTATTGGAAGACCTCTGTTGCTGTGACAAGCACTGCTGCTCTCCCCCAGTACACAGTGTACCAGTTTCAGATCTGCGAGCACTGGGAAATCAGGCACCAAGCAGACCTGGGAAGAGAGGGCCACTTAGCCCTGGATCTGATGGGAGCAGACTGGGTATCCAGGGAAGAAGGGAGACTCACTGTGAAGGGACTCCACCCATGGTAGACGTGGGCAGGCAAAGCTAACAGAGCCATCCCCACCTCTAAGAAGTGGCCTCGGCAAGCCCATGACCTGTCGTACCCCCATGCTCCCCCACCTACTTGCCATACATGGAACCCAATTAGTTGGTTTGTAGCCAAATCCTTCTCTTCCTTCAACCATGTGTGAGGGGTAGGAACAGGGGGATAGGTCAGAAGGGGGCATCCTATACCAAAGGCACCAAGGGGACCCTGGACCCCTGCAGACACCCTTCACGTGGAGGCTTCCAAACAACTTCAGGCACCACGAGCATGGAGCCACCATCCAGGCTCACAACATGGCTACAGGACCACATACCAAACCTCTGTGTGCCTCCCTCCCTGCCACACCACCTCCCCCTGCGTGCCCCGGGCACCATCCTAGCTGGTCACACCTGAGGTCCTCTGGGGCATCCTTCAGGCTTTCACCCTGGCAGTCGGGTCCCTCTCCCCAGCCCAAGTCCAGACTGCTCCTGGACTTTGTGTCCTTCCCTGCCTCATGTGACAAGCTGCAGCTTGACTCTAGCACTGCAGAGTCCACTATCTGGCTCAGGTCTGCGAGAACCAAAAGGCCCATCCTTGAGGGTAGGTGACACCTGTCTTTCCAGACAAGACATACCAAGCCCCTTAAATCAAACACTTAGCCCTATTTCTTGATAATTAAGGTCCTAGCTTACAGGATCTGTGGCTCTCAACTGCCTCCCTGACCCCCCCCCTCCACCTCTGGGGGTCCTGGCCCTCCCCTCTCTGCCACTTAGATCTTCAAAAGGAAGGCCAATGGCCTCACCAGAGGCTGGCTGGTATCTCTGTACCAGTTGGTCAGTGGCCACCACATCTGGCTCCCTCCCAACTTACCTCCTCTGGGTCAGGAAAGCACTCAGGGTGGCACAGGGCTGGAGCTCAGGATGTTTTTTGAGAAAAGGGACTCCCAGCCGAGGGAACTTCCCACAGCCCAGTGAGGCCTCAGAAGCTGTGATCGCACTGGGCTTCAGTGCTCTGGGGAGGAAGTGGGCCTTGTCCTGGGATAGTCCCTCCCCTGCCTTCCACAGCTGCCTCCTCCCTGCACAGCCCTCAGAGGCTCAGCCTACTCCTGCTCAGGTCCACAGCCCAGTCAGTCCAGCCCCAGGCAGGATCCAGCAACCCAAAGGATACACCTGCTGAGTTCAGGTGGACACAGAGTGGGCTGCAGAGTGCCTCCTTCTGTTCTTTCAGCCCAGGCAGCAAGTGACCCCAAGCAGACTGGCCACAGACTCCAGACCCCAAATGCCCACATAATTTGCTACTGGAACACAGAGCTCTAGAGTCAGTCTCAGTGGGGAAAATGCCTCAGTTTACCCACCCATAAAATAAGAACAAAAACACCCACTCACAGGAGGTTGGGAGGATCAAGCAGAAGGACTCTGGCTTACAGCCAACGTCTAGAACTGTGGGCTGGAGGAAGGGAGGTGCTCCTCTGGTCAGCCCTGCCAATGTGCTTGAGATCTGGTTGGAGCCCTGCCCAGTACATATGGACCCCATACTTGGAGGAAGAACCCCATACTTGAGAGCTTGCCTGCTTTACATAGGAGTTAACCTGCAGATTGACTGGGCACCCCCTACTGGGGTGCAGTGTACCTCTAAAAATGCTAACAAGAAACTTCAAGATAGGACTTGGCTAGAAACAGGTTTTCAGATGCAGTGGACCTGAGTAGAGTCAGGTGTTTGGGGGGGATTAGAGTGGTCCCAATGGACTAGGTGATCATGCCAAATTTGAAGAGCCTGGTGTCTGGGGTTACGGTAAAAGAACAAGACGCACAGAGGAGGAGGGCATGTGACACAGGAGCAGGGGCCAGGCAGCCACAAGCCAGGGAACAACTGGCCTCCGGGGCTGGAGGAGGCTCCTTTGAGACCTGCCCACACCTTGTCTCTGATTCCTGGCCCCCAAACCCTGTGAACACAATTTCCATCACTGTAAACCACCAGAGCATTGTGGACATGGCCACACTAAAGCTTTTCCTCCTGGAAAGTGGGGTTCACACACCCAGATCATGGAGTTTGTGGCTCCACACAATTATACACCGGCACAGGGCCTGCCTGACACAGCGCACCATGCCAGCCGGCACTGGGCCTGCCTGACACAGAGCACCATGCCAGCCGGCACAGGGCCTGCCTGACACAGCGCACCATGCCAGCCGGCACTGGGCCTGCCTGACACAGAGCACCATGCCAGCCGGCACAGGGCCTGCCTGACACAGCGCACCATGCCAGCCGGCACTGGGCCTGCCTGACACAGCGCACCATGCCAGCGACACATTGACAGTTGCGTAACGAGGCCGTACTCAGCTGCTCCTGAGCATCCTCTTTGGCCCTCTTCTTTAACTTTCAAACTAAAAGATGACTTTCTTCCCCAACCCATGTCATGGACATGCAACTTGAGCCTTAGCCTAGCCAGAGTCACAGAGGCAGGAGGCCTTAGCCCAGGCAGTGGAAGTCTGGTCCCTCAACCTGAGCACACCGGACTTGTGCCCATGCCCTACCTGCAATCACAGAGCTGGGAGGTTACATCCAAGTGGCCATCTCTGTAGCTGGCTGTTCATACTGAGGTCCCCAGGGACATTTGGTCAGTGGCTCTGGTCAAATCATATATCTCATTAGTTGACACAAAGAGACCCAGAGTGACCTCAGAGTGGCCATGGGTACCCTGAGATGTGCAGAGGCACCTGGCTAGTAGGCTGATCTATCCTAGCCTGTGATAAACCAAAGTTGGAGGTCAAACTTGGGGGCAATTGGCCCAGAACCCCTTATTGCCATGCAGTTCCCACGACTTGTCTGGACCCAGGGACATGACCACAGCATGAAGGCAGGTCACAGAGGCCACACTCAGCCACATCTGGGTAATCCTGTTAATCAGTCTAGCAGCACCCTAGGGTTCTGAAGGCCAGGGATCTGCCCCACCCCAACCCCTGAACAAGCCAGAGGAGTCTTCCAGAAAGAGGAAGGTGGGATGCTATTCTTAGATACCACTGACCACAGCTGAGTGGAAAAGTCCACACCCTCCTTCCCGGAGCCCCCATACCTGCACTCTGCTTTTCACAGACACCTCCCAGGCCACCAGTCCCAGGGACTCAGGCTCCAGGTGGCTACTGCTGCTTTGGCTCCGTGTTGGCTGGCCTACAGGCTGTTTCCAGCTGGCCCAGGCAGGCAGGGGCCGCCCACAGCTGGCTGACTGCTCAGTACTGTCACCGCCCCGTTTCCTGCACCACTTCCTCCCTAAGCTTGGGGGCCAGAGACCCAAGGCAGGCCCAGTACATGGCAGGCCAGTGTGGCTGCAGGGACACCACCAGCCGGTTGATCATTAGCTCCCTGTGGACCAGAGCCAGACCCTGTCCCTGCCTGACCACTGCCAGCCCTGTGCTCTACGGGGAAGGCTGGGGACACCCTTGGGCTGAGATTGGGGAAGTCCATGGGTGGCTGGCTCCTGGGCCCCTGCTAACCTCAGCATTGCTCTCTATTCCCCTTCCCTTTCTGCACGTGTGCACATGCATGCAGACAAGTGGGTATAGAGACACACACATGCATGGGCACACAGACATAGCATACACATCTGCACACATGTATACAAAAACACATATGTGCAGCTCTTCATTCTGCCCTGGACTCCAATGGGAACTTTCTGGGGAAAGAAATGGGTCAGTCTCCTTGGAGGGCAAGAAGCCCGTCCTTGGGACCAGGCCTGTAGAGTCCCTACTTTACGTCCCACAGGCTTCCGCCCTCCTAAGACCTTGCCCATGGCCCACGTTGAGGCCAGTCTCTTGTCCTCAGGCCCTTTCTGTGCCCATCCCAGGGAATAAGGCTGGTTTGTTCCCCAACACTCACTGGGTACTGTGGACACTCCCTCTTACCCTCCTGTCTCTATTTGTGAGGGCTTCTGTGGGGCAGCTGTGCTATGCTCTGTCTCTCTCCAGAGGTTACAGACCCCTGGGACACCAACCTTCTACCAGCTTTCTTTTCTGAAAGCTGTGTTGACAGAGACCCCTGCAGGCCTACACCCATGCCAGGGTCTGGAGACATTTCCTCTAGAGCTTTTATATCCATTGCGCCTGAAACCAGTTTCCTGTTTGTCTCTGCAGCTGTACTCTTGGCCCAAAGCCAGGGGGATTTTCCAAGCACCTCTACCCCCTACTGTTTGCAGGGCATCTCAGGACTGTCGAGCACCCAGTGGCCTTCCAGGACCAGGGCTCTTCAGGCAAGGCCCTCCTGAAGGTGTAGGAGGTAAAACAGAGCCATATGGCCCCCCAGAGGGGCCATCCCAAGCCCAGCCTGCCTTAATAATCCCAACAGAGGAGCAATCCCAACCCCAGCCTGCCTTGATAATCCCACCAGAGGGGCCATCCCAAGCCCAGCCTGCCTTGACATCCCCACCAAAGGGGCCATCCCAAACCCAGCCTGCCTTGATAATTCCACCAGAGGGGCCATCCCAAGCCCAGCCTGCCTTGACGTCCCCACCAGAGGGGCCATCCCAAGCCCAGCCTGCCTTGATAATCCCAACAGAGGGTCCATCCCAAACCCAGCCTGCCTTGAGATCCTGCTAATATCCTTTATCACTTCCCTGAGCCTCAGTTTGCCCCTTGCAGAAGGCAGAGTTGACCTTGCCTTCAGCTCTCCAAAGTTCCATCCCTGACATGTGTCAAATATGTTTGAGTTGTCACTGGGAAGATGCTAAATTCTTTGGATAGACTTTCATCCTGTGTGGCTCCAACAGACCAGTGAGACTGTGGCCCTTGTGACCACCCCCCTGTTAAGCTGATATCAAAGGGGCTTAGAGATGTGTTTGCCCAAGGTCTCAGCTCAGGCCAGCACCAATGCCAGTGTCCTCACTGCCTTAGTCCCTCACTCTCTTTGGGGACTGTGTGGCAGCCTCCATGGGAGGCTGAGTTACCATCACACTAGAAAGCCGAGGCTGCAAGGAGGGGGCAAAGAAGTTTCCTGCACAGCCTCCTCAGTGACTAGGGGCTTTGAGCTGGTGCCCTCGTGCCTCCCCAGACATACACTACTGTCCCAATCCCTCCTGTCTTCCAAAATGGTGACTGTACCATCAAGGTGGCACTGAGCCATGTGTGCACCTATCCTGGGTCCTTCCTATGGGACAGTCCACATCCTGTCTACCAGGACCTAGTTGTGGCCTTGAAGCCCCCTGCCAATTTCCAAAGCCATGTGGCCCACTGTCCCAGTTCAGATAACAGTGACAGAAGCCTAAGAGGATGGAGAGGGACAATAAGGTCAGAGATTCCTGAAGTGGAAGCTCCTGAGCCAAATTCTGGAGGGAAATTAGGCAAAGAGGGTCTTTGAGGGATCTCCAAGAGGACAGACAATCTCAAGAAAATGGATAAGCCCAGATACACCCTGGCATGCAGAGAGCTGAGTCTCCCGAAGCCACTCGGGCCCTGAAATGTGCAGCTCAAGAGAGCTGGATACCTTGCCCTGAGCCTAATCTGGAATATGCCATGAATACTGAGCTCAGGGCAGAGGCTCAAGAGCATTCTAAAACATATGAACAAGCATACTATGAGGCCCAGAGAGAAAACGTTTTGCTTTGCTGGCTGTCAGGTCCTGCACAGCTCTGCCATGGTGAGGGGCATCAGGGAAACAGCTAAGGGTGAGTGTGGGAACTAGGTCTAGCCAGTAGATGTGGTCTGTGGGTGCTAAAAAGGCTTGCGGGCCTGACCAGCAGTGGCACACTCAGGTCTCAGTGACACCCACATGGAGCATGTGAAGGCTTAGACATGGGATGGGGGCTAAGACACTGCTTAGACACGGGATGAGGGCTAAGACGCTGCTTAGACGTGGGATGGGGGCTAAGACGCTGCTTAGACGTGGGATGGGGGCTAAGACGCTGCTTAGACGTGGGATGGGGGCTAAGACGCTGCTTAGACATGGGATGGGGGCTAAGACACTGCTTAGACGTGGGATGGGGGCTAAGACGCTGCTTAGACGTGGGATGGGGGCTAAGACGCTGCTTAGACGTGGGATGGGGGCTAAGACGCTGCTTAGACGTGGGATGGGGGCTAAGACGCTGCTTAGACGTGGGATGGGGGCTAAGACGCTGCTTAGACGTGGGATGGGGGCTAAGACGCTGCTTAGACGTGGGATGGGGGCTAAGACGCTGCTTAGACGTGGGATGGGGGCTAAGACGCTGCTTAGACGTGGGATGGGGGCTAAGACGCTGCTTAGACGTGGGATGGGGGCTAAGACGCTGCTTAGACGTGGGATGGGGGCTAAGACGCTGCTTAGACGTGGGATGGGGGCTAAGACGCTGCTTAGACGTGGGATGGGGGCTAAGACGCTGCTTAGACGTGGGATGGGGGCTAAGACGCTGCTTAGACGTGGGATGGGGGCTAAGACGCTGCTTAGACGTGGGATGGGGGCTAAGACGCTGCTTAGACGTGGGATGGGGGCTAAGACGCTGCTTAGACGTGGGATGGGGGCTAAGACGCTGCTTAGACGTGGGATGGGGGCTAAGACGCTGCTTAGACGTGGGATGGGGGCTAAGACGCTGCTTAGACGTGGGATGGGGGCTAAGACGCTGCTTAGACGTGGGATGGGGGCTAAGACGCTGCTTAGACGTGGGATGGGCGCTAAGATGATGGTGGCAGCAGATTCAGGTAAGACGAATGAGTGCAAACCTCTGGCCCCATGCGGGGGGTGGGAAGCAGCCACCAAGAGGCCAAGACTGTAAATTATTAGCTTCCCCCAGGTCTAACCTTAGTACCCAAGAGACTGACAACCTTCAGGCTTACACACAGAGAAACTGAGGCTGGGGGGAGAGACTCCTTCACTCTCAAGCCCTGGAAGGAGGGCTCTTAGGGTGTTTTCATTTCATTTATTTATTATTTATTATTTATTGTCTTTTTTTTTTTTTTGTCTTTTCGAGACAGGGTCTCCCTGTAGCCCCAACTATCCTGAAACTCGCTCTGTAGACAAGGCTGGCCTTGAACTCACAAAAATCTGCCTGCCTCTGCCTCCCCAAAGCTAGGTTTAAAGGCGTGTGCCACCATGCCTGGCTTATTTATTGTCTTTTTGAGACAGGGACTCCCTTTAGTCCCAGCTGTCCTGGAGCTCGCTATGTAAACCAAGCTGTCCTTGAACTTACAGAGATCCACCTGCCTCTGCCTCCTGAGTGCTGGGATTAAAGGCATCCACCACCACCCCCGGCCTAAGATGGTTCTTAGCTGCCATGTGAGTGCTAGGAATCGAACCTAGGTCCTCTGCAAGAGCAGTCAGTGCTCTTAACTGCTGAGCCATCTCTCCAACCCCAGGGTGTGTTCATCTTAAAGGAATTTCTCAGAGATCAGCCTTTCCCACCAGCAGACAGCCTTGGGGATGTGCTGTAGCCTGACCTCTCCCCAAGCCATAGAGGCCGCTCCTGCCCCAGGATGTACCCACTTTCTTTCCTAGCCCCCTTTCTCTTCTGTGAAACACAGAGCATGAATCTCAGCTGAACTCCAGAATGGTAGGCTCCACCCATGCCTCTCAGGCAAGTTCATCTCTGATGCCTACCCACCCTAAAGGGCAGGGCAGGGCAGGGCAGGGCTGGGCTTTGAGTATCCACCTTGCTAGGTGGAGTCCTCTGTATACCCAAGTGTGAGAACCAGTCCCTCCAGGACTGTGTCATAAGCACTAGCTGGAGTCTGGTGCTGGAGGGCAGCTACCTTGAGCACATATGTGGATACATTTAGAACAGTGTCTACTCAACAGGTGCTGGCCTGTTTGTTATTGCTGGCACTGGCCACTGGAGCTAGCCCTGATCAAAGATTTGCAGTGCTCCAGCCCTGGATTGCAGGAACTGCTCTTTGCAAAACAAGGAAGTCGGGGGGGGGGGGTGTCTACCAGGTGACTGATGGCTATTCAGGCCGGATGGACAGACAAGGAGGCCACCAGGGTGGAGGTCCACAGGAAGCAGTCAGCAGTTCCTGTGCCTCCACCAGACTAAAGACGCCACCTCCCATCCCACCGGAAAGGACTCCTTTGAAATCCCCTGACCCAGGGTGGTGACACTGGCCGGTGATATCTTTCTTGCATTGTAAGGTCGAGCATCGCCTTCCAGCCTGTGAGGTCACTAACACTGTAAACTATCAAGTCATGATTGGTTGCCCTGTGTGAGCTGCAGAGGTTAAGTACCAGGTGTGTGGGGGGGTGCATGCGCGTGTGCAAACCCCCATGAACAGTGCTCTCAATTTTGGACAAAGCGGTCAGAAGAGGGGTTTTGGTTGTAGCATCAGATAATGAGACATGTCCACAGGAAAGAAGCTGGACACAGAGGCCTTCTTTTCACTGTGTGACTTGGTTGGCAATGCAGGGACAGGCATCGTCTGGCATAGCCGGGCAGCACAGGAAAGTTCCAGCAGTTCCTCCTTCAACAATAGGGAGCTGGGGGGGTCTAAGTCTCTGTAGACAATCTGACCTGTGGATCCCAGGTGAACAGAGCAGTGGGAGTAGAAGGTTCTAGACTGGGACCACGTGGGTGTTTCATGACTGCCCAGCTCCTTAAGAGCTTGGGGAAGTCTCAACCCAGCTCCTAGATGAGACTCCAGGATACTGGACCGCAGACTCCATGGGCTCTAACTCCCCAGAGCCCCTATACTGCTGACTCAGGGTGCAGGGCCCTGGCTGGAATTCCTGGCATCTCTAGAGCCCAGTCTGCTCAGGATGATCTTGGTCTTGACTCAAACATTAACTAGTCCAAGTATACATTTCTCATGTGCCTCCATGGAGGACAAAGTCCTCCCACCCAAGGCTTCTTTCTGGAACTGGAGGCTCCCAGGCCATATTGCTGGACTGCAAGGGGAGCAGGAGGGCTTGAGGTGGCAATTTCTGTAGCCCTGCCCTTCAGTGCCCGCCTCAGACTGCGTGTGGGGAGCACTGGTCCTGCTCTAGAGGCGCGGCCCTGTTCGCCCTCTCTGCTGCTTCTTACCTCTCCACTCCCTTCCAAAACCTCACGCACTGTGCACTCTTGCCAGGACTGCATCCCCCTCCCTCAACTTCCCTTGCCTCAGTCATGAGCTATTGATGCCAAAGGTCCCACCCTGTCCTGCATAGCTGGACTCTACATTGGCCTCCTTTGGCTCATTCTCTAATCACACATGTCCTGCTTGGCTGGCAGCTGGGTGGAAGGAAATCACTTGGCTGCAACAAGGCCTGGCTCCTGGGTTCTCTACTGCCTCCTGTGGGGTGTTACCAAGGAGTGTACCACTGGAGAGATAGAGATTGGGTAGCATCTGCCAGCAGGTCCTTCCCAAGGGGCTCTGAGCAGCAAGCTCCAAAGTGATAGCCGTATCTGCACACTTCACAGCCCAGCGTCCAGCTGTAGTGTTTCCCAAGTGATGTCATAGGAGCGTAGCAAGAGGGCTCACTGCTTTGATGCTAGACCAGGTATGCTACCTTACCTGCCACAGGGAGGGACATGCCCTTTGCCCCAGAAGGGCCCTCTTTGTACACAAAGGACAGCCTGATGACAGATACCTCATCCATCTGCCCCTGGCCGCCCCACAGCTCTGCTCAGGACTGACTGAGGAAGAGCAGGCTCTGGGATCAGGGTCCAGATTAGTCCCTTGGGCAGCTGCTCCACGTTCATCCTCCCAGTCTGCCTGGCTCAGAGCATGCTGGGCTTGGAGAAGGGAGCTTGTCTCTACTTTCACATAGCCAGAAGGTGCAAGAGTAAAGGTGGTAGGCCAATATTAAGCACCTAAGATAAGGCTGAGCCTCATGGTCTGGGCCAACTCTCAGAACTCCTGGTAGAGTGGCAATGAAAGCCACAGGGGCCAGCTGGACAGGATAGTTCCACCACCATGGCTGAGACACAGTGGACAGTAGGTCAGGGAATCAAATGACCTTCAAACTTGCCTGTAGACAGGCAGGAAGCTTGGAGGCAAGGTATCCAGACAGCTTTGGCTTGTGAAATGGGGGATAGGCATAGAGTGCTGTAGTGCAGGGAGTTCAGGGAGTACAATGGGTAGATGATCTGTCAATCACACATAGGTAGATAAGCAGATAGATGATAGATATGTAGATATATAGATGGCTTATTGATGCCTCAACCATTCCCAGTGTGATGGGGCTGTGCCAGGAGGACACAGCCATGTGTTGAAAGAGGTCCCCAATGGCCTAGGCCGGAATCATTTGAGCAAGAAAACCAAGTAGCGTTGGATGATAATGCAAGGTCTGCAGTTAGGTCCTTAAGTTCAGCCTGATAGAAGCAAGACTGGCTAAGCAAGTGGAGTGACAGGCTCCATTTACACAAAACATCCTACAAAGCTGTCACCACCCCACCCTGTTGGCAGAACTGGTAAGTATTCCTTCAGTACTGAGAGCACATGGTGACCTCTCCAAGAGGGCACTTTAGACAGAGGATTGGATCAACCTCACAGCAGTCTCCTGGCCGGCACAGGAAGTGGCCCAAATCAGCACCAACATTCCAGTCCCGATGCCAGGTTCGTCCTGGGAACCCATTGCCCAGTGTCATTAGACAAGCAATCCAGACAAACCCTAATGTGTGAGAAGGGGATGCATGAGGAAAGGCTTGAAGGATTCATGGACATCTGAGCAGGCTTTGAAAGCTGCGTGGGTGTGACCATGGCCCTCAGTGGGCACCTACACTGGGTGAAGCCCAAAGTGGGCAGACTTTGCTGTTCCTGTCTGTCAACTGCTTTAAAACATGACAGTACTAGCGGGCTTAAAACCCATTTTGTCACCTCTTGAGGTGTAGATCATCAATGCTGACATCTGTCACCACATCCACGGCAGATTGCCAAGAACACAGTGCCAGCAGGCCACCAACACCTATGGACCCACAGTGGTGTTCGCTTTTGGCCTGTGGCCCCATTCCTCAGCACTCACTCTCAGATGACATCCTCTGGCATGGGGACGGTGCCAGCTTGGCTGTTTACAACAGCAGCACCTTGGAAACAGCCCAAGTGTCAGGTAAGTGACACTCCCTCCACACACAGTGCAGTGATAACAAATGCAGACTTTCCGTGTGTGCTCACGAGGAATGCTCTTGAGACACGTTAGGCAGGAAGCAAGGTGGGAGCAGCCGAATGCCACCTGAGCACTCGGGCACACTCTACTCCTCTGCATTTGAGAAGAGACCAATCCAAGAGGCCGAGTGTGGGGCCATCGGAGGAAGTGTCACAGAGGAGCACAGGGGACTTTGGGTAAAACCACTTGGGTTGCACTGTGGAGGTGGGCATGGCACCGTGGTCTTCTCAAGAGACAACCACATCATAGCACGATGAGCAAAGCTCAGTGGACACAAAAACCAGGACGACGGGGCATCCAAGGATGCCCATGGCAACAAAACAGTCCGGCCTATTACAAATGCTTGAACGGATTTCATCAAAGCTGAGGTGGGGCACAGGATGGAAAGGAGAGTCGGAGCAGAAAGGGCATCCGGGGGTCTGAGTGCCAGGCAGCCTCCATTTAATAATAGTGCGTCCATACAAGGTCCTGAGTCGTGATCCCTGTACCAGACTGACGTGAGACATTAACAACAGGGGTGAGGGGGTGGTCCTCTTCCTCCATGTTTAACGAGGAAGTCTAACATGTTCCAAATAATGAAGTCTATAAAAATGTCCCGGTTGGTTGAAGAGGCTAGATGAGCTCAGAGAGCAAATGACTGCAGTATCCAGAGTTCTGGCCACACCCGAGCCGTCCTGCAGCACACTCCACGCTCAAGGCTGTGAGCCGCACCTGCTGTTAAATGCAAACCTTGGGCCAGAGCCTGGGGCAGAGCTTGGGGTGCTCCTACTTTGCTACAGCACCAGGAAAACTGGAGCAGACCTTCGAAACAGCACCCTGGTCTAGTTGCTACCTGCCAGCGACCTTGCAAACTTGTGGCATCATGAGCCTCAGCCCTGCAGGGTTGCTGGAGGACTGGGATGCACCCTTTACCCTGATCAGACCTCTGCCGGAGCTACAGTCAATTCCCCAGTGCTGAGGGGTCAGACAGGCGCCACTAGGCTCACCGAACTTCTGATTTTCAGGAGGCCCACCCCTCTCTCTGAGGCCCAAGATTGGCCTCTTTAGCTCTTGTACAAAGTCCATCCATTTACCAGCTAGGGCCAGTCTTAAAATCCAAGGGCTAACAGACTCGCTCAGCAGGGCCACTCTTCTGCCCCTGGGGTTAGTTAGATCACTGCTCTGTTGGCCTCTATCCTGGCTTGCCTTGGGAAGGAACTATCTCCAGGGGGAACTTTAGTCCCTGGGGAGGAGAGGGCTATGGTGGGTTGGGAATAAGGAGCTTGGGAACAGGGAGCACAGGATTCCCCAGGCTTTGGTGCTGGTCCAGGCAGATAGGCAGAATTAGAGGTAGCCAGCGTCCTGCCCCAGACCCCAGTCCAGGAATCTGCTTCCTCTGCAGGATCCCCAGCACGGGAATGTATCCACTGTGGCCACAAGACACGTGCAGACACTGCTCTGGGTGCCCAACAGGACATTCCCATCTTATAGACAAGGAAACGGAAGTTCAGAGGAGAGGAGTCACCTGCTCAAAGACACTTAGCAAGGAAGTGGGGTGCTGGGACCGGAAGCTGCTTCTGGTTCATTACCACTCCACAAGGCACAGCCTGAGTCTCGGGATCCTGGGGAGTCCCCACCCTCTACCTGACAGGGCCCAGCTCTCCCACTTCTCAAACTTGGGGACACCAGCATGCCCTTCCTGGGCCACCCAAACCCGTTCTCCCCACTGCCCGAGACGAGGCTAATTCAAATGCTTCCCATCCCAACCAAGCACGCCCTTCTCCAGTTCTTACCTGTCCCCACAGGTGAACTGATCGTAGGTGCCTCCTGGGGCCTACCCAGCAGAAGCATCTAGAACTTACCCTCCCAGGAGGACAGGTGCTTCCAAGGAAGAGAGGTGAGTGGGAGGGGGTCTCCAGACCCCTCACCTGCACTGGGTAGCTTTCCCAGTCCTCAGGTCAGCTGCCAGTGGGCCCTGCCCAGGCCCCTGGCTCCAATCAGACAACCTGAGTCATCAACCTACTGGGCCCGCCCTTCTGGGAAGAAGCCAACCTCCTACAGACCTTCCTTCTCCTTATCTTCCATCAGAATGTCAGCTCCCGGCCAGCATTCCCCTGCAGGGTGGGGAAGAACAACTCAGAATGGAGCAGCTTGGTCCGGCCAGGTCTGTCCAGATTTTGAGGGTGTCAAAAGGGATGGGCAACCCTGACTGTGCCCACACCTCAGAGGGTAGTGGCAGGTCCTGGCTACAACTACCAGGGTATCACTTTGCTAGGAATGCAGACAGCTTGGCTCCTCTCATCCCTGATGTCTCACACTGGAGCCCGCCACAAGACAGATGTGTAGGATATTCAGGTAGCATTAATTGAACACTTACTGTGTGCCTCCAAACCCTGTGTGGGCTCCACGAAGCCACAGCAAAGACAGGAAGGTCTCCCAGGTGATATCTGGAGAAACTGTCTCCAAACTTGCTCAAGATGAAAGTCACTGGGATCTCGCTAAGGTTATAAATCCTGGACTGTAGCCCCACTGGGAAAGGGTGACAAATCTCAATACTATTTTAAAGTTATTAAATGATTCTTTTCATCAGGTGAGTCTGAGATTCATGTTTCAAACAATTCTTTTGCCTTTGAACAGTCAGCTGGTGGGCAGTCGCCTGGGGCCTCCCTGTGTCCCCCGACTTCCCACCCCCTGGCCACCACAGTGGGGCTGCTGCTTCCTGGCTGGGTAGGTGATATAGACCATGAATGTATTTTAAACACTCTGTGTCTCCCTTTCCTCCTGCTTGGAGTGGAAGAAAGGGAGGAACTCAGCCTCTTGGAATGGACGAGTTAATAAATCACAGAGAAAGGGTTTGGACCAATGCCTTGCACTCGGGACAGACGGGAAGCAGGCGCTCTCTGTGCACAGCCCCCGCTCCTGTGTTTTTATCAGGCATCCTTTGGATTGCGACTCTCTTTATATGGTTGTTTGTGCTGGCCTGGGGACAGAGCCAGCTCAGCAGGCAGGCAGGAAACACTGGGAGCCAGCTGGGCTCGGGGCTGGGTGGGAGCTGGTCACTCTGCCCACTCCAGCCTCTTCACCTGGGTGAATGAAGAAATAAATGAATGAATGAGAGGGATTTCAGCTGTGTGGCAATTCTCTTTGCTTTAATTTAGGATTTAAATAGGATTTGCTATCAAATCCCTGCTCAATGATGTCTGATTTTATGGTCCCAGAGGCTCCTGATGCTTGTCCCCCTGCACAGGGCTGGGCCCTCCTCCCTGTCCCACCCCCAGCACAATGCTGCTCCAGGATGGAGGATTCTGCCCACCCCAGCCATCAGTGCTCCAGCTCTGTGGTGCAATGTTAGAGACCCTCCTGGATGTGTTCGATCTTTAGGAGGTGGAGGGTCACAGAGGTGCCTGACATCTGGCTGCTCTTGGGTGCCCAGCTGGCCTGGGTGGCATTCCCGCCTGCCCTCTGGGCAGGAGTAGAAAGTCTGTGCCTACTTGATAGGGTGTGACTTCCACATCTGCCCACCACCACCTCCACAGGGCTGCTGCTGGCTGACACCCCACAGGGAGGGATGTGGCAGAGCCCAGGACGTCCTGGGAGGTTGCTGAGACTTTGATATCATTCTCCCTCCACCCCAGCTCTCCATCAGGAACTGGTTTGAAGCAAAGCTAACTGGGAGGACCCTGTAGCTATGGAGCACACTGGTCACTAGCAGAGCTGCCAGGCCCTGGGGTTTACAGTTTTGTTCACTCTGCTCTCCTCACTCCACTGTCTGCCAGGGCCATTGACCTCACCAGTGCCCCCCTCGTGCCATTCATCTGGGTGTCTCCTGCCCAGCAAGGTCTGCAGAACTTCCCTTTTCTCAAACCACAGACTGGTTTGAGCAGCAGAGTCACATGAGAGAATGCCCCTCGAAGTCCCCTAGTAGGGGGCTGCAGCAGGGCGGCTCACCTCGGGAGTTCCTGCTCTGAAAGGCAGAGACAAGAAGCACATTTGTGCTTAGAAACTCAGTCCTCTGCCTCCCTGGCCCAGCCAGTTCCAACACAGGGCCCAGCCCAGCAACCATCGCCCTCCATCCCATCCATGGCTGATAGCGGCCTCTCCAAGTCCCCACTCTACACAGTGGAAGGGACTGAGCCTATAAGCTCTGCAGGCACTCTGTTGCCAGGGTCCTGTGGAGCTCCCAGACCAAGTCAAATACCCTACCCCCTATCTCCAGACTGGAATCATGTAGTGCCCCCCCATTGTCCTCAGGGTACTGTGGGCTGAGGGACATTGCACAGGAGGCATGCCACGAGCCCCAGGAGCCCCACCCTGCCTAGTCAACTCTGGGCTCCATTAACATAAGCTCCATCCCCTACCTTTAGTGTAACTTGGCTGGGTTCAGAATTCATGTGAAAGAACCAGGACCTGAAACACATGTGTGATTGCCCTTGAGGGGTGACTGTGTAGAGCTTTACTATGTTTAAAACACATGTGTGATTGCCTTTGAGGGTGACTGTGTAGAGCTTGACTATGTTTAAAACACATGTGTGATTGCCCTTGAGGGGTGACTGTGTAGAGCTTGACTATGTTTAAAACACATGCACATATTGGGGGCTGGAGAGATGGCCTAGCGGTTAAGAGCGCCAACCGCTCTTACAGAGGACCCGGGTTCGATCCCCAGCACCCACATGGCGGCTGAGAACTGTCTGAAACTCCAATTCCAGGAGAACTCCAGTTCCAGGGGAATCCGACACCCTCTTCTGACCTCTGTGGCATTGCACAACACGGGTGCACAAACCTACATGCAGACAGTACATTCATACACATACAGAAATAAATAAAAACAAAAAAATATTAAAAAAAAAGAAAGAAAACACATGCACATATCGCTAAGCCCTAAAGCTATCGTCTTTCCTTTCAAACAGCATTTTAGACACCTTGCTTTATTTTTTTATTTTTATTTTTTAAGGGATTCACAATATAAGAGCATAGTTGTTTTTAGATCACATTAACGTTGCTCAGTTTGCCATACAATTAGATAATTGGCGCTAGCATTCACAGTTTTTCTGGGACTGCGTTACTTTACTTAGCATGACACCTTGCTTTAAAAAGTAAGGCATGGACAACTTTCCCCTGCCCAGCTTTTGTCCCCCAAATGCTGGCCAGTCTACTCTAGTTGTGCATGTGGCAACTGGAAACCATCTTTAGTAGCGCTTCAGATGCTATCGCCCTACCAAGGTGCTCCCAGCCTGCACTGTTTATCACCAAGCCTCAGAGCCACTTATGTCCCTCATGGCTGGGCAAGTCCCCCCACCCTCAGTTTCCCTGTCTCTAACCAGGACAACTCCTGCTTCTCCAGTTAGTCTCAACCTCACTGTCCCAACCTGGAGGGGTTGGCCTTGCCTGTCACTGCCCTCTAGTGGAAGCCTAAAGACAGTAGGGCTCTGGAGCAAGTCTTCTGGATAGGCGCTAGGCTGAGAGGATCTGGAAGGCTCCACCCCTCCCGCTGAGAGCAGAGCTTGATGGAGGGCTAAGGATGGGGAGGCCACTTGATGAGGCAAAGACAGAGCTCTCAGACAGAAGGCCTGGCCCCAGGCTGCCTCCCCAGTCACCTGGTGGGCAGCACTGGACAAGGTGCCCAGCAGGTCTAAGAGACATCTATGAGGTTGGAACAAGAGAGAAGAAGCCTGGTGCTGGGCCTCAGTGAGGGGGTGGCCATAGAACGGGGGGGGGGTCCATCAGAGGCAGAACAAAGTCCATCATGGAAGTTGTGAGAGCTGCTTGTTTAGCGCCATGCACCCTGAAGGCTGGCACCTTGGTCCCCCACCTCCCCCCTTCAGGCTGTACTTTCTAGAGTCTCTCCGTGTGTCGTCTCACAAGTGTAGATCATGTACAGCCAACTTGGGAGTGGACTTTCTTCTGGGAAACTTCACTTGTGACCACAGCTCTGGCTGCACAGACCCGGGGCCAGTGGCATCCTGACCCCTGACCCACAGATACAAGGCAGAAACGAATGTTGCCAAGCTTCCCACAGTTCTGCCCCTGCCCAAACCCCCAACAGGAGGGACTATTGATTCAGTAGAGGAAGAAGGTACAGGGTCAGGCAGAGAGCAGACATGCTCTGGGTGGAACACCAGCCTGTGGCTCCTGTCTCCACCAATCACCTTTACCGCTTCGTATAGTGCTGGAAAGGCAGCTCCTTGCTGGGATAAAGAAACTTGGAACAGCCAAGTCTGTTTGCACTGGGTTAACAAATGGCAGTCATCTGGATAGAGAGGATGAGAGTGACCCAGGGAAGTGCCCAGCAGCCCCTCAGATGGCACGTGAGCAGGTCCTGGCTCTGCCTGTTCTCCCATCCCCCAGCTGTGGCCTGCTGGGAGTCCTGCTTCTCCCAGTCTAGTCTCTCAAGGAGCCCAGGCTTCCCTGACTCCACCCATCAGTCAGGTGAACTCTCCATCTGAAGGCTCCACCCCTGTCTCTAAGGAGCTCCCTGATGAGGCCACACAGCTTCCCAACTCTGTCCTGTTACTCACCTCACCTGCTCTGCAAGGTCAAACCATCCCTTTTCCATGTAGGGGGAAACTGAGGCTGTGGGGAATCCGGAGACTTCCTACAATCACCTAAACGGCAACTGTGTGACCCAGGAAGCCATGCTACAAGCCAGGTGGGGCTGGGGCGGGGCTCGCTGGGACTCTCAGTGGATGGTGGCTTCCTCTTTCAGGCTTCCCAAAGCCCTCAGAGTCCCTTGCTTCAGATGGCTCGTGCCTCCCCTCCGGACTTGAGCTCTAAGGGGCTGGTGTGGGTACCTCAGCTTGGACAGCAGTGGTCCAGGTCAGTCCTGGCTCCGCTCTGGAGCAGAGGGTCCTGGTTAAGAAGCTGTAGGGAGTAGCTCCCTGGGAGGGAGCAGGAGCAGGCAGTCACACACCCTGTGGACTGGGTAGACAAGTCATAATTTTGGCTGAAGCCACTGCTATCCGGAACATTCTAGAATCTAGACCAGCTCTAACAGAGCTACTTCCACTTAAAAATTTTTTCGCTTTCATTTTATGTGTATGTGTGCACTGTGTACATGTATGCAAGTGCACTGTGTACACATATGCAAGTGCACTGTGTACACATATGCAAGTGCATTGTGTACATGTATGCGAGTGCACTGCATACACATATGCAAGTGCTTTGTGTACAGGTATGCAAGTGCACTGTGTAACACATATGCAAGTGCACTGTGTACACGTATGCAAGTGCACCGTGTACACATATGCAAGTGCACCGTGTACATGTATGCAAGTGCTTTGTGTACAGGTATGCAAGTGCACTGTGTAACACATATGCAAGTGCACTGTGTACATGTATGCAAGTGCACTGTGTACACGTATGCAAGTGCACCGTGTACATGTATGCAAGTGCATTCGTGTCATGCAACGCCCAGAGAGGGCAGAAGAGGGCATCAGATCTCCTGGAATTGGAGTTAAGGATGGCTGTTAGCTACCATGTGGATGCTGAGACTTGAACCCGGGTCTTCTGCAAGAACAGCCTGTGCTCTTAACCACTGAGCCATCGTTCTAGTCCCCAGCAACTTCCACTTTTGCTGAGTACCTATGGAACACAGTAGACCTGCCTGTCAGGTCCCAGCGCAATTATAGGCATGTGACCCTGGAAATCCCCTCTGCTGGGTCAGCCGTTTGCTCATCTGTGCAAAGCGGACAGGACACAGGGTCAGTAACAGGTTATGAATAACATGCCACAGGTCCAGCATACAGAGGACATTTCTTTGTTTTGCATTGGTTTTTTTTTTTTTGAGACAGGCTGGCACTGAACTCACTATATGGACGAGTAGACCCAGCCTCTGCCTTCCAAATGATAGTTTGGCAGGTATGTACTACCATGCCTACCCTTGCTCTCACGGAGATCTGCCTGCTTCTGCCTCCCAAGTGCTGGGATTAAAGGAGTGAGCCACCATGCCTGGCTTCTGTTTTGTTGTGGTTGTCATCGTTATTGTTGTTTGTTCTCCTTGAAAGAGTTTTTTTTTTTAATTTTTCTTTTCTTTTTCTAGAGACAGGGTTTCAACTATTGCCCAGGCTGGCCTTAAACCCTGAGGGTCAAGGGCTCCTCCTGCCTCTGCTTCCTGAACACAGGGACTACAGACGTGTGCACTTAGCTTTTCAGTTATTTTCAATTTAAAAATATTTTATTTTATGTGTTTGACTTTTGCTACATATATGTAAGTACACCATGTGTATGCCAGGCTTACAGAAGGTAAAAGAGGGCTAGATCCCCTGGAACTGGGGATCTAGTTTTTGGCTGCCATGTGGGTACTGGGATTCAAACCCACTCTTCTGCAAGAGCAGCCAGTGCTCTTAGCTGCGGGGCAGCTCCAGCCCCTCAGATCTCTCTCTTAAGCTGTGTGTAATCAGCAACTGTACCTGCAATAATGAATTTCCACAGAGGCCCTCCTCAATAGGGCTTCGTGAATACCGTGTCTTCACGGGCTGTGGTCGAGCTGGTGAGGGGAGGTATCAGCCCTGGTCCAAGGATAGGATTGTTTGCAGTGCTGGTGGGACCTGCACATGTGCAGCCTCCACTCACCTCCATGCCGGCCTCAAGATAGACACAGGTCAGGGAGTGCTCCAGGCCTCCAGCTCCCTCCCTGTCACCCTGTGGGCACTCACCATGAGTTGGAGCTGGAGGCACAGAGCTCATCAGAGTCAAAGGCTCTGGGGTCGTATCCTCTGGTTCACAGGTGCAAGTGGCCTGTTTCCTCAGCACCTTCTCATGTATATCTTACAACAAGCTCGCCAAGTGAGAACGCGCTCCATTTTAAGGGCCAGAAGAGGGAGGTCCAGAGGGAATGTTTTGACCCTTAGTTGTCTTCCTACCTTATGCTCATACAGAAAACCCAGGCCAGGGTTGACCTTGATTAAGAAGCAAAGCTACAGCGCCCTCTAGTGTCCACCCACCTCTCCTTGCTAAGAAACCAGCAGTAGGTTTTTGGAGAGGTGAGATCGCTCCTGTCGGCAAGAGTTACTCCAGCCTTTCCATTTCCCTAGGGTTCGGCTTAGAAGGGTAGAGCAAGAATCTGCAGCAGGATTCTAATGGTTTCAAGCACCTCTTCCTTTTTCTGTCCCCTCCACTGTCTCATTAAAAATCCCCCTACAATACCTCAGGCACCCGATCAATACTACAATGAAATATCCACCCCTATCAGTTCAGACTCATCCTGCCACTGATAGAGTAGCCCTCCCCAATGCTCTGAGTCCGGTGATCAGAGGCCGAGCAGGAAGCCACTAGTCCTTCCTCCTGTGGCTCTCCAGTTCAAGTACCCTGTGAACCTTTCTGCTTCTGTATTTCTCTCTTCCCTTCCCCAACCCATTGGTTTTGAGCTCAGAAGCTTCAGTGGAATCTGCCCTCTGTCCCCTGGCAGAAGCATTGCCATCCCCTCACCGGAGTCTGGATCCAGCTGTGGGGATGGAAGCACGGATTCTCTGAGAAGGTCATGAAAAGTGATGGTGACAGGGCCCTGGGTTCAAGACCCTGAACCTGCTAGCGGGGTACCTGTGATACACCCTAGGAAGTAGGCCATAGCCACTGAAGCAAACACGTTTGCATCAACTGCTGGGGCACACGGCCCGCCATCTATCTGACCGTCCAACAGCAGCTCTGACTGTGGGTCATGGTAGCTGTTGCCTCAGTTACTCTCCAAGGACCTTAAGGCTGCCTGCTGACTACTGTTGGAGCTGGTCACCTGAGCTCTTTTAGCCCCAGGTCAGGGTGTAAGGCCCTGGAGTCCTGCAGCTTACCTTGCCCTGAGTGCTGGCATTAAAGGCCTGCAGCGCTATCCTGGGAGTGATTTTCTTCTTAGGCTGACTTCCCATGAGGACCACCTTGGCCCCCCACTGTTCCTGGATGTATCTCCTAATCCCATGGTCTCCTGACCAGGAGGGGGCACCATTGGAATGTTCTAGAAGGAAAGGAGACACTTCCCAATGTTCCTTAACAAGTTGGCTCCCTCCAACTGGCCTGGGTTGGGTCTTCTGAAGTAAATCCCCATGTCTAGGGGACAGTGGGTGCTGGCTGATGTATCTGAGTGCTGTCTCCAAGTGCTGTGACCAGTCAGAACCATCTGAGCTGGACATGGGGTCAGCTCACTCCAGAGTCCATGGAATGTGTGGAAGAGGGGAGGGTGTGTCTTGGGAGAACAGGAGGTGGGAAAGTGGGTGCCATGTAACCAGGCAGGAGACTAGAAGAGACTAAGGCAGTTCTGCCTGACCCCAGGCCCTCAGTCACACCATGCTCACAAGTTTGGAGCGATTAGGCACCAGGACCTCGGAATCAGGGAGAAACCCAGTGGGAAACTGACCCTTTCTGTCCTTCTGTAGGCAGAAGGCTGATGCTTGGATGTTGTTTGGGGCTGGAAGTATCTGTTCAGAAGCTAAGTGGGCCAGGTGGGAGGGGCTTAGGACTCCTAAACAGAAGACTGCAATTTGAAATTTTGCCACCAGGGGGCAGTGCAGGTAAGAGCTGTGCTGGCCTTGTAGAACAGTGAACTGCCCCTTCACCAAGTATCCCTGGAAATGGGAAAATAGCATATACTTCTCCTGTAAAATTACATGTAAATTTCAGTTTAAAAGTATACTTATGGCAGGGAGTGGTGGCGCACGCCTTTAATCCCAGCAATTGGGAGGCAGAGGCACGTGGATTTCAGTGAGTTCAAGGCCAGCCTGGTATACAAAGTGAGTTCAGGCCAGCTGGGACTGCAGGGAGACCCTGTCTCAAAAAGACCAAAAAAAAAAAAAAGTATACTTATATGTTAAAATATTGTATTTATACATACTATATATATGATATATATGCTGTTAAAACTATACATCGGGGACTGGAGAGATGGCTCAGTGGTTACAACTGTACACCTTTCTTGCTGAAGAGCTTGGTTCCCAGCACCCATGTCTGAGGTCTCACAAATGCTTGTAGCTCCAGCTCCAGAGAGATCTGATGCCTCTAGCCTCTGTGAGCAACTGTACTCACATGCAACATACCTATACACAGACCATACATACACATAATGAACAATAAAAATAAATCTAACACACACATGCACACACACACTTGGGGCTCATAATAAGCCCCAAACTCCTACGTCCAGTGGCATGAAGGGACAAGAAGGAGAGGATGCCTAGGAGAAGGTGCCCTGTGTGATCCATGCTGCACTGTCCGCGGCCTGGGGGCAAAGCCAGGCTTGCTCTCCCCTCTGCAGGATCAGGTTCCTCCAGGCTGGAAGGGAACTGCGTGCTCCATAGGAATTGTCTTAATCCCATGGGCACCAAGACTAATGTGATCCAGAGTGCAAGCCTCGCTGTGTGGGCATGCAGAGAAGGAGGTAGATGTGTACTCAAATCCTGCTTGTACCCACACCACAGGGCTGGAACTTGGTCCTAGCCCCTGAGCTGGGTCAGGGACCCTGACCTGAACCCCTGAGCAGGGCTAGGAGCACCTCAGCCCTTTATCCTCTACTCTTCTTTCTATACAATTCCTTAACAATTTATTTATTTATTTATTTAATTTATTTAGTGTGTGAATGTAATCCCTGCGTGTATATAAGAGCACCCTTGTCATGTAGTGCCCACAGAGACCAGAACGAGGGCAAGCTCCTGGAATGGAGTTAAGGTTGTTAGCTGCCATGTGGGTGCTGGGATTTGAACCTAGGTCTTTGGAAGAGCAGCCAGTGCTAACTGCCATTCTCCAGCCCCTTTATACTTCTCTTTAACTTGAACTTTCTTGCTCCTGCTTTAAAGAACTTTTTTGCAGCAAGCTTTTCCTAGTGAGACACCTCAAATGCTTTTTTTAAATTATTTATTATTTATTTATTATTTATTTATTTATTTATTTATTTATTTTATGTGTATGAATGTATTGTCTGCATGCAGGGTCTGCGCACCCGTGTGTGCGATGCCGCGGAGGTCAGAAGAGGGTCTCAATCCCCTGGAACTGGAGTTCTCCTGGAACTGGAGTCACAGACGGTTCTCAGCCGCCATGTGGTGTTGTGGGGATCGAACCCGGGTCCTCTGCAAGACGGTCGGCGCGTCTTAACCGCTAGGCCATCCCTCCAGCCCCCTCAAATGCTTTAAGAACAAGTCAGGACCTCAGCATCCAATTCCTGGGCTTGAAAAGCCAAATGCACTCCTCTGCCTGGATCTCCTATTCCATTTTTAACTGGCTCTTTCTACAACCCAGTGTCAGATTGTCCCAGAAGCTTCCAGTATGCAAAACACACTGACTATGAAAGGGGGGGCCCTGGGATGTGTAGAAACTCAGGAGAACACCCCAACTTAGCTCCTGGCCACAGCTTCTAGGAGGAGGTGATGCCTGGACTCACTGGTAAGCAATAAGCAGGAGCCACTGACAGGGACGGGGCAGGTGTGTGCCTCTGGCAGGGGAGTCATGTACAGTGATATGTATTGTTAGCAGATGCCTCTGGCTTCTGGAGAGGACATTGGGGGTCCAAAACAGAAAGAGAGAGACCAAGAAGAGGTGGCTGTGGAGCTTGAGGCAGGGAGGAGGAACTGGAGGCAAGACCTGGAACTGGGCCGAAAGGAATTCTCAGGTTGTGTGTGTGTGTGTGTGTGTGTGTGTGTGTAGGCAGGAGTGACAATAGGTGCTAGGAGGTGGGAGGAGGAATTGAGGACAGGCCAAGCTCAGCCCAGGTCCAAGCTGTGGTTCATGGAAGCTCAGCAAGGTGACAGGATTAGAAGCATCAGCCTGGGGTGTCTATAGAAACCAGCAGATAGATATGGATGCCTGGGTGGGTGGATAGATGGATGATGGGTGGGTGGTAGAAAGGTGGAAGAATGAGTGGATGGATAGATAGATGGATTGTGGATAGATGTGTGGGAGGCTAGGTAGATAGGTGGATGAATAGTTTCATGGTGGCAAGGTCGATGGTGGGTGAGTGGTAGAGGATGAGTGAATGTGTGGATGCATAGATGATGGATGAGTGGAAAGATGGATGGGTAGGCAGATGGATGAATGTATGGATGAGGTGATAGATAACGGTAAAATGTATGAGAGAGGAATGGGGATCAGGCTAAGTTTGTGAATGGATAGTCTAAGTGGTGTATAGAGTGGGTAATGGTTATGATGAAGTTATAGATAGATGAGTAGATGGATGAATGTATAGATGGATGGGTAGATAGATGGATAAGTGTATAGATGGGATGTGGATGGTGATGGGTGATAGACGGTGGATGAGGTGGTATAGATGGATGGGTGTATAGACTGGATGGGTGTATGATAGATGAATTATAGATGTGGGTGGTTAGATGGGATGTTAGCTGATGTGTAGATAGATGGATGGTAGATAGATGGATTGAGTAATGTATGGATGGTGGTTTGATGGATGGGTATAGATGGAGGGTAGAGATGGAGGGTATAGATGCGATGGGTGGATAAATGGATGAGTGTATAGATGGATGGGTGGTTAGATGGATGAGTGTATAGATGGATGGGTAGATAGTTGATATGGTGATGTGATGGATGGGTAGATTAGATGGATGATGTATGATGGATGGTGATAGGTTAGTATATAGATGGAGCTGATAGGGATGGATGGTGTATAGGATTGGATGGAGTGTTATAGATGAGATGGGTAGATAGATGATGAGTGTATAGATGATGGGTGGTTAGAATAGGAGTCGTGTTAGATAGATTGGGTTGGTAGATGGATGGGTATATAGATGGATGGTAGATAGATGGATGAGTATATAGATGGATGGGTGGATAGATGGATGAGTATATAGATGGATGGGTGGATAGATGGATGGGTATATAGAGGAATGGATGGGTGGGTGGATAGATGGATTGATAGACAGATGGGTAGATGGATGGGTGGTTTCTAGTTTTTGTCTTCAGTTGCTGTGACAAAATACTCTAACCAATACCAACTTGTGGAGGAAAGGGTTTATTCATTTTACATCTCCCAGGTCACAGTTCATCACTTAGGGAGCTCAAGGTAGGAATTCAGGACAGGAATCTGGAGGCAGGAGCTGAAGCACAGGCCATGGAGAAATGCTGCTCTCCTGGGACATGCTCAGCCTGCTTTCTTATACAATACAGAATAACCTGCCCAGGCTGGGGTGGCACTGCTCACAGTGGGGTAGGCCATCCCACATCACCCAACAATCAAGGAAATACCCCACAGATATGGTCAGAAGCCAGCCCAATGGAGGAAATTCCCCCAATTTAAGCTCCCTCAACCCAGGTATGTCAAGTTGACACTAAAGCTATCCAGCACATATGGATAGCTGGCTGGCTGGCTGGCTGGCTGGCTGGCTGGCTGGCTGGCTGGATGGATGGATGGATGGATGGATGGATGGAAGAATGGATGGATAGCTAGATGGATGGATGAGTGGGAGAATGGATGGATAGATGGATGGATGGATGAATGGATGGAAATGGGTAAAAACAGGTAGATGGATGGATAGATAGGTATACAGGTGGATGAATAGATGGGAGGTAGAAGGATAGATGGACAGCTGCATAGATGAGTGAATAGATGAGTGGGAGGGCATGTAGATGGATAGATGGCTGGGTCCATAGATGGACAGCTGAATGGGTGGATAGATGGTTGAAGGGATAGATGGCCGGGTGAGTGGTAGAAAAGTGGATGGATGGATGGATGGATGGATGGATGGAAGTGCTGTATTTGCCCAAGGGAGGGGACAGAGTGAAATTCAGGTCAGGGCTAGAGAACTCAATGAGGATGAGACGGGGTCAGAGTGGAGGTGAGCCAGGAGCCCACTAGAGCCTACTGAGACAGCAAGTCAGCTAAACAGAGAAAATTAAAATTTTACCCACTATGCAGAGCCACACAGGGTCCCTAAGGTGTGATTGAGAGCAATTGGGTCAGATGGGGAGAAGGCAGATGAGGGTTCTTAGCTGGATGGAAGCCCAGTTGGTGCTGCAATAGGTGTAGAAGCTTCATTAGAGCACAGAGATCCTGGAGATGAATGGCTCAGCTGGGAGGGGCATGGGTCTCAGATGTTGCATTGGTTTTTTGTTTTTGTTTTGAGTTTTTATTTTTTGTCTTTTCAAGACAGGGTTTCCCTGTAGCCCCAGCTGTCCTGGAACTCACTCTGTAGACCAGGCTGGCCTTGAACTCACAAAGATCCACCTGCCTCTGCCTCTCAAGTGCTAGGATTAAAGGTGTGTGCCACCACGCCCTGCTCATTGGTTTTGTTTTTACATAGAGAAACAAGAACACTGATGTCTGTCCCCAGCAGCAGCATCGGCATATCATGGAGCCATGTAGTTCCTGCTCCCAATGGCCAAAGTAGAGCCTGGCCTAGTGGTATCACTGAGGAACTCCGGCCTGGCTCCCACATAGCCTCTCTTGAACTAGACATTTATCCTAGTTTGTTCATAGCCTTAGTAAAACTATGGACCAGGTAGAACTTTACCAGGACCTCATGGGATGCCAGGAGAAGAGGCCAAGTCCAGGAAGCATGGAGTTGTGTCTGCAGGCAAGTGGCAACGTCCGCCTGCCCATGACACACAGCTCAAAAGTTATTCTCCATAAGAATGTGAGGGCAATTTTGCTTCACTCAGGAAAGTCATTGGTCATCAGCCTGGTATACATGGCTAGTGACCATTGGTCATCAGCCTGGCATACATGGCTAGTGACCATTGGTCATCAGCCTGGCATACATGGCTAGTGACCATTGGTCATCAGCCTGGCATACATGGCTAGTGACCAGAGACCTGGAGTTGCTGGGTGGTATCAAGTCCAGGCTCAGTTCAGAAGGACCCTCCCAGTCACCACCAGGGACAGCACACTGATCCGTGTGCCCTCCTTGTCACCAAGCAGGAACACTGGGAATTCTAGCATGTGTCTGGGAAAACACAGTGGATTCTGGCTTTGGGGCCCTGATTCTGATACCTTCAGTTCGTTCCTCTCTCCTTGGGAGCCTGTATGTCTCCTGTGTGACTTGTCCAGGACAAGCTCTAGAGGGCCTGCACTCTCCCTGTGGAGTCTGCTACGAGTGGTCTTATATGTTGGGTTGATTGTGCCCCCCTACACACAAGACTTGTTGAAGTCCCAGCCTCTTCCTCCAGTCCCAGCCTCTGCTCCTGCCTGCCTTACAGAAAAGCAGCATTTCCAAAAGAGTTAGTCCAGACCCTGCTCACAGTGGCTCTGCAGTGTCAAGTGCTGTCCTCACAGTGAGACTGCAGCTCCTCCGGGGTTCAGTGTGGACACACTGGCTGGTGGGAACTGTCTAGCTTCTCTTTCTTCCTAGCCTGATGTCTCTGTTTGTTTGTATTATTCAGGCCAGGACCACTGCTGGCTCCACCCAGGACAGCCTATGTGTCCTACTCTGTGGTCCGCTGTCAACATAAATGAGCCATCTCATGTTAGTGCTGTGGTGAGCTGAATCATGTCTGCCATGTTCCTCCCCAAAGTTCACATGCTGAAGGTCTAACTCTCAGAACCTCACATGTGCATTAATTACTTTTCTTGTTGCTGTGACAAAATTCCTCACCAAAGCAACCTAAGGACCGAGGAGATGAGATCAGATCCCCAAAACCCATACAGAAAGCGGGGTATGGTGGTGAACACTTGTAGTCTCAGTGATGCAAGATGGGAGGTGGACACAGGCAGATCCAGGAAACTCACAGTCCAGCTTACCTTGTCTACATGGCAAAGTTTTGGGCTAATGAGAGACCTTGTCTCAAAGGCTGAAATGTACCAGAAGACCCATATTTGGAGTTGTCCTCTGACCTCCACACATGCTGTACATATGCATACCTGCATCTGCCGAGAGAGAGAGAGAGAGAGAGAGAGAGAGAGAGAGAGAGAGAGAAGTAACTTTAAGGAGAAAGTGTTTTTTTTTTGCTTATAGTTCAAGAGATGTAATCCATTGCAGTAACACATTATTGAGACAGCTGGTCAGAGCGCATCTGCAGTCAGGAAGCAGAGAGAGATGATTGCTGGTGCTCAGCTCGGTTTCTCCAGGACTCTAGCCCATGGAGTGGTGCTGCCCACATGCAGGGTGGGTCTTCCCACCTAATGAACCCACTCTAGAAATTCCCCCAGCAGACTTTCCCAGGGCTCATTTCCGAGGTGATTGCAGAGCCTGTGAAGTTGGCAGTCAATATTGGCCATCACAATGTTAGCTTTATTTGAAAATGAGGTCTTGAGGATGTCAGAGTTAGGATGAGATGATCAGGTGGGGCCCAACCCAAGAGAGCTGGGTCCTTATAAGAAGGAGAAACGTGGACAGAGATGTACACAGGGAGAACAGGGAATGACGATAAAGGGGCTCCTGACATGCCAAGGAGAGGGGCCCGGAACAGTGTCCCAGTCTCAGAAGGGGCAGGGCTGGTGCCCCGTTGGCCTTGAACTTCTACCTCCAGGACTATGGGATGACTCATTTCTAAGGAGTTTAAGCCACTGTCACCGCAGCTGGTGGTGTTTGTCACCCAGCCCTCACCAACCAGGTGTCACTTCAGAGCTCGCCACTCGGCTTCCCTCCTATGGGCTCCTGATGTCTGACTCTGCTGCACAGGTCAAGTTCATCCAGTGTCCAGAAGCTCAGGGCCTCATTGGTATGTCATTCTTGGAATCCCGGCTTATGTTCCACCTTCCATCACTCAGATCCACCGAGTGTCATGATTACTCAGGGATGGACAAGAAGTACTATTAAATCTATATGTCACTCAGGATCAAAAGGAGTATAAAGCAAGAACAGCCTGGACTGCTAGCCACGATCCCTACATACATCCCCTTTCTGGTCTTCAGAAAGGACTCAGGTGAATCATAGGTGTTAGCCTCAGCTGTCCGCAGCCGCTGGGACCTGCCTTTGAGCGCAGTTCAGGGCTATGAGCTGGCGACTATTTACTCTCCTGGTTTCACATGGCTTGGCTTTAAATTATTGAGCAGTTGGAAAGATCCACAGTGAAATCCTATTTCATTTGTCTCTCCCCTTGGCTGAAAGGTGGATGGATGCCCTTACTGCATATGGAAGTGAAGAAAGGACTAGACAGGCAGGACGGAGGGGGGTGGGGCACAGGTTAGACAAGAGTGTAGTTGGACATTCCCATGGGGAGCGGGACTCCCACACATGCCTTATAGGTGGAATTTCAACAGAGCTACATTTCTAGAGCTGCACCTTCTTTCTAGAGCAGGTTCTGGGTGGGCCTAGCTGCATCGTGGTTCTCTGACCAGAGGTACTTTTCGGGAAACTTCAGCAGACACAGGGAGAGGGTCGGGATGCAGAAAATGCTCACCAGGCTTGTTTTTTTCCATTGTGGCGTGGAGGTGTTAGTGGAGCTACAGTGCGGGACACACACTGATCCCACAGTTCAGTGGCCCCTTTCCTCTGGGCTAGAGCCAGAGAAGTGGACATAGACTCCGAAAATGAACAAGACTTAGTGTCACTTAGGAGGTCGGATGCTGGTGATGGAGTCAGGTAGGAGATGAAACAGACATATTAGTGAAGGGCAAGGCTCTGGAAGTGGAGGGAGCTGACTCAGCAGGGCTCAGGGGACGTTCCTCCAAAGTGGAAGCTTAACTAGAGCCCAGAGGACGAGCCTGAGCTGTCTAGAAAGCAGGGCATTCCCAACAGAGGCAGGGCACGGCATGGCGTGGTCCAGAGGGGTATGACCCACCTTGACCATGTACTTCACGTGTAGCCCCTGAGTTCTAATGTCCTTTCTAGGCAATGACAAATCCTGGAGAGTACAGTGCTAAAGACTCAGACATTCCCCCAACCCAGCTTTTGTGTTCTAGGTGCTTCATTTAGTTATTAACTAATGCCCACTTTCCCTGCTTATAAAGTGGCAGTGATGTAATGATGGTGATGACAGGGTCCTTTGAGACAGTGCTTATCCTGGGGTCTGTCTCAGCCATGGCTGTGCCTGCCTTGTCTGGTTTGGCCCTTGAGATACAGCTTTATGCTCATCTTCTGCTTCTCTGCCAGGAGCCAGGCTCCAGGTAGGTCCATCTCATGAGCTTAGAACAACTCTGGCTGCTAAGGAGGCCCTTCTGCCCCTGTGAGCAGCCCCAGCCTTCCTACCTCAGGTTCCACACTCAGGCACTTGGGATGCTTGGCACTCACTCAGCATGGGTCCAGGACTGTCTTCTGTTGTTTCATACTTCATCACCATAGTAACCTACATCCTATAATCAACTGGCTAGGATACTCTCAGAAAGTTAGGGATGACATGGCAACCCTGAGTATCCTCAGGTCCTGTCTCTTCTGCATCTTGTCACCTTCTTCCTGGTCCTGGGCATGATGCTGAGTTCCACAGCATCATGCCCAGGACCAGTGACTTCAACATCCTGGCCTGATATAACACCACAGGCCTCCTAAGAGCCCAGGGCCCAAGTTAGGAGAGTACCAGGCTGGGGCACACATACAATGTGGATGTTCTTCAAGTGTTTACTGATCCTAAAGAAGGCAGATCCTATGAGAGGCGGCATATAGCTTGCATATAGATTATCCCTGGAAGGACATGGACCAGCAATGCATCCTGAAGGTGATTAGCAGGGCCCAGGTGCCCCACCCCTTCCCTGGTACCTTGGTAGGCCTAATCCTTGCTCCTGGCTTCTCCAGAGCAAGAGAGTGGCCAAGTGCTTCCTGGGTCCTAGCTCACACTCTGTTGCCATGGCAACACACCTGAGCCAGGTGGGTTATAAGAAAATAGAGGTTTGTTTGGCTCATGGTTCTGGAAGCTACAAGTTTAAGAATGTGGCGTAGGCATCTGCTGAGGCCTCATGCTGCACTGGTATGTGGCATAGGCATCGCCATGGTGAAGCTGGCATCTTGGGCTCCCCCTCCTCCTCTTCTAAGGCATCTATATCATCACAGGAACTCACTGTATTTGTTTTCTTCCAACTATAACTAAATAAATACTTGACAAGAAGCAACCCAAGGGAGGAGAGGTTTATTTTGCTTCACAGTGTAAGAAGGGACAGGCTTTCATGGCAGGAAGGGATGGCAGAGGTCATGGCAGTAGAATGTGTGGCTATACTCCTCACATCTCAGTGGACCAGGAAGCAAAGCCCACATTCCAATGAGCCACATCCCAAAGGCCTCTCTTCTTAAAGGATCCATGGCCTTCCCCAGACAGGAGGCTTTGGAAGGTTTTATTTATATTTCTCATTTTTATTTATTTATTTTTTTTGAGACAGGGTCTCCCTTTAGTCCCAGCTGTCCTGGAGCTCACTATGTAGACCAGACTGGCCTTGAACTCACAGAGATCTGCCTACCTCTGCCTCCTGAGTGCTGGGATTAAAGGTGTGCACCACCACACCCGGCCTAAGATGGTTCTTAGCTGCCATGTGGGTGCTGGGAATTGAACCCAGATTCTCTGCAAAAGCAGTCAGTGCTCTTAACTGCTGAGCCATCTTTCCAGCCCTGATATATTCCTCATTTAATTTAAGTGTTATGCACCAGCTGACCAAGTGTGGCAGGACATTTAATATTCAAACCCTAATGCCTGCCCTTATGACCTCAACTAGCTCTACTTATTCCCAATTCCCCAACTCCAAATACCATTCACGATTGTGTCTGAGGTGGTCTGTAACACAAGGACTTTAGAAGGGCCACATTTACACACAGTATACTCTCAAAGGCTGCAGGGGAGCTCCATGGCTCCATGGACAAAATTAAACATGTCTACCTCAAGAAGAATGAATAAGTTAGGAGTTTGTGTAGCCAGGGTGGGCTGGGGCCAAGGATGGGTCTGGGCTTCTGAAGACCCCCCCAGGGAAAGGGATAAGGGGTCAAAGGGAGATATCTGATAAGCTCTTGAGAGGAGCCCAGAAGGACCTTTATGCTGCCTGATGAAAGGAGGCAAGAGACAAGCAGGGTATCCTTGGGTGGTACAGGGAGGAGCTGGGCAGGAAGGGTATGGAGGCCCTCTTACTTCTGCACCCACAGAGACACAGCTTTGCCTTGGAGAGTCTCAGTGGACAGTAAAGAGGGTCATGATCTGTTAGAGCACAAAGAACCTCCTCTGAGGCCTCTGATGCCCTTTCTAGGCAGGCTGTTCAAATAGTATTCACAGCACTTTGCAATAAGGAATCACAGGATCTGTGAACAAGAAAATTCTTGCTTGGTTTTCCATAAGCCATTGTAGAAAGGAGAATGAGGGGGCTGGAGAGATGGCCTAGCGGTTAAGAGCACCGACCGCTCTTACAGAGGACCCGGGTTCGGTCCCCAGCACCCACATGGCGGCTGAGAACCATCTGAAACTCCAATTCCAGGAGAACTCCAGTTCCAGGGGAATCCGACACCCTCTTCTGACCTCTGCAGCATTGCACGACACAGGTGCACACACTTGCATGCAGACAGTACATTCATACACATACAGAAATAAATAAAAAATTTAAAAAAAATTTTTTTAATTAAAAAAAAAAAAGGAGAATGAATGCGAAACTAGATGATCCTTTAGGGGGTTGGCCCATACCTCCTCTGGTTTGTTTAATAGCCACTATTATCATAATTATTTCTTGGTCAGCTGCTTTGAAAGATTTTGCTTATATTGTTCATTTAACCCAGGGGTAGGCACTGTGAACTGAAGAGTGAGGAAACAGAGGCACAGAAGAAGTGAGCAAGTGGCCGAGGTCCCATGTAGGCCACAGCCCTGCAGACTCAGAAGAAAATCTATTCAAATTGGCTAATTTGCTACAAGTCAAATTCCCTAAGGTACAGCCCCGTGGGGCTCCAAGCAGGAACAAGACATGGCTGGATCAGCCCTCCCCTGGCCACCAACTTTCTGGGTGACTTAGGGAAGGACATCTGGGTTTTCATTCTTGCCTTTGTGTTGATAATTCATCCCTGAGGTCTTCCCAGGTTGAGAGCTGCTACAATCCCCAGCACTTGCCTGTTGGAAGGTGCTGGCTCAGAGGAGAATACTGGATCCAGATCCTTTGGGAGTCCCAGAACCCACGGCATGCTGAACTCTGAGACCAGCCCACAGCTGGCTGCCCGACTTGCAGGGCCTCTGCAAGTATGACAATGGCCTGCATTGGAAGGGGAAAAAAAACATAGCTACCCTGCCTCAAAGGTCTCTGCTAATGCTGGGACACAATCATAAACTCACAGAAGCCTCAGAATGGTCTAAAAGGTGGGGCCTGTTCTTAGATCTAATGATGGATGGAGGTGGAGCCAAAACACCTTGCAGGAGTAGGTAGAGGCCAGTTCCCATTACAGACAAGACCAGGACTACCTTCATGGTTGTGCCCACCAGGAATGCTCTCTGGGTAAGGGCTGAAATGGTCACAGATGGAGGGACTTGCTTAGGGTTGCCCCGAGAAGAGGAGCTGGCCTGAGGGAGGAGAGGTTTATTTTACTTCACAGTGTGAGAGGGGACAGGCCTTCATGGCAGGGAACAGAACACCTAACTCCTTTCCCCGGTGCCCCTTCCATTATACAGCACCTGTGTTTTGGGCAAGGGATTCCAGGGTCAGTCCTGCCCTGCATTGGCAAACTACTTCTGCAGGCTCCACCGCCAGCAGGGTCTCCTGGTTTCTAGGATGTGCTGGTCTCCCAGGCCTTCAGCTCTCCATGGGAGCCTCTGGACTCCTGACCCACTTTGAAGATGATGCTCCTGAGCACTGCACAGGAATTTATGCTCCTGCCTCAGTATTCCATTCAGAACAGCCCTGACTCAGACCAACGTCCCTGGTCTGTGCTCTCCACGCCGTGCCAGGTCCTGCACGCTCCCATTCTGCGGTCCTGAGCACCCTGCTTTCCCCCTTGTCTCCTCCCATCCTCTGGATGGCCCACTTGTTGAAGCGGGCACCGGGCGGAATCCACCTATGTCTCCCTATTTCTTAGTCCTCCTCCTTTCCACGGTTTCACGGCCTGCGCTGGGCGCCTGACGTCACAGGACGGCCACAGGGCGGGACGTGCCATTGGGTCCTCTGTGTGCGCCACCCTCAGATAGGACCCCAACCTTGCCTTAACACCTGGGGCGTGTGGCGAGGTAGCCGACAGCTTAGCCCTGAGAGTCAGGACTCCTGCACCAGAATTCCAGCCGTTCAGACCTCGCCTGCGGCTGCGGCGTGTGTCATTCAGTCTTGCTCCTGCCCCGCCTTTACCCCCACCTCACTTTCCCCTTTCTGTGGACTGGTATAAAGGGAAGAGCTGGTCCGGAGATCTTCCATCACTTCCATCACTTGGAGGATTTGCTCCAAGCTAGCGTTTACCGGCGATGCTGGTTTTACCATCCCGCTGTAACTGGTGCTTCCCTCTGGCCACGGTGACATCTCCGCTGAGCCCTAGTAGACGCTGTCACCAGCCTGCGCCTGCGCGGGCAGCGGAGCCTGCTGAGAGTTGTAGTCCGCGTGTCCCGCAGCCGTAGGACGCAGGCAGGCTGCGGGGACACAAAGCCTACACTTCCCAGGGTGCGCACCGCCCGAGGCACGGAAGGGGGCGGGGCCTCCAGGAGGGGCGGGGCGAGCGGGCAGAGGGGGCGGGGCCGACGCCCAGGGCTGCAGCGGCTCTGCGGGCGGGCGCCGACTGAGCGTGGAGCCGCCGGCGGCTGGCGCACCAAGGATCGCGCTAGCGCCTCACCTGCCAGCCCGGGGGTCGGGCTGTAGCAGCGCGGGGACCACCAAACACGGAACTGCCGCTGACATGAGTGCAGGTGAGTGCTGGCGACCTGGGGACTCGCGGGTCCGAAGCTGATTCCCAGCTACGGGACGCGAGGGCTGGGTGGCTTTCCGAGGCTACACCTGCAGTCTGGAGAAAATAGCCCAGAGGCTCCACCCAACTTTTGCTTCAGGGTTTGCAGCCTGGAGGGGCCGCCCGCAGCCCCCACTCCCTGCGCCCCGGAGCCGAGCTCGGAGGCGCTCACCAGGATTCCTTCCCACAGTGCCAGCCAGGGTGGCGGCGCAGGGCTGTCTGGCAGGCTCCGCTCCTTGCTTCGTATGGGGGTCCCAGGTTGCTCCAGGCTTCAGAGAGGGACCTGGGTCCCAACGAAGGGCCCTGGACACCGCAGTCCTAACCCCCGAGAGAGGTGTGATGGCAGGCGGAGCTTTGCAGCAGGGGACTCCGCCCTTGCAGGGTTCCTGCAGCACCTGGGTGGGGGCGTCAGGCCGACCCTGAGCGCTCCGGGTTCGGCCACGGCAGATTTGGGGGCCTGGAGCCCGTATGTGTGTCAGTCCTGGCTCTATTTCTGCGCTTCGTCCTTCAATCCACTCAGCCCCGCGCGTCTCAGCCCTACCTCTCCTGCCGCACCCCCTCACCGGTGTCTGACGGCCTCTGTGTTGCGCTGGAAAATCCCACGTCGCTGCCATCCAGCCCTGCTGTGCTCCGAAGGAAACTGAGACCTAAAGCTGTGGGGCCTTGACTGGGGGAGTGTCCCGAGCGCCACCCTCTGACAGCCTCCTGAGGGAGGCCTGGAGGGAGGGCTGGGCCCTGCATTCCTGGGCAGAGGGCTGGCACTCCATTTTCTGGGGCTGTGGGCTGGGCAGGTTTCAGTGATTCCAGCTCTGGCAAGTGTCAGGGATTTGAACCCAAGGCTCCCAGACTCCAAAGCCTGAATTGCCACCGTCTGCGATGTGGCACTTGGCTGTGGTGCAGACACCAGTGGGTACAGCTACCTCCTCTGGGGGAAAGTGGACAGAGGGAATGGATTTGGGGAAACAGCTAACTGCGGGCTTCCAGCTTGGAGGGCATCCTCCCTGGAGACTGTCCTCTCTCCCAAGCCAAGGGAGGAGGGACGGCTGCTGTGGGTGTTGAGAGCAGCGGCAAGCAAGTGGCATCCTTTACCTGTTACCTGGGGGGTGGTTGAGGAGGGCACCACAAGACTTGGCACAACCTCCAGACATTTGTCTAATGGCAGTGGGCGTAATGGCTGGGTGCACACAGGGTAATTTCATGCTTTCAGTGACCATAATTAATATGTCTGGGCCTCCTGTAATCAGGAGCCCTCAGAGGGAGCACAGGTGCCACCCCCCAACATTTGTAGTTGTCCCCAGGGGAGGGCTGGCTTTGAATCATGGTGTCTGCCTGATGGGCTTGTGCTGGGATACCTTCCTAGTGTTCGCTGGCCTGTAACTGTGGTGGCACCAACTCCCCCTCAGAACAAGAAACTCACACAAAGCAGATCATCAGGAGTGCAGATGGTCATTGCTGTTGCTGGGTGACCACCCCACCACAGCCCCCAGGGTTCCCTTTGGAAAGGGAGAACAACAAGTGTGGTCCCACCCACCTGTCACTCGAGTCCTAGCTCTGGTCAGTCTGCTACATGCACATCAGTGATTCACTTACATCTGTAGTGAGGGAGAGTAGACAGTCTGGTCTCTTATGCTTGGCACATGGATTCTAGTGTGCAGCTGCTGCATATATCTAGCAGGTCAGGCGCTTCCATTGTTGACAGGGCAATACTTCCTACTCCTCCTCAGAAAAGGCTGGCACCATTTTGGAGCTTGGCACCAGCAGATGTCATGAGGTAATTCTGGTCCTGACTGTGCCCAATGCTTCTTGTGCCTCAGTTTCTCCAGCCGTATGGAAAGAATGCCTTTAGTGTGCAGCACTGGTACCTGCAGAGTGAACCTTTTAGGTGGTGTTTGGAGCAGTAACTGCTTCACCACTCAGCCCATGTGATTAGAATGGAGTCAGGGGACTGGGAAGGTGCTTGAGCTGGCTGTGGACATTGGGAATCCAGTGCTAGCTCTGCCACCAATAGGCACTGGGTCCTTGAGCAAGGCTTAGTTATCCCTGAGGCAGCTACAAGTATGGTAGGTAGGTAGGATTCCCTCAGCTCAACAGGTGTGTGCATGTATGTGTGTGTGTGTGTGTGTGTGCATGCGCAAACATGTGTGAATTTGCTGCTGTAACTAAGTGTCACAGACCAGGGGGCTCTATGGAAGTATTTTGGGACAATACTGGAACCCAGACAGCAGAGATCAAGGTGTCAGCAAAGTGACCCCTCGGCTCATAGACACTATCTTCTCCTTCTGTGTGCTATATGCTGATCTCTTCTAAGGACATCAGGCTGATTGGATGAGGTTTACCTTAGTGACCTCACTTCATCTCCACAACCCCTGCCAAGGTCCCATCTCCACATACAGCCACACTCTAAGGTGTTGGGATTGCACTGTGTAAATTCAGCTCCTAACAGGTAGAGGACTGAGAGTCTTGCTCAGCCATGGTCCGATCCCGTGGCTGCTGCATTAGCAGCTGGAAGCGACCCCAGGCTGCTCCGGATATACCCACCCCCACACAGGACAGTGCGGCCTGGAGAAGAACAGGCACCCTTCCAGGGTCGAGGAGAGGAAGTGGCAGAGCCAGAAACAGCCTGGTGTCTGACTCACTTGGAATGTGACACTCACTTCTCCTAGCCCAGGAGTGGGCAGTCTGTAGCCATAAGCTGTCCACCTGGGCATCACTGAAGCAGCAGAGAGGAGGTGGCCAACCACAGTGGGGAGTGATGGACACTGGCCATCATGCCTACATCCTGAAAATATTTTCTAAGTTCCTACTATGTGCCTGCACTGTTCTAGGTCCTAGGACTCTGCAGCAAACAAGCACATGGAAAAGTCCATGGTCTCTTGAAACTGGCAGATGTGGGGGATGTTTTAAAGTTAACAATGGGTGTGATGACTTTTAATGTTAACAGAAAATGTTTAAGAAAACTAGTTTCAGAGCTGGAGAGATGGCCTAGCCGATAAGAGCCCTGACTGCTCTTGCAGAGGACCTGGGTTCAATCCCCAGCACCCACATGGCGGCTGAGAACTGTCTTTAACTCCAGTTCCAGGGGAATCTGACGCCCTCTTCTGCATTGCATGACATGGGTGCACAAACCTACATGCAGACAGTACATTCATACACATAAAAAATAAATTAAAAAAAAAGAAAACTAGTTTCATGTAGAACCAGTTGAAGGCAAAGTTGCACATTATATGTGATCAATTCTACACTCCAAGGAAGACTGGAAGGAAATTTGCCAGCCTGGGAACCACTCACTGTGCCTGTTCTTGATAATGAGATGCAGAGTAGAAAGCAGGGAACAGCATTGCTCTGATTCTGAGGATGCTGTACAAGGGTTTGCAAATTCATGACTGGGGAGAGATGGATGAACCCATTCTGCAGGAGTCACTGACCTTCCCACAGAGTCCAGCCCAGAGCTTGATGGAGCCAAGCACAGGCAGCCGTGCTGTGTTGTCTCCCCTGGTGACTGCGCCCTGGGTAAAGTGCCACAGGGTGAAACCCCCAACTCTGAAATCCATTAGGAATCACATTTGGGCAGGCTTCTGCAGTTATAAACAAGCACTCTCTGGTTCCATGCCTCTCCCTCCCCTTCAACCTGTTTTCTTGTGATGATCAAGATTAATTAATTAATTAATTAATTAAAGCCATCTATCCAACATTCTTTTGGGGGGGGCTTTTTGAAGCAGGGTTTCCCTGTAGCCCCAGCTGGCCTGGAACTCACTGTGTAGACCAAACACAGAGATCTTCCTGCCCCTGCCTCCAAAATCAAAATTAAGAAAAAAAAAAAAAAAACAGTTTCTGTCAATGAGGTAGTTTGGTGTTTTCTAGAATGAAGTTTGAGGTTGATGGACTCTCAGTAGGTCTATTCTGACACCCCAGGAAAGAGGTTATCCCTTGGTCTCAAGGGTGCCCAAGCCACCAGCCCAACTGCATGGAGAACTCTAATCTGGGGAGTGGAGGGGGGGGCTGGCCTGGGGAAGGCCCTGTCCTGTTCTTTAAAGAGGTGCTGCCTGTCATCAGAGCCAGCCCAGGTCACAGTTGCTGATACTGGCAGCTGCTAGGACTTGGAGCTGCTGGCTTTATGCCCACCCTGATCCAGAGTCCACTGCTGTCCTCTGACCAGATGGCTTGGGCCCTTCCTTGTGCTCTCCTGTGGCCATTTCTAGCCTCATGGGCTGTGGTAAGACATTTCTTTTTTTTTTTTATTTCTGTATGTGTATGAATGTACTGTCTGCATGCAGGTCTGTGCACCCATGTTGTGCAATGCCGCGGAGTTCAGAAGAGGGTCTCAGATTCCCCTGGAACTGGAGTTCTCCTGGAATTGGAGTTTCAGACGGTTCTCGGCCGCCATGTGGGTGCTGGGAATCGAACCCGGGTCCTCTGTAAGAGCAGTCAGTGCTCTTAACCGCTAGGCCATCTCTCCAGCCCCGGTAAGACATTTCTTGAAGTTGGGGTTTCTGGGTTGGCATCCTGCCTCTGCTACCCTTCTCTGTGCTTTCTCCTCTGCATCTCCCAGCATCTTGGGGGACCAAGGGTGCCAGGCACTCGTTGGCACCAACTAGGCACATGGAAGAGTCTAAAGAGCAGGTAAAGGAGCCGTGGCAGGAAGACATGGTGACAGGAGGTGGCAGCTCTGGGGTTGGGTGACTATCACGTGTAGTGATCAGAGCTTCTGAGCTGCTTAAAGCACACTAGGCGCCAACCAAGATGCTGTCCAAGGCCCCGGAAGCCCCAAGAGTGCTGGTCTCTGGCAGAGCAACCCGAGTGCCTTGTATTTGTTTACTCAAGGAATGTTTCCAGTGCTACATGGCTCAGGTCTTCTAGGGTGTCCTACAGCACCCAGGCAGAACAAGCTTAAATGTCACCATGGCAGCCATGCTTGTGGGGTGCTTCCTCAGGGCCCTAGGCCAGATGGCAGATCCACTTTCTCCTGGATCTTCCTCACACCTCACAGGGCTGCTTCTGGCGTTCCAACACACACAAAGGGAAACTGAGGCCCAGGAGGTTCCAGGAGCTGTCTGGTGTCACATAATTGGTAAGTGGCAGAGCTGGAATTTGAACCCTAGGAGGCTTGGCTTAGCCGCAGGTGTCCTGTGTCTCCCTGAAGGAGTAGACTCTGGCCACCCTTCTGTGCTCTGCCTGTAGCCGGGGGCAGTGTCAGCCCCTTGGCCCTGTATGAATGAACACTTTTCTGCACTGCCCTGGTCCCTGGGGGTCACTTTGGAGCTTCTTGGAGGGGTGTGCACACCTGTCTTCTCCCCTGAGCCACAGAACATCACTCTCAATTCCTGGGCAAGGGGGCCAATTGGCATATAGCCAGGGAGGCAGAGCCAAAGCCACCTCCTCTGCCTTCTTCAAGGTCTCTACCTGGAACCACTGCATAGCCTCTTAGATCCACTCTAAGATAGCTCTGACCGTGTGTAGAGGAGTTCCCACCATGTGTAGCCCACGTGTGTCCCTATAGGTAACCTGAACTCCTGGTACCTCCAATATGTAACATTGACCTCTGGTTCTAGCCACCCCCAGTATGCATGCAGGGTCTTGAGGAGCAGATGTATGGGCAGGAGAGAGAGAGAGAGAGAGAGAGAGAGAGAGAGAGAGAGAGAGAGAGAGAGAGAGAGACATTATTTTTGGAGTCCATCTTGAAAGCTGTCGTCATGGTGTCTATAGCTCCTCTGGCCCCCACAGCCCTGCCCCTTCTGGGTCTCCCTCCCTCTGTGTGACTTTAGGGATCAGTTTCCCCTCCTCTTGCTTCAGTGTGTCTGTGTGTAAGAACAGGACCACTCTGGAGTTCAGTTCCGCTTTCTCCTGCTCTTGAACTCTAGGTCTAAGGCTGATGTCATTTCAGGGAAGCATGCCTGCTAGCTTTTCTCAGCTGATATTTTCACAGTGCTCTCTTCCGAGGAAGTGCTTTGACCTTTATGCTTCGCTAGGGTTGGGGTTCTAATGTGGAGGGAAGATTCTGGCAGCCTGTCAGGGAACAGCCACCTGTGGTCTTCTGCCCAACACCTCAGCTACAAGTGGAGTGACCAAGTTCTTTGCTTCGTGGGAAGGACCAGGGCAGGTGGGCTTTCATTCTGAGACCCTCACTTATGCTATTTGACTCAAAGAGCCCAGCCCTTGAGTACAGGGGCTGGTCAGGGTGCTCTGCCCAGGGGGCTTCTGGCTGGCGGTGAGCAGGTGTGTCACAAGTAGGTGCTATAGGTGCTGTATCAAGGGGTCCCATACCGTTTACTCTGTGGCTGCAGAGTCCCCAGCCTGAGGAGTGTGTACTCTGTGGAAACCACAAGGCCCTCTTGGCACAGTGTGGCTCTGGGCCCCATTTCTCATTCATACCCTTTTGCCTCAGTTTCCCTATTAAGGAAGTAGAGCTAGCACCTGCCTTTTTGGAGAGTTCCAGGCTTAGAGATGTGTGTACCAAAGGCCCAGGGCCCAGCAGGGGTGTGTGTATGTTTGTGTATGTGTGTGTGTACACCTTGCACTTGCCAAGAGACACAAAGTTGCACACTGCCTGGTCTCACTGTCCACTTACCTCCTAAGCTGGTTTGCAGCTCGCTCCCTCCTGGCCGGCCCCACCTCAGCACTGTTTACACCTCCCATCTCCAGGGAGTAAGTACATCTCAGCGCTTCAGCAGCCGCATCCTCTGGAGGCTGAGGATGTGTGTTGAGTCATGTCTCCTGAGCCATGTTTACTCTGTAGTAGCATGGGACACACACACACACACACACACACACATGCATGCACACACACACGCACATGCACACACACACGCACATACACATACACACACACGCACACACACGCACATGCACACACACGCACACACGCACATGCACACACACATGCACACACACATATACACACACGCACACACACGCACATGCACACACACGCACACACGCACATACACACACACATGCACACACACATATACACACACGCACACACACGCACATGCACACACACGCACACACGCACATACACACACACATGCACATACACATACACACACACGCACATGCACACACACACACACACACGCACACACATGCACACACCCCAGGTCTCTGGTTCTTAGTGCAGAGGAGCAGGGAGGGACAGGGAGCCAGCAGTGCCATTCCGGCCAGAAGACTGCAGCACAAGCTACTGGCTGCCACAAGGTAGTATTTCTAATTGGGGTATGGTCTAGCCTTAGTCTGGGTTGAGGTCTCACCTGTTCCCATCATCATACCTTAACCCCCTCAGGCTCAGAGATGTTCCAGAATGCTCCTGCAGTCCCCAGCAGATCCTCTTCTAGCACGGGGTCTCTGTCCTCAGCCCTAGCCCAGCCCAGCTCGCCTTCTTCCTGCCCCTCGGCCTCCCCATCTGGACTCCACCTCTTCTTCCTCTTAGTTTTTGCCTTGTGGCAGCTCACAAACCCACAGAGCTTCCCAGCCCCCTCAAGCCTTCTCCTGCCTCCCTCCCTTTGAACCTGCAGAGTTTCCCAATGAGGACTTAGGTCTGGTCCTGGATGCACAGGGCTGGCTACTCCCCTTCTTTGAAATATCCTCTCTCAGGTGGTATAAGGTCTGGGTCGAGGCTCCCAGGGGTACCCTGACCTAATTCTTGGGACTTGCCACTGTGATAACTTTACATGCAGAGGGAGTATTCAGATGTGACTAAATGAGGGCCTGGCCACAGGGACGCAATTCTGGGTTGCCTGGGATGCCATCATACGGGTCTTCGTTGGTGAGAGACAGGAGGTCAGAGGAGATGGAGGAGGTACCACGGGAGCAGGAGAGCTGCTGGCTCTGAAGATGGACGAAGGGCCACAAGCTAAGGATACAAGAGGCTTAGGCAGGAAGTGGATGTCTCTAGACTCTCCAGAAGAATCAGTTCAAGACTTCATCTTCAGCCTCCCAAGTCATTTCCCCCATGGGGAAGATCCTATCTGATGGAGCTGAACTTCTGTGCATTCCTAAGAGCCCATTCTAGCATCACCTCCTCCAGGAAGCCCTCCTGACACCCCTCTGGAGCTGAACAGGTCCATGGCACCTCCATGGTACTCTCAGCATGGTGTGACCTCAGTGAGGATGGAAGCCAGATGAAATTCCTTACTGTGATTCTGGGCCCTCGGGGCAGGGGAGTACATAGCTGGATCTGGAGACATCGACCCAGGAAAGTGGGAGTACCAGCCTCAGCCAGGGCTTTCTCCAACATAGAGGGGCCTTTGTCCTCACCTCTAGTCACCTGGCTTCTGAGGGGACCACACAGGAGTTTGGGGCTAGTGGGCTGGCTCTCATGCCTCCCCTCTCTGGGATATGGGGCCTGGCTGCTTTCTGATGCTCATGGTGAGGGAAGGTGTACCTGCAGCCAGTGCCTCCCCAGGCCACTAGAGGCTCGGGGGTTGCAGAGCCAAGGCTCAGGGCAGTTGCTCTGGCTGTTGTTTCTTATGACCATATGGAGTGTGCAGAAAAACAAACATATCCACCAGCAGTTCAGGAGGCTGGTGGGTAGGTTGGTACCCTGCCATTTGTATCAACTGTACCCACCCCCCCCACATACACACACAAAAGCTCTAGAAGGGCCAGTTCATACCTCTTCCTGCTTTGGTGGCTGTCCGCATTCCATGGCTTGTGGCTGCATCACTCCAGTCTCTAAGGTCAGTGCCTGCAACCCTGAATGTGCAAAGCTCTTCCACTTCCTTCTTATAAGGACATGTGTGATTTCACTTTCGTCACCTGGATAATCCAGGGTGTGTCCCACTTCTAGTCTCTTTCTCTTTCTTTCTCTCTCTCTCTCTCTCTCTCTCTCTCTCTCTCTCTCTCTCTCTCTCTCTCTCTCTCTCCTTTCTGCCTCCTACCATGTCTCCCTGCCATGACGGACTCTCCCTCTAGAACCATAAGCCCACTATCATAAGTCCATTATCATAGCAACAGAAAAGTAACTAATATATATGGTCAGCTTCCATGTCTCAGCCTCACTGTTATCCCTGCCTGGCCTGGAACTTTCTATGTAGACCAAGCTGTGGTCAAGAGATCTGCCTGCCTCTGCCTCTGCCTCTGCCTCTGCTGTGATTAAAAGTGTGTACCACCACACTCAGCTCAGGCTACTTGACTGTAATCACACCTCAAAACTCCCTTTACCCATGTGGGCCTGTATTTCCAGGTTCTTTGAGGAAGACAAACACCTTTGAGTACAAGTTAGTACAAGGACCTTCTGGAACATTCTGTTGCTGAGGCTGATACCTTTCTTCCCTCTGGTGCCTGTAGTGTGAGGGTGTTAGAATGACTTCTTGTAAAGAAAAAATTCTACTCTTAATTTGCTAAAATTTTGTATATGTGTATGAGTGTATTGCCTACATGTATGTAAGTATACTCATGTCATGCAATGTTTGCAGAGGTTAGAAGATGGCATCAGATTCCCCTGGAACTGGAGTTCTGGGTGGTTGTTAATTACCATGTGGATGCTGGGAATCAACTGGGGTTCTCTGCAAGAACAGCCAGTGTTTCTTTTTTATTTTTTATGTGTACGAGTGTACTGTCTGCATGTAGGTTGGTGCACCTGTGTTGTGCAATGCACACAGAGGTCAGAAGAGGGTGTCAGATTCCCCTGGAACTGGAGTTAAAGATGGTTCTTAGCCACCATGTGGGTGCTGGGAATTGAACCCAGGTCCTCTACAAGAGCAGTTGGCACTCTTAACCACTGAGCTATCTCTCCAGCCCCACAGCCAGTGTTTTTAACTGCTGAGCCTTCTCTCTAGCCCCTTTATTTGCTAAATTTAAACGCTTCTTGTGCCCCAGGCTTGTCAGTATCACAGCCAGCTGATAGGGGGTAGATTTGTGGTCTTTTAAGGCACAGCAAAGGGGACATAACTCCTCAGGACTTCTGAGACAGGAGCACTACCTTGGGGAGGCTCTGCTGACGAGTGGGTCTGAGTGTGGTCTGGTCTCGGCATCAGAAGCCACAGTGGAGGATTGCATTGTCCACTGCAGTTAGGTCCAGGCAGAGATCCCTGGCCAAGAAAGTTGTTACCTTTCTCTGTTGTGGCTCCCAGACTTCCAGTCCTCAGGACCCAATGCTGCCGAGCACCCCAAAGTACTTTTATGTGGATTGTGCATATGGATATTTGCTGTGCTAGAAGCTAAAATGTGGAGTTTTAAAGTGGTTAAATTAAAAGAGTAATAAACTGTTTGCCTGTGAACCCAGGAGCATCGTTAGTAGTTTTGCAGAGCAAAACTCTGATGTCTAGTTCAGTGATCAGTCAGTTGTAATGTCACATATCACAAGGCTACTGCAAAACTCCACTGCAGTCTGGTCACAGTCGTCAGCTTCCATTGCACAGTTCCCATGCCCATTGCTTATAAAGATAAGGCTTGCCTTAGTTCACAATCCTAGTGATTTGGGCAGACCCAGGACTTTCAGGCCTGAGGAGGGGTGCAGCTTCAGTGCTGGGAAGTACATAGCAGAGCAGTTCTCGCCACATGGAAAGAAGGCCAAAGAGGAGGAAGGGTCTGGGGTCCTACTATCAGCTTTGAGGGGATACCTCCAGTGACCCGGGAATCCCCCTGGCCCTATATCCTGAAGATCGCACCAGCACCCACCAATAGTACCTCCCTGAGGACAAACCTTCCTTACACGGGCTTCTGGAGCCACTCAAGACTAAACATAGCATCCGTCCCTACACTAATGTAGTATGTGGGAAAACCCATCTTATCTGTGGTCAGGACCATTCCTTGGATACTGGACTGTGTGAAATGGAGAGAGTGAGCTGAGCCCCAGGATGCATTCATCCCTCTGTTTCCTGGCTGGGTGTGGGGGGACCAGCTGCTTCAACCTCCCGCTGCCTTGACTTTGCCACCATGATGGACTATACTTTGAACTCTGTGATAAAATAACCACTTCCTTCCTTTTAAAAAATGCATTTACTTTTATTTTATGTGTATAAGTGCTTGCATGTATGTAAGTGCACCATGTGTGTGTGTGTGTGTGTGTGTGTGTGTGTGTGTGTGGTAGCCACACGAGCCAGTATATGACATCAGATCCCCTGGAACTTGAGTTAAGGACAGTTATTAGCCACCATGTGGGTGCTGAGAATTGAACCCAGGTCCTCTGCAAGAGCATCTTAACTGAACCATCTCCCCAGCCCCAGCCTTTCCTTCTTTAAGTTGCTTTTGTCACAGTGTTTTATCACAACAGGACAAGAAACTAAGACAGGGTCTCACACTAGGACCCACCTCATAAAGATTCCATCTCCTAACAGTATTGCTTTGGTGGAAATCAAGCTTTCGACTTTTGAGGATCAAGGGCCCTTCTACATCCTTCAGTAGCCAAACTGTAGCAATGATAAAGGGAAATACCATCCTAGTTGTGTGTGTGTGTGTGTTTTTAGCAAAATGGTCTTGACTTTGCTAAGCCCTTAAGGGGTTCTCGGGGACTATGAGACATCTCTAGGCTGTACTCCAAGATCTTCTGATCTGGGGTGGAATATTATGTACTCACTAAAATGACCATAAAGGATTAGTTAGATGCATGTCAACACTAGGATGGACACAGGATATACATTGTGCACAGTGGTGTCTTAAGATATTTAAAACAAGCATATTAGAAGAAAATTCATCAAGATGTAACTAAATTATGGCAATTTTTCCTTTATTCCTTCCTAATGCTTTGCTGTCTCAAGTTTTTCAGAGCTGATTCATTTCAAGGCTATGTGACTGACAAACTAAATCTCAAGGACAGGCTCCCAGAGAGCAGCTGTTGGTGCCCCACCCCTGGCTGCTCTACTGTGGGGCTGGCATTCTCTACTCACTGTGGAGCTAGGGCTCAGCGTGACACCCAGCATGTTGCCAGCCCAGGAATCCAAGTGCATGCTGATCTCTGGTGATGATTTCATTTATGGTTGAAAGGAAAGGATTTTCTCCTCTGGAACAAATTCCATGTTGTGATGAGAAATTAGCTGCATTCTGAAGTTCTGTGTCCACTGGTTGGAATGTTTGTACCTGGCAGGGCCTCAGCGAAGAGCTAAATATATCCTGGGGTGTGGCAACCTCACGATCTTCAGCGCAGATGGGTGAGACCCTCAAGAGCCATTGTTTTATCTGGCAGCAGTCAGTGCTCATGTTTTACAGAGTCTGGGGACCCTGGGTGCACTGGGGGATGTGTTCAGGCTTGACCTCCAGCCCTATAAATCCCAGTGGTATGACATCATCACTCCTATTAAAAGCAGGGTGCTCTGATAGGATAGGGGTGTGGCTTTCCCAAGGTCCCGTGGCTGATAGTGCTAGGCAGTGGGCCTCAAACCTGCAGGCCACAAGCATATGTCTCCCATGGGGCTTTCCAAGCTCTGAGGCCAGTGGAAGTGGTGGCCATGTGTCTGGCAGAAATTGTCTGTGATGGTTAATACTGGCTGCCAACCTGACAAGATCTAGAATCCTCTAGTGGACAAATGTCTGGGAGGGAGTTTCTAGAGTGGGTTAATTGAGGGGGGAAGACCCACCCTGAGTGTGGGAAGCACCATCCTATGGGATAGGGTCCTGGATGGAGGGAGTTTCTAGAGTGGGTTAATTGAGGGGGGAAGACCCTTCCTGAGTGTGGGAAGCGCCATCCCATGGGCTAGGGTCCTGGGCTGACTACAAAGGAGGAGGGGGATGAACAATGACATTCAATGTAACCAACACACAACGCCTCTCTTCCATGGCGCAGTGAGCTGGTGCTGCTGGAGGGCCTCTGCAGCCACAGAGGGCAGAGCAGCTTCACCTTCTGAGGGCTTCACCTATTTTACACATGGGGACACTGAGGTAGGGAGAGACCTGCCCAGCGATGCCTGGCATCAGACTACACTGTCTAGATTCCCTCACCCCTCCAGCCTTTGGAGTGCTCAGGGATGGGGCCCTGTTTCTCAGCCAGTGTGGTATTGGGACACACAGAAGAGTTCTATCAACAGGGAGAAGTGAAACAGTCCCCTTTGGTATTGAAACACCAACCCATGACTGGCACTGTAGAAAGGGCATCTGACTGCAGTTGGCGTCTTGAAGAGTTTTATACCACATCAGGGGTTGGGATTCTCTGCTGTTGGTGATCTGCTCTGAGCTAGAACGCCTACTCTTTCCAACTCCTAGGGACCCACATCCTGAGGCCCAGTGGGTCTCACAGAGTTCTGCTCAGATGTGGGGACAGAAACAGCCCGGGTCTCAGTGGACTGCTGGTTGGGTACTTCCCTGCTGTGGGCCATGGGCCAGGTATGAGAGCTCCCCTTGATAACTAAGAGGGACATTTGCTGAGCTGTCAGAACCAGGAGGCGCCTCCTAGACCTCAGCCTCCTGCAGAGGCAGGCTTCCCAGTGTCCTTTGGGCAGCTGGTCCCCCAGTGCCCTGCCAGTACAGCACTGTGACTTGAACCACAGCTTGTGGAGTCACTTGTGTGTCAACCCCTGGCCAGGGTTGTCCTTAATGCTGTTCCCCCCGCCCCCCTGGAAGCCACCAGCTAGTGAGGAAGGAAGACAGGGTGTGATGATATACAGTAAGAAAGCCCTTTTCAGAGAGGTTGTGGGCAGAACCTGACCTGAATGAAATCCCAACATGCTTCCTGGAGGTGGCATCCACCACATAGGAGCTTGACAGATAAAGGGGGTGAGAGAAGAGTATCCTGACTAAAGGGGTGCACCCATAGAGCCCCTGAGGTAGGCAGGGTGTAGCTTTGGGCAAAGGGCAGGGTCCCTTCATGCCGACGCCTGCTTCTATTCCGTAGTCATCTTGGGTACCACACTTGTAAGTGATTGGGGCCTGTGAGGTGTATCCAGGGAGGCCCTAACCTTGGAGGGTGGTAGAGGTGAGGAGGAAGAGGAGGCGCTAAATGACCTAAACACCAGTAACATAGATTCCTGGGTTTCCTCCCAGCTGTGCTCATACAACCTGCTGCCCAGGATCTGCATTTCCAGAAGCCCACCCACTCCCTTACACTTGGTGCTGCTGGTCTGGGCATGACAGCTGCAGTATTGACATCCTGTTCAATATCTTCAACCATGGAAGGAAGGGAGAACCATGCCCAGAGCTGGTGTGACTAAGGCCAAGGGTGGACCTGGACAGTGGTCATCACAGATATGGGGAGACAGCTGCCAGGGCCACATGTTGGATCTCCTGTCCCTTCACTCTGCCCCACACGGAGGCTAGTCTAAAGCCAGTCAGACTGACTCTCCACTATGAGCTAGGGGCTCCTCACAGCTCTAGCAGGAATGGGGACAGGGCATGTGCAGGCTAAAGGGACAGCCCCCTCAGTGCTATATGATTTAGTTACAGGCAAGACTAGGTCCCATCCCTGCATACCAGGTGACTACAGCCATACCCCAGTGGTGCCTGTAGCCAGTAGCTGGCTATGAGCCCCATAGCCTCTGGCAGCACCCTGGACTGACACCAAGGTGCTGAGGGTTGAAGCAAAGCTCTGGCCTTGAGACTTGGTCTTTCAGGTTCAGGAACAATAAGGGTAATTGTGAGGCCTGGGGACTAGGATGGTGCCTTCCGTACTTAGGGATGGACGGCCATCATAAACGCCACTGGTGCTCTCCCTGGGTGTCATAGGCTTTCCGTACAGGTCCCAGCTGGACCATGTGGCAGTAGTGTTATGAGAGAGACAGAATCCCTGCCCCGGGGGAGTGCCTAGCCAGGGACAGGTGATCACAGTGTCCAGGACCACAGACTGTGAGAACCAGAGATACAGGGAGGGGGCTTGAGTCAGCACAGAGACCCTGGCACCAGCAGCCCTTGCTGCCCCAGTTCTGTAAAAGAGGGTTAGTCAGGCCAGAAATAGAACCTGCTTCCCAAGGTGCCACTTGGCCCTGGGGCTGCAGCAGCTCGGCGAGGGCTGGCGTTGGCGTCGGGGCTGAGGAGAGAGAGCTGGTCACCAGCTGCCACTGAAAGCCAGGGTCTCGAGGGGATCAGGCCTCCCTGTCTGATGGAGGGAGATTGGATTATTCAGATACCAACTACCTGACCCACATCACACTAGTGTGCCTGGCAAAAGCCATCTCCCTAGGTGCCCCCTGAGCCTCTGCTGGGCAGAAATGAATTGCAAGAGAGCTCTAAATGCCACAGGGAGGCTGCGGTTTGTGGAGCAAGAAGAGGCCAGCGATTAAAGCAGGTTGTGTCTGGGGCCTGGGCCTGTGGGTTTACAATCCATGATTACAGCTTCTGTTTGTTCAGGGCTGCACTTCTCAGAGCCCTCGGAGCCTTGAGATCTGTTAGACTTACTTGGAAATGCTGCTCAGAAACACGCAGGGCTCCGGGGGTTGGAGAAAGGGAGGGCCAATTTGCATGGGCAGAAAGAGACCAAGCTGTGATTGAAGGTCCCAGTCCCCAGGCCTTCCTACCATGTTGTGATGTGATGTCTGTCTGTCTGTTGGGGGAGGTGTATGGACAAGGGAAGGCCAGGCAGGGGACTGTCTACTGAGGAGTTTTCAAAGGCACTGTCCATATACCCAGGCTGCTCTGTGTTTGTTTAGTTTTCAAAGCAACTCTTAGCTGCCACTCCCATGCCCTTGACCCCAGAAGGCACGGAGGAAGTACACTGCTCTTCAGAACATCCTGAACTTGCTCGTGCAAACATGCACATCTGAGTGTCCACTCTGCTGGGCCAAGTGACCCCACCAAGGAGGCCGGCCTCTGCTGGGGCCCAACCCTCTTCTGTGTGTTCTCAAGATTTCCTTTTCACTTTTAGTATGATCATCAGTGAAGTGGTGGGGAAGAGGATGCTGCATGCAAGAGGGCTTTGTGTTTTGGAAAGGACTGTTACCAGGTCCTTCCTCCAGCTTTTTGCTGTGGACTCTGACTTCCCCTGGCCTGGGAAACAGCACCTGCTCTCCTCCCACTTCCATTTCCTGAGCTTCGAGTGGTATTAAACCTTCTACAGCAGGCCTGTCTTGCTGTGTGCGACTTTACTGCCGTGTTCCTGTGCTGGCTCTGATACAGTCTGTCCCCTTCTCTAGATGTGTGGGGTAGCTTTGGCTCTTTTTATAAAAATTATTTTATTTATTTATTTATCTTTATTTTATGTATATAAGGGGTTTTGCCTGCATGTGTGTAAGTGCACCTGTGTCCTGGTGTGCTGGAAGAGGAGAGAAGAGGGCATTCAATCCACCAGAACTGGAGTTATGGATAGTTGTTAGCTGCCATATGGATGCTAGGATTTTAACCTGAGTCCTCTATAAGAGAAGCCAGTGCTCTTAATCTCCAAACCATCTCTCCAGCCCCTGGTTTTATTTTCTGATATTTTACATTTATTTATTTAGTGTATGTGCAGGGGTGGGGTGGGTGTCTACCATGGTGTACTTGAAGGTCGGAGAATAGCCTATAGGGGTTGGTCGCTCTGTCCACCGTGTGGGTCCCAGTGATTGAACTCTGCTTGTCAGGCCCGGCGGCAGGTGTCTTTACCCACTCTGCCTCCACACTGGTCCTTGTTTGGGATTTTATATTTGATTTTTTTATAGTATTAAAATATTTATGGGGCTGGAAAGATGGCCTAGTGGTTGGGAGCGCTGACTGCTCTTGCAGAGGACCCGGGTTGGATTCCCAGCACCCACATGGTGGCTGAGAACAGCCTTTAACTCCAGTTCCAGGGGAATCCAACACCCTCTTCTGACTTTAGTGGCATTGCATGACTTGGGTGCCCAAACCTACATGCAGACAGTACATTCATACACATAAAAAAATAAAAAAATATTTACAACATAAATTTTTCTGTTTTAATCTCTTTTAAGTGTCCAGGGACAGTAGTCACAGTCATCCCACATGGCCGTAACTACCCATCTCCAGAACTCTTTCATCTTCCCAACTGAACCTCAGTCTACTTTGACCTGGATCCCTTTTCTGCCTCTCCCAACATCCTCTGTTCTGTCTCTGTGCACTTGACATGCACTCTGGGGGCCTTCCATGTTGAAGCAGGTGTCAAAATGCCCCCCCCAGGTCTTGATCAGGTGGCCAAAGCTGGTCTGAAAGATGCAGTCCTCCTGCCTTAGTCGCCGGAATGCTGAGATTACAGGAGTGAGATTACCCTCATGCCTGGCCGCCCTCCTTCTTAAGGCTAAGTAATATTCTGTGGTAAGGACAGACCTTAGATGGATGCCTGGGTTGCTGCCCTCTGTTGGCTGTGGTGAACCTGGGTGAGTGTTTCAGTGAACTTAGGTGTGCAGATACCTGTTGGCAGTCCTGCTTTCCATTCTTTGGGATATATCCCAGAAGCAGAATTATATCATATGCTGATTCTCTGCCTAAGTGTTTCAGTGACTGCCATGTAGTCATGGCACAGTGTGCACAGTGTTGAGTCCTTGCTGACATTGTTTCTGGGAATGGGGGTGACTCAGGCTGGCAGCAGTAGCTCAGTAGCTTGGCGAGAGCTGTCTCCCAGCTGCCCCTCCTCAGTCTACCCTGTGCTCACATTCCCTGTCCCTGGAGTGCTCTTATGAGAGGATGCAGAAAAGGGGACTCTGCTGTTTGCTCCTCCTGCACTCCTTCCCTGATGACAGGTGCCTGTCCACCTGGGTCTGTCTCATGTTCTTTCCGTCTGCCCCTTGACCAGGCAGTCATGGAGGGAAGGCACGTCTGCCAGTTCCAGATGCCCTCACCCAGCAGCCTCAAAGGCATTACAGGGCTCAGTGCTTGTGTGGAACTGGGTGCCAGTGGGGTACTGGGTGACTGCACAACATTGGGATGAATACACAGACATCTGGGAATGGTAATGCCAGGCTGCAGAGGGGCCTGAAGACCCAGCAGGGATTTCTCCCCATCCTAAGGTGAAGGCCCAGGCAGATTCAAGATCTGTCATGGGCCCATGTTGGGTTCCTGAATGGTTCCTTAACTGTGGTCTCAAGACATGGCAGAGGTAGGGAAGGCACTGATCTTATCTAGAGGGCCCTATAAGCTTCTACCTCCTAATGAAGGATTGAAATGTATGGCTGGAGGCCCCAGACATTCAGACATACAGCCTGGAGTGGTTGGCCTCAATGTGCCAGGCTCAGGGAAGTGTGATGGAGGCCTGAGCTGAGAAACCTGCTGTGGAGAGTTGGGTTGGATTTATAGCCATGCTGCAGGTGCCCTGTGCTGCAGCTTAGCAGGCTGTTGTCATAATCTGTGGTCACTGCACTGTCTGGAACCTCAGAGACACTGATGGACAACAGGCTGCTGACCCACAGAGCTACCTCAGGTGGCCAGGTACACCTCTCCAGCTGGCCCTGCAAGCACCCTGCTTACCTCATGTGAACTTCACCATCCATGTACACAGGGAAGCCATGGCACTTAAAAAAATCATGGAACTAGGCAAGCATGGTAGTACACTCCTTTAATCCCAGCACTTGGAAGGTAGAGGCAGGGGCAGGGGCAGGGGCATGGGCAGGGGCACAGGCATGGGCATGGGCATGGGCAAGCATATCTCTGGAGATTAAGGCCAACCTGCTCTGCATAGGGAGTTCCATGTCAGTGAGGGCTACAGGGAGACCCTGTCTCAAAAAACAAAAACACAACACTTGCATCTGTATGTACAGCATAGCATCGCCCATCTAGCCATTTCTAGGTGTGTGGATAAGGGACACCGAGTGTGCATCTGCAGTGTTGTATAACCATCACAGCCTTCCACCTCCAGAACTTTCCATCTTATAAAATGGAAATGGTCCCATGAAGCACTAGCCCACTTCTCCTTCCCCAGCTGCAGCTGTGAGTTCTTTCCTCTGGAGCCCTTATCTGAGTAGAACCACACCATCCTTGTCCTTCTGTGACAGCATGATGTCCTCAGGGATCCCCACGTGACAGTGGTCAGCATGGCCTTCCATTTAAAGCTGGATGCTATTCCACTGTAGGACAAAGGTGTTTGCCTGTCACTCCATCTGCCATGGGCATCTGGGCTGGTTCCACCTTTGGCTGATGTTTGCAGGAGTGAAGGAGGGTACATAAGCACAAGGTGATTAATGGCCACTCCCTGCCATGCTTATTCTTCACCACTGTGAGGTCAGAGCTCCCCATGTCCCAACATCCAGTTGATAAATCCAGGGCCAGGAAGTGGAGCAGCCTCCCTGGGGCCCCTGCCTGCCTGGGGCACCAGCCTCTAGGCGCTGGGCTCTGTTGATGCCTGCTCCCATTTGGAGCCTTGTTTCATAGTTTTTCCTGTGCAGCAGCTGGTGGCCTGTGGGCTTCTGTCATGTTCTAGCCTCATGCTAGTTCATCCAGCACTGATTTGCTCTGCTCCCTTCCCTGCCCTGGGCCGTGCCAGTGACCTACATGGCTCTGTCTCCTCCTAGGACTCACAGGTTGGGCAGAACTCACTCCCCTGGGGGAAGATGTGCAAGGGATAGGTGATTGGCTAGCCATGTCTGACACAGGTACTAGAGGTAGTGGCAAGGGTAAGGGGGAGGCTGGAGTACAATGTTTGCCAACTCTGGCTACAGATGGAGAAACTGAGGTGAGGAGGGGGTTGTGTAGCTGTGAAGCCTGTCCTGAGCCCCGGTGAAATGCTGACGAGATCTTTGAAAGAAAAACAAGCTAGTTCAGATCCATCCTGTTTCTGATGGAACTGTCTTTTGTTATAGATTAACAAAATGTATATGTTTTTGGAAAAATAATTTAAGCATGCAAAAATTTGGGAAAATAAATTACACTGAGCATGTCGTAACCCACTTCGGTGGGCACACTGATTATCAACATTTTGTTATTGCTTGCACTCCATCCTGCTTCACACAGAAGGGAATCTTATTTGGCTCAGGATTCCAGTGTCTGGAAGGTTCAAGTGGGCTCCGGCTGTGTCAGTGTAGCGGCAATGTGGAAACGAAGCTAGGAGCTGGCTGGATGCAGAAGCAGCCGAGATGTGGCAGAGTCTGATGTCATGGTAGTCTGCTCTCTGGGGAACTCGTCCATCTCATGAGGCCCAGTCATGAAGCGCATCAGTCCTTCCTAGGGTGGAGTCCCTGCCATCCACCCATTTCCTGTGGGCCCCAGGATGATGTCACCACCTTGATGCTGGTAGCTGGGGAGTGAGGCTCCATCCCACTGCCTGTGGGGACCACACCACACCTCCAGTCACCCCCAGTCTCCTTTGAAGGCCTGCTTTCCTCTTTTCCTTGGAGATCTGGGCTGTGCTCCCATGATGCAACTGGCTGTCATCTCTCTTCCTCTGTCCTTTTTCTAGCAAACACTCTGCCCTTTTGTGTTTTTGTTTCATGTCATTGATGTGTTTGAAGACTCAAGACCTACCGGCTTGAGGCATGTCAGGTTGATCTGAATTCCTAGGCTTGCTTTGGCAAAGCACATGGGCTTCAGATGAGCATACTTGTGTGCACCCCACAGACGGGAAAACTCCCTCACATGTCTTCGAGCCCAGATGCAGATGGAAGGGGAAGAATATTCCTGGGTGTGGGGTAGTCACCAAGAATGTTCCAGCTTATACCTGCCCAGAGAGGAATTCCAGGGCTCCTTTTCCACACCCCAGAGACTAGGAGCAACACAGCCTGAGCTGGGTGCCAGGCTTGGCTGATCCATGCTCCCAGCTAGGGCCGGGTCTGGTGGGTCTGATGGGAGAGGGGGCTGCTGCCCCCCAGCATGGGAGCCGAGTGGCGCTTACATGTGCCTGTGGATTACCCGTCCCCTCTTTGTCTTTTTGTCTGGTTGCTTGTTGTGTCCTTGTTGATTCAGGGGGTGGCTGGAGTGTAGACTGCGTTGTCATGACAGCTGGTGAGTGGCCTACATCTTGTCATGTGGAGAGGAGTCACTGCTGGTTTTCAGCCTGGCCCCTAGGGTTGGGAAGGGATGTGTGCTGGGTGAGGCCGGGTGGTGGCTTCCTGCCTGGAACAGGCTGTTTCTGGGCATGGTAGAAAAGGGGGCCTCTGAAGTGGGAGTGGAAATGCCATCTCCTCAGATCCATTGCCCTCTGTTTGATTCCCCTGCCCACCTATGGACCTGAGACCCTCATCCAGTATTCAGAACTCCCCTCAGGCGCCTCCAGGCTTTAGGACCCTACCATTCCCTCTACCAGGGCCCACCTTTGCCTTCTTCAGTTTCTAGTAATGATTTGAAGGTTGGTAGGACCGTCATCCCTCAGAGAGGTTCTCAGACCTCCTGTGTCGTGTGTCCCCAGCAGCTGGGAGCTTGCCCCCAGCTCTCTCCATCCTCCACTGACCATGAGTTAGCCTGGCAGGGCAGTCTGCTTACCTGTCTGTCACCTGCCACCCATCCAGCCTGTGAGTGCCATGTAGGACAAGACCCCTTGCACTTTGCCTCTGAAACCTAGCTCCGGAGGCCCTGCCTGTGGGGCCAAGAGTAGTGGTTGTGGTGGCCTTTGGGACTCTCTTGCATGGAGAGAGAGCCTTATGTCCAGCATTGGGCTTATTTCTATGGTGGCCAGTACCTGTGGGTTCCTTAGGGGCCCTGGGCATTGCTGTCTTGGGGGAGTTGTGTGGTGCACTGTCCCACAGATACTGTGTGGAGAAGCTGTGGCATGGATTGAGATATGGGTAGACACAGGTGGGGTGGCCACCTTGGGGTGTGCACGGTATAGGAGCGTGGGAGACAGGCAAGGGGCAGGGATGAAGGAAGGCCTTTTGAATTGTTTCAGGGTATAGGGTAAGGGGTTTGGTCTCAATCTGGGAGGCCTCATGAGCTCTCAAAGATAGCCCTCTGTGGGGGGAACCCAAGGTCAGTAGTGCAGAGATTCAGGGGCCAATGAGGGCCGAGAGGATGCAGATGCACTGTAAGGCAGGAGGACAGTAGCCTGGGTGCTGACATCCAGCTCTGGCTGCTCCAGGTTTGAAGGTTGCTTTGATAAAGGTGGGGAGAGGGATGTTAGGCAGAGGGCCATCCTAGTTTCCAGCCTCAACCCCACTGTACACATCACCAGTCAAGAGTAATTCAGACTGAGGTATGTGGGCCCTATCCAGTCTGACACTTGTCCCTAGAAGAAAGACAGAGACCATGAAATGCTGGACAGGGGTGGGAGTTTCATAGCCACAGTAGAGGACAGCCCTAATGGCCAGAGACCAGCAAGGCAGGAAGGGGGCAGGAAAGGACCCTCCCTGAGTCCCAGAAGGTGTGCAGTCCTGGCATCTCTTGGAGCCATGGGGGAATCAATGCCAGTTGTTTATGGGACTTTGTGCCAGGAGGCCTGGATGCTGACAGGAGCCAGCAGGGAAGGTTGGCTGTCCCTGAACCAGCCAAGCACTAACACATCCTCTCATGGCTGCCTGCAGCCTGCATGGGACACACCTTTGATTGACAAGTGGGAAGACAGTCCTCAGGGAAAGGTGGTTGGGCTAAGGTGACAAGCTACTGAGTACCTGAACTCATAGACCCAGGACTTTATGGGTGTCAGCTGGGTCGGGCGGAGGTTTGCTATTGTGATTGTGAAAGGACAGCAGTGAGCTGTGTTCTGATTGTGGGGGCAGGGAGTGTGGGGGTCTCCAATGGGCAGAATCTGGCTGCTTTGGCTCCGGAGAGCACTGGCATCCAAGTACACCTACCTGCACACATACACATAATTAAAAAATAAAAAATTTAAAGTAAGCCAATTAAAAATCTCTACTATAAATCACCAGTTTTTCAGGCCCTGGATTTTAGTTATGAATGTTTACGTGTGTGTGTCTGTGTGTTCATTTGTGTGGGGGGTACCCAAAGAAGCAAGAAAAGGGTGTTGGAACCCCTGGAGCTATAATTATAGCTGTAACTATAACTATAGTTATAGGCAGTTGTGAACCACCTGAGTTGGGTGCAGGTTCTCTGCAAGAACAGCAAGTGTTTTTAACCACTGAGCCATCTCTCTAGCACAGACACTGGATTTTACTTGCTTTTAAGCCATGTTCAGAAGTGAACATGTTAGTGTAGATAGAGAATCACTAATCTGAAAATTCGAAATCTTCTAAACCCCAAGGTTTCGGAGCTCCAGCACAATACCACAAATGAAAAATTCAACACCACAAACCTTAATTTTGTGCTCAGAATTATTAGAAAATATTATTCCAAGTTACCTTCAGACTATGTGCGAAAGATAAACACGAGGTGCATGATTCCGAGGCTGATGCCACAGACCATAAATCTTACTATGCATGCAAATATTCCAAAGGCAGCTATACTTTTGGAAGCCTGATGCTTTCAGAAATTAAAAATCGGAAATGCTTATGGTCCTGGGGCTTTGGATAATGGATGCTCAGCCCTAATCTCAACTACTGAAGTTGCTGTGATTGGTAGAAGTTGTAGTTCTGGGATGTCGGGGAATGTGAACTATGTGAAAATGGGCAGCAAGGGGTCCATCCCCAGGGCAGGAGAAACTCAAATGAGTAAGGGAGGACAACAGCCTCAATCCAGTCAGAATGCTCCTCTCCATTCGATGAGGCATACTGCGGTACCCAGCACTTTGCTTCTTCCAGTAAGCGCCCCTACTCACCCCATGACTCTGAGTCCTCTAGAGTCCTGCAGTTCTCCTGGGTGCAGGCGGCTGGGAGGCAGCCATGGAAAGCAGTAAGAGCATGGAGAGCAGATGGGCCATCCGGGTGTAGTGTGGTACGGGTCTCACCCTGGAGTGTGTAAACAGCTCACCTATTCCCTTGAAATGCTCAGTTTTCAGCCTGTCCCCTCCCTGCCAAGACTGCTTCGGGGTTGGGATAAAATGTTCTGCACTGCAGGTGGTGACCCGTTATTGAGCATGAAATCAGTTTAGTGGGTTGTGGCGGCATGTCTTACATAAGACAGTGAACTGAATAGGACAGAGTGGAACCTGTGAGTCACAATAAGGGAGTGTGGCTTTGAAGAGACCTGGCACATACCTAATGTAACATTAGCTAAATTATTGCTGAGGAACAACCCCCAAACCCTGTAACCTGTGATTGTCACCATAGCTAGAAAAGGAAAGGCTGGGGCTGGAGAGATGGCCTAGCGGTTAAGAGCGCCGACCGCTCTTGCAGAGGACCCAGGTTCGATCCCCAGCACCCACATGGCAGCTGAGAACCGTCTGAAACTCCAATTCCAGGAGAACTCCAGTCCCAGGGGAATCCGAGACCCTCTTCTGACCTCCGCGGCATTGCACGACACGGGTGCACAGACTTGCATGCAGACAGTACATTCATACACATGCAGAAATAAATAAAATTAATAATAAAAAATAAATAAATAAATAAATCCCCCAAAAAATTAAAAAAAAAAAAAAGAAAGAAAAGGAAAGGCTGGCAGCGGGATTGTGTTAAGGATGCTGAGAGGAGGCTGCCCTGGGTCATGGGAGTGAGCCCTCAGTGGACAACAGCAGTACCGACAAGAGAGGGGTAGAAGAAGGGTACATGCAGACCCACAGGAAAGAAGCACAGTGCATAGGCAGAGAAGGGCGTCAGGCAGGAACAGTAGACGGGGGGAACAGGCATGGGTTCTTCCCTTGAACATCTAGGGAGCCTGGCTCTGGCCATACTTGGACTTCCCAGTGACCCCCTACTTTGCCTTTGGTCCCCAGAACTGTTGTGTTAAGTACCCAGTCTGCTGTGACTTGTTTTGGGAGCCCCAGAGCACTAATACAACCCACAACAGAACAGTCCAAGGTCACAGGTTCCCACTGCCAATGAATTCCCATCATTTGTTGAGGTTCTGCAGTGGGCTGGGAACGAGATGGCCCTGCTGCATGTGGCGGGGCTCTGCTGCTTTGCCCTCCTTCTTCCTGGACCCACAGGCCAGTCATGTGCATTCTGCCACAATGATAGAAGCATGGGGAAGCAGGGGTGGTAAGGCTTGTCCAGACTTGGTGGGCGGGGGGGTCATGGGATCAGGAGCCATTAGTGCAGAGCAGCCACATGAACCTGCACAGAGTCACCGGACAGGAAGGTTTCCCCGAAGTGAGACCCCCCCAGGGCTTGGATGCTAGAGGGCTAAACTGCACCTAACGCAGGTGTATGTGTGGGGTGCTGTCTACAGCACATCACTGTTTCTGTGAGCAGTTTGGAAGCCTGATGACAGAGGACCTGGTGCCGAGACTCTGGCCCTAAGCTTCCCCACCTGGGTGCATAGGTTTCAGAGCTATAGCTCTGCCTTTCTGAGACTTCCCGTATCAACCCAGAAGGTTCCACATGGAGCAAGAACAGTGCCTCGGGAAGAAAACAGCTCATCCTGCAAGGCCTGGGCTGGGCAACAGCTGCCCTCTCAACCCCAGGCCACAGTCTCCTGCCTGCATTCCTCAAGCAAGCAGGGGCCCAGGGTAGAATATGCAGAGTGCACATTAGCTAAAGCCAGTTAGGGCTTAGCCTGGAAATGAAGGCGGGCCTTTCCTGCCCAATCACATGTCTGTGAATAGGAGGAGCTGATGTAGCTAGTGGGGAAGGGATGGTGGCTGAGGAGGGCATTCACTGTCCACTCTCAGGGCACTTACATGTCCCCATGTCCCCACTAGGTAAATAGAGTACCTGGTCGGGGACAGGCTGCTCCAGTACATAGGTGGCCTAAGGGTACTCTTGGGTCCATGGCCTGCCATCTTGCTGCCCTCTCCAGGAAGCTGGCTGCAGTCCATCCTCCAGAGGGATGCTGGCCCACTGCCCCTCTGTCCCTTCCAGCACCAAGGTGCATGGGACAGGGCACAGGCATGGACCTCCACCCACACCAGGACTCAGCTCAGCATAGGGATTATTTTCTTCCCTCCTCTTCTCTCCCTGCAATCCTTCCTTTGTGGCAACCCCCAAAACCTGGGCTGGCAGCCATGACAGAGACTAGAAACACAGACATAGACACTGACAAGAAAGCGATTCCTGGTCCCAGTGATCACAGGCTCTCCCTGCATGTGGGGAGGACAGGGGGACTAAGCTGATCTCCCAGCAGCCCTGCAGTACTCTGCACACAGGGCACTGGAGGCTGATTTCACACCCCCAGGGCATCTTTTCACTTGGCTTCCCTGTCTCTCAGCATTCCAGCAGTGAAAGCAGGCCGGCAAATGTCTGTAAATGCGAGCACTGCTTGCAACCTGTGATTGTCGGAGAACAGAGCACAGGATGGAAAGCTCAGGTGAGGTGAGGAATGCTTCCTCAGAGCCCCCCTGGCTTGGCCTTCACCGTGGAACTAAGCAGGTGCCCAGAAGCCCTCTGCTTCAGAGTCAGAAACCGCAGGATACATGACATCTGGTCGTAATGCTTGTGGAGTTGGGAGAAGGTGACATGGGAGGTCTCTGCTGTCTGGAACGTATGACCCTCTGAGCATTCATCCTGTGTCTTGTGTCTTTACCAGCCACTGCCTGTCTGTTCTTCCTGCTTCAAGCGATTTACCTCCCAGGAGAGCCCACCAGGGTACCCCATCACACTGTTTACCCTCTGTCTGGACACTTTCCCCCCTGGCCTGTAGAACCCCCCTGCCCCCCCACCACACTGTCTTCCCTCTGCCTGGACACTGCCCCCCCGGCCTGTAGTCCCCCCACCGCACTGTCTACCCTCTGCCTGAACACTTTCCCCCCTGGCCTGTAGGACCCCCCACCGCACTGTCTACCCTCTGCTGGACACTTTTCCCCCTGGCCTGTAGGAACCCCCCCCCACCGCACTGTCTACCCTCTGCCTGGACACTTTCCACCCTGGCCTGTAGCCCCCCATCACACTGTCTACCCTCTGCCTGGACACTTGCCCCCCCTGGCCTGTAGCCCCCCCACCGCACTGTCTACCCTCTGCCTGGACACTTTCCCCCTGGCCTGTAGCCCCCCCACCGCACTGTCTACCCTCTGCTTGGACACTTCCCCCCTGGCCTGTGGCCCCCCACCGCACTGTCTACCCTCTGCCTGGACACTTTCCCCCCTGGCCTGTAGCCCCCCCACCGCACTGTCTACCCTCTGCCTGGACACTTTCCCCCTGGCCTGTAGCCCCCCCACCGCACTGTCTACCCTCTGCCTGGACACTTTCCCCCCTGGCCTGTAGCCCCCCCACCGCACTGTCTACCCTCTGCCTGGACACTTCCCCCCTGGCCTAGGACGCCACCCCCACCCCCACACCACTGTCTACCTCTGCCTGGACACTTCCCCCCCTGGCCTCTAGCCCCACCCCCCCACCCACTGTCTACCCTCTGCCTGGACACTTTCCCCCTGGCCTATAGGACCCCCCCCCACCCCCCCGCACTGTCTACCCTCTGCCTGGACACTTTCCTCCCCTGGCCTGTAGCACCCTCCCACCACGACACTGTCTACCCTCTGCCTGGACACTTTCCCCCTGGCCTGTAGACCCCCCCCCCACCGCACTGTCTACCCTCTGCCTGGACACTTTCCCCCCTGGCCTGTACCCCCCCCCCACCGCGACGGGTCCCTACACTCTCTGCTTGGAAATGTTCCCCCCTGGCCTCTAGGACCCCACCCCCACCCCCACCCCACCACACTGTCTACCCTCTGCCTGGACACGTTCCTCCTCTGGCCTGCTTGATTTCCACCCCTCCTCACAACTGGGCTGGGGCACCCTCAGGGCTCCTTCCAGGGTGCTCAGCCCCTATCTGGAGCTCCTCTGGGCTGCCTGCAAGTCCTGATGTGGACACACTCCCTCGTCACCTCCACTGCCTGCCTGTCTGTGCCTGCGGTTGCTCACAAGGCCACATCAGGACATTAGGCACACCAAAGTGATGAACCTCAGCTAAATCTGATGAAGGTTGAGCATGGTGGGTCATGGCCATATCTGTGGCTGCAGTTTCTGGCCTTAACTCAAATTCTAGGACTTCTTGGGGACCCAGAAGGCCTCCCTCCTCCCCTCTCCTGACTTAGGGAGAATCCAGCAGACAAGTCCTCAGATGCCAGGGGTATTTCCTGACATGGCATCTGAACTTGTGACAGTGACCAGGGCCTCCAGCATCCAGCATCACCCAGCTCTAGTCCACAGACACGCACTGGCATGTTCCTGTACAGTAAAGTTCTTCGGCTAGGCTGGGCCCCTTGAGCCCCTGGGAAGCTGCATTTTGAATAAATGAGGCGCTCAAGGGTGGGCAGCCCATTGGAGACTTATTGCCCTTGGTACAGAGACACAGATCTACTGATTTTGCCAAATCCGTAAGTGGTCCAGAGAGCCTTGCAGGTGGGAATGGAGGCCTGGCGCAGTGTGCTTTCTCACCTGCCTGTCTCCTGACCTGCTGCTCTGGCTTCTGAGTCTTAGAATGCAGGAGTTGTCTACATGGCGGGCAGAGGCCAGGCTGGGCTCCAAGTACCCATCTGTACAATGTGGGGAGTGATCATAGCTTGCCAGCCCTGCTAGGAGGGGCAGAACCTCTGTGCCCAGCCCTCCTTCAAGGCCTGTGCACTCTGTGTTCAGTGCTCACTTGGATGTGAGTTTCTTTTCTGAGCATAACAGCCCTAAGGGATTGCTTCAGGGCAGTTAGCTTTCTAGGGCCCGAGTGGCCACGTCTCCTTCCCATGTTGCCCACAGAGCCTCCATTACACTGATACCCTGGAACCACACACCATAGTAGCTCATTCATTAGAATTAGTTCAGTAGACAGCTTTCCCTTTCCTGCCCCACCCTCCCCACCTCTGAGCCCTCCAGCCATCCTTCGTCCTGGTCATCTGTTCAAGGAGTTGCTTTGGCCAGGCACTGGGCACCCACGGTGTCTCTTTCCTTCATTCAAGGGCCCTTGTTTTCCCTGAGCTCAAAACCTGGGCCTTCTGCTGATCAAAACCAACTCCACCCAGCTTCCTTTCTGTGCTGGCTTCCTTTTGGAAGGTGGGGACACTGAGCACGGCACAGCATGGGGCTTGCTGAGTGCTCCGTGGGTTTCACTGCTCTTGTCAATCATCGTGCTTTCCACCTGAGCTGGCACAGAGCTGTGGGACCGAGGTGGCTGCCATCAGTGAATGGGGTGGGGTGCTGTGTCTAAGGAAAGGTGCTGCATTCTTTGCCTTGCAGACACGCCCTTTGTGGATTACGTGGGCCTTGAGAGCAGATCCTCATACACCCTCGTGGTTCCCACAGTGATGACATCTCATGGAGTCCCTGTCATCATGGCTCTGACAGCATGGTTAATGACAGTCAGAGCAGGCACCCAGGGCACATAGTCATCCTTGCCTCCTATGGCCGTCCACTCCCAGGCTACCATCACCTGTTCTCTGATTCTCCCTGCAGAACTATTTGGATAGGGCAATTTATTTATTTGTTTTGAGACAGGTTTTCCTTGTAGCTCCAGACGGCCTAGAACTTAATCTGTAGGTCCTCATAGAAAGCCACCTTGCCTCTGCCTCCTGAATGCTAGGATTAAGGGTGTGTGCCACCATGCCTGGGAGATAAGGCAGTTTGGGGGCGGGCACTGTTACAGGAGCCATTCCTCCTTCCCAGAGCTGCCTCACTGAGGAGTGTGACTCTATCTGAGGGTGGGCACCTAAAGCCTCTTCACATGACTGGCTTTGTACAGACCTTGCATCCAGTGAGCCCAGATGTGGCCATGGCTGTCTGGCTGCAACTTGTGGGATCCCAGAAAACATTTCTGCCTCTAGAATCTTTGAGCTGGGGAGCAACAGAGAGAAGAGGAACTTCAGCCCATCACCCAGACCTGAGTGGACCCTCATTACCCAGAGCCTCCTGCAGCTGCTTGAGGGTTCCTAGCCTTCCTTTCCTGCAGGCTGGTCAGGCATGTTGAACTGTGCTGGGGTTACATGGCCTCCTTCCCTCTACCTGGAGCCCCAGTGGGGCTGCTTTGGGTCTTTGGCATGGAATTAAGGGAAGGATGGGCATGAGGCCATGCAGGGTAGCATAGCTCCAAATCCAGTGACTAGTGTCTTTTTTTTTTTAATTTTTTTTTATTATTTATTTTTGTATGTGTATGAATGTATTGTCTGCATGCAGGTCTGTGCACCCGTGTCGTGCAATGCCGCGGAGGTCAGAAGAGGGTCTCGGATTCCCCTGGAACTGGAGTTCTCCTGGAATTGGAGTTTCAGATGGTTCTCAGCCGCCATGTGGGTGCTGGGGATCGAACCCGGGTCCTCTGCAAGAGCATCGGTGCTCTTAACCGCTAGGCTATCTCTCCAGCCCCGACTAGTGTCTTTATAAGAAACTCAGGGTCTGCAGAGATGGCTCAGCAGTTATGATCCAGGTCCAATTCCCAACACCCATGTGGAGGCTAACAACCATCCAAAACTTCAGTTCTGGGGATCTGATGCCCTCTTCTGGCCTTGGTGGTATTGCACAACACAGGTGCTCTTACATAGGCAGGTGATACACTCTTATACATTAAAAAAAAATTAGCTGGGTGTGGTGGCACATGCCTTTAATACCAGTACTTGGGAGGTAGAGACAGGTGGATCTCTGTGAGTTCAAGGCCGTCCTGGTCTACTCTAATGAGTTCCAGGGCAGCTGGGGCTACAGGGTGACCCTGTCTCAAAAAAAGGCCAAAAATAAATAAATAAATAAAAAATAAATAAATAGCTTTTTAAAAAGAAAGGCAAAGAGGGTCTGGAGGGATGGCTCAGCAGTTAGCACTGGCTGCTCTGGCAGAGGACCTGGGTTCAGTTTCTAACACCCACTCACATGGCCGCTAACAACCTCCCTTAATTCTAGTTCGAGTGGATCCAATGCCCTCTTTGGCCTCTGTGGGTTTGTACACATGTGGTACACTTACATATATGCAGGCAAAACACTCATACACCTAAAATAAAAATTTTTTAAAGAAAATCAAAGGACGGGGAGGGTCATCCATGTGGAGACATCAGTGAAGATTGGAGTGATTCAGCTGTAGACAAGAAACGCCTTGCACCCTGAAACTGGGGAACTCAGAAAGACCCCCAGTGCCTCAGAAATCCTGATCCTGCCCAACCTCAATGCCAGACTCCGACCCCCTCCCAACTGGAAAGGCCTGTTGTCTACTGTTAGAGGCCCCATTGGTGGTACCATTAGTACAGCTGGGGACATTGATATGGGCTGTGACCCCTACCATATGAAGTGGTCCTGGCAAGAACCTGGGGGTCAGCAGTTGCCCCCACTGCCAATCCTTTCACAATCCCCTTCCCGGATGCCGCTGTGGAACAGGTGCATCTCTGGAGCCACAGTGCGGAGGGAGGCTATTTCGGTATTCCAGGAAGGGCTTGGCCCTGCCCTGCCTTGGCCTTGGTGGGGGTGGGTGTCACATAACCCTGTGACCACAGAGGCTCTCTGCTCATCCAGCTGCCACTAGCAGCCTCCACAGTGCTGGGCCCAGCCTTGGCAGGACAGCCACCGGCCCTTCGGGAAGAGGCCATCCCATGGGGATGCCTGGAGGAGAGACAGGTAAATCCCAGAATGGCCTTGTGCTTGGACCATCCAGCCAGGGTGGAGGGCACCAATTCTAGCTAGGAGTCAAAACTTTGAGACCCACAGATGAGCTTGGAGGGTCAGGCCTGAGGGGTGGTAGTGCCACCTAGCTTGGTGTCCTCTGGTCATGGTAAGAGCCAGCACTTTTGGGTACCAAGCATATGCAGACTTGTAGAAACTTCACAGACAGTGTGTGTGGAGAGAGTTGGGTAACCCCATCTTACAGAGGAATAAACTGAGGTTCAGGGCAAGGAAGGCACTGGGCTCCAGCATCTCTGACCCATATCTGACATGGAGTTGTTGGGCCATGGGTTCTCTGTGGATGCTTCCCTTCCTTCCCTTCCCTCCCTTCCCTCCTCCTGAATCTTTAGGATAGTGGGTGGGGGGTGGTCTCGCTGCTCCACAGGGGACATTGACAATGCCTGGAAGCATTTGTGATGGTCACAACTGGGGAAGCGATGGCTGGTGTGTGGGAGGAGGGGTCAGGGCCACAGTCCTACAGTGCACAGGCCCCACTGCATTGACATTCACAGTGAAGAAGCTAGTTGCTAGGGAATATCACAGGAATGCCCTTGCTATAACATGGAGGACGGAGCATGCCGGGCTCCAGAGGGAAAAGTATGGAGTACAGTTTAATGGGCTACATGTTGGCAATGTGGCCTACAGGGTTGAGCGTGACAGGAGGAGATAGGTCTGGGGCCCTAGAGAGTGGGGGGTGGGATGGGAACTGGACCCAGAGCAGAGAAGCAAGACGACAGAGCCCGGAGTCACGCTCTGCTCCTGTCTCCTGTCCGCACCAGACACAGCGTGTTATCTGGAGCCTCTTCTCTGGGCCTCAGGACCTGAGCTTCTCTCCCTGGCATCTCTGTCTGACCTGCATGGTCTTTCCAACAGCAAGAACCAGACCCCTCACCCTCATTTCCTTGATGTTGTAGCAAGCATAGCACAGACTTGATATTGTGTCCCTAAGGGGAAGGGCACTGGGTACCCCACCACCACCACGGCCTGAGGGAGAGGTACTCGCTGCTGGCCTCAGGGACAGGCCCACATGGGGCAGGTGCCTGGGTCCTTCCTTACTCACTGCTGTTCTGAAAATACCCATGGATGGAGGACTGGGAACACGTGACCATGTTTCCATTTCCTACATGGAATTTCCAAGCCAAGGTGGCGGGCTTCCCACGCCCTGTGCTTTCTCCTCCATGGGGAGTCGACACACCCAGCTCATCTATGACAAGAAGCAGACAACAACGGCATAAACACAGCATTGTATCCCTGGGACAGTCACAGACCACACCACTTCTCCCCTCAGAGGAGGAAATGGTGTCCTGGGAAAAGACAGAGAAGAACTGGCATCTGCTGATGAAGTTAGTGCAGCATGTATGTGATTCTACTTATGGAAAATTCTAGAAAGAGCTAAAATATAGAGTGCTAAGATTAAAGAAACAGGATGAATATTAACTTGGATTGGCCACTTCTTAGAAATGACACCAAGGAAAAATCTACAAAAGAGAAGCCGTAGGAAAGGGGTTTCATCAGAGCCCAGACCATTTGTGCTGCAAAGAACACCGTGAGGAAAGCAACAGTGCAGCTCAGAGGACGCAACAGAACCTGCCAGGCATGGAGGAGGGCATCTAGACTGCAGTCAGCATGAGGTGCTTACCATTGTCAGCCGCAGGGAAAGGCCAGTCAGCATGAGGTGCTTACCATTGTCGGCCACAGGGAAAGGCCAGTCAGAATGAGACAGCACCTGACCTCTGCCAGGATGGAGGGAGGAAGCGGTCAGGGGTCCCCAGGGCTGGAGGTGAGGATGCGCAGGAGTCAGGCCTCCCTTGAGAAGAGCAACTATGCTGAAGAGAGCTTGGTCATCCTCAACCTGTTAAACCTAGAGGGACCTCAGGACCCAGTGGCCCCACTTCCAGAAAATCCCCAAAGGAAACACACACACAGACACAGACACACACACACACAGAAACACACAAACACAGACACACTGACACACACACACACGCGGCCACCAGCACAGACACAGAAACAGAAACACACAGACAAAGATACACACTGACACAGACACACACGGACACAGACACAGACACAGAAACACACAGACACAGATACACACTGACACAGACACACACGGACACAGACACAGACACAGAAACACACAGACACAGATACACACTGACACAGACACACACACACAGACACAGAAACACAGTCACAAACACATACACAGACACAGACAGACACAGACACAGAAACACACAGACACAGATACACACTGACACAGACAGACACAGAAACACAGACACAAACACATACACAGACACAGACAGACACAGACACAGAAACACACAGACACAGATACACACTGACACAGACACACAGACACAGAAACACACAGACACAGATACACACTGACACAGACACACACAGACACAGACACAGATAAACACTGACACAGTCACACACACACAGACACAGAAACACAGACACAAGCACACACAGACAGACAGAGACACAGAAACACACAGACACAGATACACACTGACACAGACACACACAGACACAGACACAGACACAGAAACACACAGACACAGATATACACTAACACAGACACACACAGACACAGAAACACAGACACAAACATAGACACAGACACAGACAGACACAGACACAGACAGACACAGACACAGACACAGAAACACACAGACACAGACACAGACACAGACACACACAGACACAGAAACACACAGACACAGACACAGAAACACACAGACACACACACAGAGACACACAGACACACAGACACAGACACAGAAACACATAGACACACACAGACACACACACAGACACACACACCACAGAAACCCACAGACACACACACACAAGCACAGATACACACACACACACACAGGCACAGACACACACAGAAACACACACAGACACACACACATACACAGGCACAGACACACACACAGACATACACACACACAGGCACAGACACACACACAGACACAACACACACACAGGCACACACATACAGACACACACACACAGGTACAGACACACATACAGACACAGACACACACACACACACACACACACACACTCTCATGGATTTTCCTAATGGCACTGTAGTTACCGAGAAGTGAAATCACCCCCATATCCATCCTCTGACCCATAACTAAACAAAATGTGCTCAGGCCATGCAATAGAATGGTATTTAGCTGTGAAAAGAAACAGAATGCTGCCACCTGCCACAGCCAGGCTGAACCCTGAAAACAAGACACTAAGTGAAAGAAGACAGACCACGTGACTCCCTTCATAGCAAGTGCCAGGACACTGAGGACGGGGCTAGGGTTGTGGCTAAGGGGTAGGTTGCTTGGCATTCACAGCTCCTGGGTCCCTTCCCCAGTACAAGACACAGACAGGTGAAAGGGGAAGCAGGGAGGGTGACTACAATGGTACAGAGCTTCATTGTTTTGGGGGGTGGATGGGAACTTTTTATAATTGTGGTGATCTACACACAGCAGTAAGTACTCCCCAGACCAGTGACCCATTGACCCGAAACAGCTCTAGCTGAATGAAGCTGTCTGACCCTTTCCTCAGAGCCAGGTTCTGCAATTTCTCAGGATATTGTGCAGACAGTACCTCCAGGGGCAGGCACTGGCTCTGCCTTGGGAGAATATCAGTGTTCTGTGTTACATACCATGCCTTATCGTAGTGTGGCACTGAGAAGTGCCTCTAGCAGCATAAGGCAGTATGGACTCAATGCCACTCAGCCCTTGCTGCCTTTTAGGTCTCTAACAATGAGCAGTATGTCTTGCGTAATCACAAGGTATTTTTGTCTCTGTCTCCAGTACAGCTCTGCGTCTCCAGAGGCTGGTGGTAGTTCCAGGCTAGGCTTCCACCCAGGCTGCCCTGTGTCTCCTTCTGCCTGGCAGGTTGATTGGGTCATAGCAGGCAAAGGGTGTTGGCACTCCCAGCCCAACCTTGGTCAACCGTGTGCTCTGTGAGCTGGGCTCTGCTGGCATAAGCAAGTTGCCCGGAAGCCTGGTTCTCAAGCAGGACCCGTCTTATGTCCTGGGTGTTAACCTGAGGCAGCAGAACCAGGGTCCTCCCCTACAGATCGGCTTTCCCAGGTCCCAGCCAACAGTTCTGATGCTCGGTTTTAATTAGCGCTCAGGAAATGCCTTCCCAGCACCATCCTTCCCTGGCCCCACAAAAGAGGGTAGCAAAAGAGCCAGGAGGTCAAAGGGAGGTGGCCGGAGGGACTGACAACCAGCTCCTTCAGGGAAGCAGGGGCCATTTCCTTCCTAGCTAGTCTGAGGCAGTGTGGCACCTGCCAGGTCACCAAACCTCTCAGCCTTGTTTCCCTCAAATGGCCTGTTGGTGACAGTGTCTCATAGCCCTAGTTGTGACAAGCTAAGCTGATGTGCCCACTGTGTGCTCATACCAGGCAGAGGGACTTAAAACCTAGACATCATTGGGAATGACCCAATTCAGTGCTGACCTGTGCTGCCCCAACACATTAATTAAATAAATTTATACACGAGGACTCATGTTAGCCCACAGTGGCCTTGAACTTCCCATGCAGCTAAGGCTGATTCTCCTGCCTGCACTTCCTGAGTTCTGATATTACAGTTATATACTACCACCCTCAGTTTATGGGGTGCTGGGAATCTAACCTAGGGGTTTGAGCATGCTAGACAAGCACTCTACCAGTGGAGGTATATCCCCAGTTCTTCTCTGATGCTTTTAGTGCTACAGTTGCACAGCACAGCACAGCACGGCCTCATGATGTGAGGTGCCTGTCGTGACTGTGAAGACTCCAGCCTTGCTGCAGAGCACCTGCACCACCTCATGGCTCAGCAAAGGAGGATCTGTGCACAGAGTTCAGCCTTCTCCCTTTGGAACAAAGTGTCCTAACACTGAGACATGGCCAAGGCTGTGGGTGCAGGAGCTCAGTGGTCAGCGGCATCTGTGATCATGACACTTCAGCAGAGCTGATCACGTAGCTGGTGTCTTCCCACATGTCCCCATGGGTCAGATTGTGCCCAGAGACCACCTCCCCCCTCCTCCCCCCAGCTGCAAGTACAAAGAAGCACTGCTATTTGCGGGGCAGAAAAGCCATCTCAGAGCTGTGCTGCAAGCCCCAGATCCTGGATCCAGCCTCCTGACCTGGGAAAACTGGCATCGGCTGGCTAAATCCCATCCAGGAACTCCTCCAGCCACCACAGCAGCTAAGGCAGAATGCACCCTGGATCATAACCCCTCACACCCCTGCAGTCTTATGCTGTACGTGAAGCCAAAGCCTCCAGGGCCATTTGGTCTGTGTAAAGGTTCATAGCAGGCTGAGTGTTGCTTGTCAGTCACCCATCTTCAGAAGCCTGGGCAGGAGGTAGGGGCAGCTAAGGTGTGAGCAGGATATACACTTTGGCAGGCCAGACAATGGGATGAGCCCACCCGGAAAGCTGAGAGCTGGTTTGGTCAGATCCTTGGCTGTACAGTACCTTCTGCAGCCCTGGGCCTGGATCGTGGTGGAACAACCCCGTGCCAGACCTAGCTGTTGGATGATTGATTCCTCCAAATGCATTTCCTGTTTCTTATTAGATTTAAGATGCATCTGTGGGCATCTGCTGCTGCTTCTGAAGCGCAAGGTGGTGTGGTTTGGAGAAACAAACTGGACTGGACAGGAGCCTCCACAGACCTGCTGCATGGTCTGGTCATTGGTGGTCTGTGTTGAACAGTCCAGATGCCCACCTAGCCTGACCATCTGGGTGCCACTGTAAGAGCAGGTTCCCTTTGTCCTGAGGGGCTGATTCTTCTCATTATGAAATGCCATCCCACAGGGACATGGGTAGCCAGTGGTTATGACCAGCTGATTGAGGCTGCAAGATTCAGGGACTGCTGGCAGCTAGAGCCAGTGTCCACTGGCAGTCTTGGCCAGCTAGAGCATCCAAGCCTGGCTCTCAGCCATTTTCCTCCCAGCTTCTATGCCTGGAAGACTCCACTCCGTCTCCTTCCCCTTCATTACGCCTGCCCTGCAAAGCCACTGTCACATGGACATTCCATATTTTATGGCAATGGGTGGATCAAGTGGCCCCTTTTGGCCCTGCTGGTCCAGCATGTTCCATTCCACCGGTGGTGTATGTTTCCCGGTGGCTCTGCCACAAGGTGTCATGGGCAGGGGGACTTAGGAAACATTTGTGTGCTGTCCCATAGGCCTGAAGAGTGGAGACTGAGATCCAGGTATGGGCAGGTGTGTATGGCATCTGTGGTGGGCAGGGAGGGCATCTGTGGTGAGTAGGGAGGGCATCTGTGGTGGGTGGAGCGGGCATCTGTGTTGAGTGGGGAGGGCATCTGTGGTGGGTGGGGAGGGCATCTGTGGTGAGTAGGGAGGGCATCTGTGGTGGGCGGGGAGGGCATCTGTGGAGGGTCGGGGAGGGACTCTGTGTGTGAGGGAGGGCATCTGGTGTGAGTAGGGAGGGCATCTGTGGTGGGTGGGCGGGGGAATTTGGTGGGGGGGGGGGGCATCTGTGGTGGGTGGGGAGGGCATCTGTGGTGGGGGGAGGGCATCTGTGGTGGGCGGGGAGGGCATCTGCGGTGGGCGGGGAGGGCATCTGTCGGTGGGCGGGGAGGGCGCATCTCTTTGACTGTGGGGCACGAGGGCATCTGTGTTGAGTAGGGAGGGCATTGTGGCTCGTGTGGTGGGGTATGTGGCGGGGAGGGCATCTGTGGTGAGTAGGGAGGGCATTGTGGTGTGCGGTGGGAGAACATATGGTTTGAGTGGGAGGGGCATCTGTGGGGGTGGGGAGGTGCATCTTGTGGTGGGGGGAGGGCATCTGCGGTGGGACGTTTGGAGGGCAACATATGCTTGGGTAGGGGGGGCATCTGTGGTGAGTGGGAGGGCATCTGTGTGGGGGTGGGGAAGGCAATCTGTGGGGGCGGGGAGAGCATCTGGGTGAGTAGGGAGGGGATCTGTGGTGGGCAGGGAGGGATAAATCTGTGGTGGGGGGGGATGGGCCTCTGTGCTGAGTTAGGGAGGGCATCTGTGGTGCTGCAGCGGGGAGGGCATGTGGTTGGGTGGGGAGGGCATATGTGGTGGCGGGGAGGACATAGTGCGTTGAGTAGGGAAGGGCAGCTGTGGGGGGTGTGGGGGCTTCTGTGGTGGGCGGAGGAAGGGCACTCTGTGTTGAGTAGGGAGGGATCTGTGTTGGGAGAGGGAGGGCAATCTGTGGTGGGCGGGGAGGGGCACTGACGTGTGTGGGCGGGGAGGGCATCTTGGTGAGTAGGGGGAGAGGGCATCTGTGGTGAGGTGGGGAGGGCATCTTGGTGAGTGGGGAGGGCATCTGTGGTGGGCGGGGAGGGCATCTGTTTGGAGTAGGGGAGGGCAGTCTGTGGTGCGGCGGGAGGGGCATCTGTGGTGGGCTGGGGAGGTGCATTCTGTGGTGAGGTAGGGAGGGCATCGTGGTGTGGGTCGTGTGTGTGGCTGGGGAGGGCATCTGTGGTGGGCGGGGAGGGCATCTGTGGTGGGCGGGGAGGGCATCTGTGTTGAGTAGGGAGGGCATCTGTGGTGAGTGGGGAGGGCATCTGTGGTGGGCAGGGCTGCTGTATGGGGCCGAGTGCATGGAATTGGGTGGATGAATGGTCATCTCTTCTTTTTTTTTTTTAATTTTTCTTATTAATTTTATTTATTTCCGTATGTGTATGAATGTACTGTCTGCATGCAAGTCCGTGAACCCGTGTCGTGCAATGCCGCGGAGGTCAGAAGAGGGTGTCGGATTCCCCTGGAACTGGAGTTCTCCTGGAATTGGAGCCTCACACGGCTCTCGGCCGCCATGTGGATGCTGGGGATCGAACCCGGGTCATCTGCAAGAGCGGTCGGCGCTCTTAACCGCCAGTCCATTTCTCCAGCCCGGTCATCTCTTCTAATGGACGCAGAGGACAGCAAGGTCCCTCAGACCCAATCATTGAACCCAGGCTGGGCCTACTTTTAGGGATTGGGGCCTGCCAGGGAGTGGCTTCCTGTGGTATAATTAGCAGTGGGCCCTCAATTAGGTTAGGCAGGGCTATGAGCCCCATAGGATTTCCCAACTAGAATGGGGGAGAGGAGGAGATGGGGGTGGTGCTGCACTCTGCCAGTGGTGCTTTGAGGAGGACCAGGAGGACAGACACCCTGAGGCAGGGTGGATGGAGGTAGAAATCTGTAGGAGGGCAGTTTGGTGGCAAGAGAAAGCTTAGGGGCATGAGCCTGTGAGCCCAGTGGTTCTAGACTGAGAAAACAGAAAAGAAAGCAACACCTTCAGAGGCCAGGGTCAGCCTCAGGCAGAGCCCCTGACGTCTCCCCGTAGGGTCTGGCTGAGCACGGAGGACAACCCTGATCTCCATAGCTCTAGGGAAACAAACTCCTCAGACCTGACTATGGTTCAGAAGTGCTTCTGGCTGGGGAATTCTACAGGCTACTGGAAAACAGCACCCATGGGGGCCATGCAGTGACACAGACCAGCATGGAACACACGCACTTCTGTCCCAGAGGGTGCCACCCAGCCCTTGAGGCTCCACCTCAGGTCACCTCCTCCCAGAGGCCCTCCTTGCCGGCTGCAGTCTCACAGCACCATTGTCTGCCAGAGCCTCCTCCCTGCTCACTCTTAGAAAGATCCAAGCAGGAAAGCTAGACCTGGGCCTGGCACCACTCACCGTGGGTGAGCCCGAGCCTTGGGAGTGGCTGTGTTCATGCTGGGTCACGGAAAATTACTCCATAGTGTTAGAACACAGAAAGTGCAGAAACCTCAAAGCAGCCATTGGATAGCACATACAGTGGTGGAGGGTTCTCTGAAGCCACCTTGGTTGTTGGAATGGGACTTCTCCATTGCAACCTTCAGCTGGGCTGACCCCACCTACCCCACTCCCATGGCTCAGCACCCTGGGGGCTTGCCTCTAAAGCCCATCCAGCAAAGTAAGGAATACAACCGACGTGCGTTGTCAGTCTCTAGGGACCAGTAGTGCTCAGACAATGATGGAACCAAGTATGGAAGTCAGGCTGTGGGAGGAAATAAAGTTAAAAATTCCCAGGTATGGGACTGGAGAGATGGCTCAGTGGTTAGAAGCACTGACTGCTCTTGCGGAGGACCTGGGTTTGGATCTCAGCACCCACATGGCAGCTAACAACTGTCTGTAACTCCAGTTCCAGGGGAATCTAATGCCCTCTTCTGGCCTCCATGGACATTGTGCAACACAGATGTGTTTACATTCATGCAGGGAAAACACTCATACACATAAAATAATAATTTAAACTTTGTTAAATCCCTAGCACTTTCAGAATGGGACCTGCTCTACCATCCAGCCAGTGAGACAGGAGTCTGGCCCTGACCACACCCCCTTCACCTGGCATGGCCCCTGCTGCCCCCTCTATGTGGTATCCAGCTGGGTACCTGCTTCTGCATGTGGGACAAGTGTACATGATTTGCAGAGAAGCATCAGACCCCCTCAAGCCCTTCTCTAGCTGCGACCATCCCTGAGCCTCCCTTTCTTCTGTATGAGGTGACACACCATTTCCTATGACGAGATGGAGTCCACATGGGAGCAGGTACAGGGCCAGGGCTCTCTGTCTTGCTCACTCTAGTTCCCCGAGCTCAGTGCATTCAGTACATGGGGTAGGGCCTCCTATGTCAGTCAGGGAAAGGAAGAAAGGGTAGGAAGGAGGAAGGGCACTGCTGCACTTGGGGTCACAGCTCTGGCCCTGCAATTTTGACTTACACATGGAAGTTGGTTCCTTGCAGAATTTCCAGAGACTTAAATAATCTTGAAGGATGGGACCCGATGACTCTAGGGCTGTGAACGTGGTGAGGCAGGGCCTGCACGCACCTGCTCAGGATCATGTGAAAAAGGAAGGAGACAGCATACATGTGTGATGCACAGGGCCATTGCTACTTCCAGAAAACCTTGGGATACTTGCTTAGGCAGCAAGCCTAGCAGCAGACTGGCATTTCTATGAACAAAGTAGGGATCACTGTTAGGTGGGATCTGGGCTCAGAGGGGCAGAGCGGCAGGAGGGAGATGTAGGAAAGTAGTAAGAAGAGGTCCCTGTCCAGCCACAAGGCAGAGGATGTGGAGGTCCCAAAGCTTGGGGGATGAGACCTGGGAAGCCCGTACCAGCTTGTCCTGTGCTGTGGTGGGTCCCTGCCAGAAGGGACAGCAGAGACGAGAGCCAGCCTGTGCAACTGTGGCCTTGGTGGGGCTCAGGGTCAATGAGCCCAGCACTGGGTTTTGGGGACATACTGCTCAGACTGGCACAGTGGGGCCAGGTACTGGTCTATACTGGCTAATGTCAAGGAGACCCTTGAGGTCATCGTCAAACCACTGCAGTCATGGAATGTGACCCAGTACCTGGAGGGAGCACCTGTTTCACCTGCAGCCTCATCTTGCTGCTTCCTGGGTCAGGCTGGTCACCTTATCAGGTCCATCCTTGGGTGTTAGGAAGAGTCCTCATGTACAGATGAAGAAATTGTGGTTCAAAGAGGCCAGATGGCTTACCTACAATGGTACAGCCATCAAGTAATACAATTGAGGTTAACCCAGGGCTGTCCCCTCATTCCCCAGCCTTCCCAATACCCCACCTGCCACCCACCATGGTGGACCCAAGTGCAGGGTACAGTGAGGACATGGTCTGATAAAGCCAGTGTCCCAGCCACAGTGCAGCCCACTATGTACTCAGGGCCAGGGGCTGCCAGCAAGGGCTGGTGGACAACTAAAGTTTCTTGGCACATGGCTGTGGCCTACTTGCTGTCCAAGGCTGCTTTTCAGATACAGTGGCAGGTATGGCAGGGACTACAGGGCTTGCAGAGCCTGGGATCTTCACTCTAGCCTTTCCAGAAAATGGCTGTGGCCCCTGCTTCAGGGATTGAAGTTTTGGGGCAATATGTTTTCCTTTCCGATTGCCCTTCCCATACCCAAGGCAGTCGGCTCTGGCTTCTGAGTGGGGCAGGGAGCTCAGCCCCAGCTGCTATCCATCAGACACCAAAGGGCTTGGTGCGCCCTTCGGAACTCCTCAGCCAGCCCCAATTTGCAGATGTGCCAATGAGGCTTTGAGAGTTGGGCCAGTTCTCCAAGGTCACACAGCCATCCCTGCTGGTGGCTCCATCTGGGCCTGGCTTCTCCAGGCTCTGTGGCAGGTGCCCAGCTAGAGGACAAGAGGTATGGATTGTTTTTGTGGGTGCTGTCCCCACAGACAAAGTTACAGCTGAAGGTCCCCACTTTCATTCTCTCTCCTCCTGGCTCTCCAGCGCCCCGACTCCACTGTCACGGGTTTGAGTAGTCACGGCCCTGTATGACTGATCCCTACCACTTGAGCTAACACTTTCTGTTATTATCGCAGTGAGAGGTTGTTAACCACCTATTAGAGCTGATCTGGAAATTACACAGCATTGAACCTGCACACTTGTGGTTATGTCTTGGGGAGTAGCAGTTCCTTTTCCAATCAAACACACCGTTTATTAGAGTTTTTGATTGACAGAAAGGGTAGGGTTCCCAACCTGGCTTTCCCCTGTTGTAAGGTCATGCAGTGCTGTGGTGTGTGTTAGGACCGCTGGGCAAGCATTGATGCACATCATTAACTCAAGTCCAAAGCTGTGTCAAGGTTCATGTGAGTGTCCTGGGCTTCTCCGTGGGTTTGGACAGTTGTAGTGACATGCAGCTGTCATCCCAGTCTCATTAAGAGGTGGCACTGCTTTCTAGCCATCCCTCTCTTCCCCTCCTGACCCTGGCAACCACTCACCTTTCAGCTGTCACTATGTTCAGCTTTTCCAGAATGTTGTAGGGGGACTGTACATCTGTAGCCTTTCTAGGTTGGCTGTTTTCACTTAGCAACATATGCTTAAGTTCCCTTCGTGTCTCTTTAGGGCTTAACAGCTCAGTTCAGATCTGCTCAGTGCAGAATCATGTTCCATGCCTGAGAGCTATGTGACTCCTCCACTCACCTGCTGGATGTGTGCATGAGGCTTCCACTTCATGCTAAATCTATCATGCAGGCTTTGGGCCAGGGAAAGCAGAGGTGAGTCTGACCTGACTCTCCCTTCCAAGGCCTTTCCTGTCTGGGACGGTTGACAGACAGGTAGCAGTAACCCTCCAGTATGCAGGCGTCATGAGGTGCCTGATACATGACGTTGGGCATGGAGATATGTCAGCCTGGAAGAAATCCTGGAAGACTTTCCAGAGGCAGAGGCAAGACTTGGGTCTTAAGGAAGATGTGGAAGAGACAGGGAGACCTTACACTCCTACCCCGAAAGAGCCTGTATCCACAAGATTCAGAAGCAGCCACCAGGAAGCTATGAGCCTGCACATTAGAGCTGGGGGAGGGGGAGGGGACACTGGAGGTTGCCAGGTGCTAAACGTGTGTATGGATGTCCAGCAATGAAGTGGGTGTCTGATAAAGTCAGATGTGCTGATATCTAGTTAACTGATCATTCTGGAAGATACAACGGGTGTTTCACATTCCTCCAAGTCGCTTGTGGATCTTATTCCTTGGCCTTGACCTAGACTCTGAAAGAGCCACTTGGGAGCAGACTTCAGGCCTTGGGAGCCCCTCCATCTAAAATCAGAGTCCACTGGGGCATGGGAAGGGTTCTAGGTCTTACGGAATCCTCTGATGGAACACCCAAAGTCTAGTCCCTGTCATGTATCCAGCCAAACTCACCAGAAGAGGCACTTGTGGGGACCCTGGCTAGTCTGGCTGAATCTGTTGGGATGCCTGGGAGTAATCTGGACTTATCAAATGTATTTAAGGATGAAAATTCCTGCATCCCCAGAGTCTAGTCTTGTGTGAGCTCTGGGGTTGCTCTGTGCAGGACCCCCACCCCATAGTGGGGAGCTGCCATGTCGGGGAGCCTTTGCTGGCTGACCTGGGCCCACTTAGCTGCTCTTGACCTCAGGTTTCTTGCCTGTGAAGTAGGTACCATGATGGCTTCCTGGCAGCCTAAGCATACTCAGTAGGTCTGGAGAAAAAAACAAGATGCTGAAAAGAAGGAAATGGGGCAGGCTTGCTGCAGTCCCGAGTGACTTGCTACACACAGCCTGGGCCAGGGCCAGGGCCAGGGAGGGGATCAGTGCCCGTCTTGGCATGAGCTGCCCCAGTGAGGAGGACAGGAGACGCCTGTCCCAGAGGCGCCTGGGCCCTTGGAGGCTTTGTTCTGGTAGTTTATTATTTGGAAAGATTGCTTTTCCTTTGTAATTGTGTACTCCGGCTGCCAGGCTGTCTTTGACCTTCAAGGACAGCTTGTTCAGCCTTGTTTTGGATGTTACTGTCTTTGGAGTGAGTTTTATGGAGGCAGGGACACGGGTTGACCACATACAACCCCTGTATCCTAGAGATCTCTCCTCTGCTAGCATGCAGCACCCTGTTCCCTTGTAAGATGCCCCTTGTAGTATGGAACAGTCAGGCCCTCTGTTTCTCACCCAGAGCATAGAGCCCAGTCTACACAGGCTGACCTGGTCAAAACAGCCCTGTCCTATCTTGGGCTATGTGGAGGAAACCCTGGGTATTGTGCCAATGCTGACCCTGATGCCTTCCTGGCCCTCTGGTAACAGCAGGGGTCCTGTCTCTGAGCCTCAAGTTATGAGAAGGACAAAGGACAGTCTCCTCTGAGAAAACTGACAGCCAGGATATTAGCGCAGGCTGGGCAGGCTTGCTGTTGCCCAGCCTCTCCATGGATGCACTGAACTTGTTGTTCCATAGCTGCTTCAGGTGCTAGGAATGAGTCCCACTAGGAGGCAGCCCTCATGTCAAATCTACAACCAGTTCACCCACCTGGAGGGAAAATTCCCTGTACAGTGAGATCTGCGCTCACGACACAGATCTGACTCTGACCACAAGAGGGCAGCACCACTGCCAGAAGTACGGCCTGAGGCTCGAGAGGATCCAGCCTGCTCCAGCTGACAGGCTGGGATCCAACCTGCAGATCCACACTTCAAACAGCTTTCCCTTCAAACCACAGACATTTCCAGTAACCTAGGAACTGATTCTGGAGATGGAACCTAGGGATGGAACCCAGGGTCCCTTGCATGTGGGACAAATGGTTCATCACTAAGCTTTACACACATATTCCAGAAAATGGTTGTGGTCATTGTTTATGGAACACTTGTGTTTGCTGAACTGGTTGCCAGGCAAACCCTTTTGCCCCTGATCCTGGCTTCACCCAGGGCCAGGTGATGCAAGCAGAGGGTGGGCAGATGGACAGGACAGGTGAAGGGACAGATAGAAGGCAGTGGGTGGATGGATGGACAGGACAGGTGAAGGGACAGATAGAAGGCAGAGGGTGGTGGATGGACAGGACAGGTGAAGAGACAGATAGAAGGCAGAGGGTGGTGGATGGACAGGACAGGTGAAGGGACAGATAGAAGGCAGAGGGTGGTGGATGGACAGGACAGGTGAAGGGACAGATAGAAGGCAGAGGGTGGTGGATGGACAGGACAGGTGAAGGGACAGATAGAAGGCAGTGGGTGGTGGATGGACAGGACAGGTGAAGGGACAGATAGAAGGCAGAGGGTGGTGGATGGACAGGACAGGTGAAGGGACAGATAGAAGGCAGAGGGTGGTGGATGGACAGGACAGGTGAAGGGACAGATAGAAGGCAGAGGGTGGATGGATGGACAGGACAGGTGAAGGGACAGATAGAAGGCAGAGGGTGGTGGATGGACAGGACAGGTGAAGGGACCGATAGAAGGCAGTGGGTGGGTGGACAGGACAGGTGAAGGGACAGATAGAAGGCAGAGGGTGGTGGATGGACAGGACAGGTGAAGGGACAGATAGAAGGCAGAGGGTGGGTGGGTGGACAGGACAGGTGAAGGGACAGATAGAAGGCAGAGGGTGGATGGATGGACAGGACAAGTGAAGGGACAGAAGAAGGCAGAGGGTGGTGGATGGACAGGACAGGTGAAGGGACAGATAGAAGGCACTGGGTGGATGGACAGGACAAGTGAAGGGACAGATAGAAGGCAGAGGGTGGTGGATGGACAGGACATGTGAAGGGACAGATAGAAGGCAGTGGGTGGTGGATGGACAGGACAGGTGAGGGGACAGATAGAAGGCAGAGGGTGGGTGGGTGGACAGGACAGGTGAAGGGACAGATAGAAGGCAGAAGGTGGATGGATGGACAGGACAGGTGAAGGGACAGATAGAAGGCAGAGGGTGGTGGATGGACAGGACAGGTGAAGGGACAGATAGAAGGCACTGGGTGGATGGACAGGACAGGTGAAGGGACAGATAGAAGGCAGAGGGTGGTGGATGGACAGGACAGGTGAAGGGACAGATAGAAGGCAGTGGGTGGTGGATGGACAGGACAGGTGAGGGGACAGATAGAAGGCAGTGGATGGTGGATGGACAGGACAGGTGAAGGGACAGATAGAAGGCAGTGGGTGGTGGATGGACAGGACAGGTCAGATAATAGATAGATGAAGGGAGGAGGTACAGGGACTCTTTCAAGATCACAACCCATAAGAGGTAGAGTTGAGGCTATGTCCCAGGCCAGCACACCTCACAGCCTGGGGGATCCCCAGATCTGAAACTCACTTCTTGTTTACCTGGCCTTGAGCCAGATTCTAGCCATATAACCCCTGCCTTGTGTGACCATGTGGAGATGCAGCCCACTGTCTGTGTCCTGAACTATGAGAACATAAGAAATTTGGAGAGCCACCCCGTCCTGCATCTCTGAGCTCAGACATGACCAGGGTGACTCTTGAGGACGTCACCTACAAGAGTCCCCAGTTGTCTGGCTGTGCACAGCTATGCAAGCCTGTCCAAATCCAGCTAGCAAGAGGCCCCAGTTTTCTGTCCTCCAGTTAGCTTTTAGCAGCAGCAGCAGCAGCAGCAGCAGCAGCAGCAGCAGTAGTAGTAGATGGGGTGTTTCACTCCAATTCAGTAGGGAAGGGACGGAGGGCAAGCTGTGGCCAGGCCGAGGCAGGGGGTTGGCATGGATAAAAGAACATTGGCTGTACAAGGTTGCAAGGACTGCTTCACAGTGGTGTAGAAAGGTCACCACATCACTGTGTGTGGAAGTGTCACAGGTCACATGGGAATTCTGGGGGAGAGGGAGGCTGAGGTTGGCCACTGGTCTGGGCAACCTGAGGTGCCACTTCAAGGCAGGTGTCTGAGTGGCAGGTTAGGGGCCATTTGGCTTTTCTGGCTGGTCCTAGGTGGGAGGCAGAGGCAACCAGGGCAGCTGTGGGTGAGCAGCCATGTCCTGCACCTCAGACTGTGTCGCCAAGCCGTGGTTTAGCCCCTGGGCTATCACTGAAGTTAGTGTCTGCCCTTCTGTGGGCTGACTGTGGCAGGTTTGCCTCTGGCTGTGTGGCACGGGGCTGGGTTCCTGGCAGGTGGCTATAGTCATAGGCTGTAGTTCAGGCTCAGTTTCTCTGGTCCCTGGCCATGGCTACGCACAGTGGTTCAGATGGTAGTCAGCTGAGCATACCCAGCACAGGGCCTGTCTAGGGAAGGCCAGGGACTCTTGATGCCCATGTTGGATCTGGTCCAGTTAGAGGAGAGTGAGGAACAGACAGACTGCTTGTCCCTGTCCCCTGCATCCTCAGCCCATGGGAAAGGTCAACCTTTGACTGTTGTAATAAATGGATACCAGCTGAGTGGTCCTAGAGGCTGAGCAGCCCGTGCTGGGCAGAAGCTGGGGCTCTGGTGACGTCTTCCGCAGCTGCAGGGGGAGGGGGGGGGCTGGCTTCACCTTTGCCAGTTTCTGGAGGTACCGGCTCCTTAGCTTATGGCCCTTCCTTGTCGAGACCAGCAATGCTGCCCTTCTCTGGCCTCTCCCTTGTTATGAGTCCCCTGACTAACCAGAAGTGTCCTCTGATGACAGAGGCCATGCTTAACACCCAGCAGCCTCTCTTTGCTTCCTCATTCCTTGCCTGAGCTCCAGGAACCCCAAGTCCTGGGCTCCCCCTCCTTGCAGCATCGTCTTGCTGTACATTGACTGAATATGCAGTGTGTCGAGAGTAGGCTTTGCAAGCCCCTCCCTCTGTCTGCAGAACCTTGTGACCCCTGTGTGGTGATCTAGGCCTATGGCTAGCAGCTCCTCCAGCCTAGTCACTCTTCTCACCTAAAACTCACTATGAGAGCTTCCCAGATATCTCTGTCACCTGGGTGTTGCCGCCACAGGGCTAGTTAGTGGCAGACCTGAGGTTTTTCAACTATGGCCAGACATCTTCAAATGATTTGTCAAGCCATGGGGAGGGGCACAGGGTTGTGCCTGGTCCTGGTTCCCCAGAACCATTGCCCTGACCCTTGAACCATAGCCCACCCATGCCAAGGCTAATCTAAGGGAACTACAGCAATATTCAGGCAGATGCCTCAGGACCCAGAGGAAATATGAATCCAGCCCCAGAGGACTGTGGCTCTTCTCACAGAAGAGGATGCGGGTCTCTGGTGCTACAAGGCTGCTGAGCTGGTGGAGAGGGGTATCCCACTAATACCCTAGGTGTCAAAGTTGTGCACAGTGGACATAGCAGGGGTTGGTTGCCCTTCAGGAGGGACCATTGGTGGCCTTGCCACCACAGCAGTGCATACAGAGATATGGTAGACATCATAGGCATACATGTAGAGATGGGGACAAGACAGCTCCCTGGGTAGAGAAGCCATAAACCAGGGCCTACTCTGGGGTTTACCAGATGCCCTTGGCCCTCAGAGCTATTATCCGTCACCAGATTTCAGTCTTACTTGTCCCCAGAGAGAAGGAGAGGATGGCTCATCACCTCACGCCCTGTGGGGCCGGTGCCAGGATGAGTAGAAGGCACGCTGGGAGGCCACCCTCTTGCTGACCTGCTGCCTCCGACCCCAGCTTTAACCTGACTCCTTTGTTCCCACAGTGTCACAGCCCCAGGCTGCTCACAGCCCTCTGGAGAAGCCGGCTAGCACAGCGATCCTGTGCAACACGTGTGGAAATGTGTGCAAAGGCGAGGTGCTGCGTGTGCAGAACAAGTACTTCCACATCAAGTGCTTCGTCTGCAAAGGTGAGTGAGCAAGTGTGTTCGGCCTTGTCCCTAGCCACAGTGTGGCCAAACCAGGGCTCTAACTGTGCTCTGAGCCCTACAGAGCAGCCTGGGAAGGTCTGTTCACACCCGAGCACCTGGAGAGTTCTGAACCTGGAATCTTCACACAGTGTGTGACTTTTCAGAGTACCACATGACCTGTTGTGACAATGGAATCCACTTGGGGGCTAGCAAGACTCTAAGTCTGAAGGGGCTGATGCCTGAGGCTGATCTAGCCACAGGAGGGTCAGTGGCCTTTGCTGGCTGTGCAAAATCAATAGCAAGGTTCAGGGGCTTTTGCTGGGCCAGACAGTGCACCCCACTCTTGGTAGAACTGAGAGCAATACTTCTGTTCGGAACATTTATATTTATTTATTTATTTATTTATTTTAATTTTTTTATTTATTTCTATATGTGTATGAATGTACTGTCTGCATGCAAGTTTGTGCACCCGTGTCGTGCAATGCCGTGGAGGTCAGAAGAGGGTGTCGGATTCCCCTGGAACTGGAGTTCTCCTGGAATTGGAGTTTCAAAACAGCTCTTGGCCGCCATGTGGGTGCTGGGGATCGAACCCAGGTCCTCTGTAAGAGCAGTCGGTGCTCTTAACCTCTAGGCCATCTCTCCAGCCCTGGAACATTTATATTTATAGAATAAAACCTAAACACCACCAAGAAGATGAAGAGACGAAAGGCAGAAGCAGTGAGTGTGGCCCCTCCAGTAGAGGCGGCCAGCCTTGATGCCGTCTCCTGCCCTGCATTCCATGTACACAGGAGGACCAAACACTCCTCCATCCAACATCCCAGAAATAGGACAAAAATAATACTCTCAGGGCACAGCCACCAGACCTCACCAATCAGGCGTCGTGTCCACACCCACAGCTGGCTCTCTTAAGATCCTATTTAGGGGCTGCAGATGCCTCCCTGCAGCTTGGATCTGTGTACACACAGCTCTGGATTGGCTGCAGTGTCCTTCTAGGACACTCAGATTCACACTGCCTTTACCATAGTGACCTTTGATGAAGGCAGGGATGGTCAAGTTTGCTATTTGGGGAAAAAGATTAGAGGTCAGGTGTTTGAGACATGGAGGTCCAGGGAGAGGACTTAGAGGCTTCCAGAATGGAGGCTATAAAGGGAGTGGTGTTCAGCTGTAACTTAAAGACAGTAGAAATCCACCAGGCAGGAGCAAGAGACCATCCCATGGCAGCTGTGGAGATGGGCCTATGGCTGTCGATCTGAGAGCTTCTAGGGTTTTGATTCTAGGTCCTTCTGTGGCCTCTGAACCTACAGAGGATCGTGGGCACTCTGCATGTGGGAAAGGATACTTGGGGGCTCAGCTAAGCCCCACAACACCTTTTGTGGTATTCCTCTCCCTCTACTCAGGTCCCCTGTAAAGGCCTGGTATTTGCCATGAGAGCCTGCAAACCACAGTGTAGCCCAGACTATCTACAGAAAGGGCCATCTCCCAAACACCCTAGTGCCACCAGCCCTGGAAGTTCATCCTCCACAGAAGAAATGTGGGACCTGTGGGGACTGACAGGAATACCCTGAGCCAGTTCGGTTTCCACTCTGGGATCCTGAGGGAGCTACCTTCACCAGAGGCAGAGCCCAGTCCCACGACTCAGAGTCTCCATCCCAGAGCATAGGCAGCTACTGGGGACATCGCTGAGTATCAGTTGATACCCCAGAAGCTACCAGGATTGAGGCCACCCCAGGCATCCCAGCCACCTCTAACCAGTTGCATTCTTGCTATGGCTTCCCATTTCATAGGTCCCATAGCCAACCTGACAAAGGCAGCTGGGGTTCCAGGTTAGTGATGGACCCAGAATGGCAATAAGGCCTGTTTGGAAGAAGGGTGACATATGTACCTCACTCCTGGAACACTCAGGAGGACCTGTGTCCTGGGCCCCACAAGCGGGAATGAGTTGGGGTGTTTGGGGCTATCCTACACTGTTGCCTTGCACAGCTCCCGCCTGCACACCCCTCGGCACTGTGCCCATGGCTTTCAGCCCCTGTAGGGACAGGTCAGCTTTAGGGCCCTTTCCTAAGGAGAGTTGCAGCTGCTGTTCCCACTGTGACTGTCATCCTGAAGGGGCAGGCGTGTGGTCGAGGGAAACTGGAAGCATCTCTTTCAGAGTGAGGTGGGAAGGACAGAGAAACCCTGTGAGTCCCTGTGGGCACCTTGGGTTTGACAAGGAGAGAGAGGGCAGAGGTCTGGATGTGCCTTAGGCTCCTGGGGTGTGAGCTGCACCTGTGCAGGGGCTGCAGCAGCAGGTACTGTGGAGGGTGGGATGGAGTGGGATTCCAAGGTAATAGCAGGAACCCAAAGGGAAGGTGGCCCAGCTGAGGTTGAATGTATGTCTGATTCTGGATGGGCATTGAAGTCCAGCTGGCTCTGTCCACTCTGTCTACACTGCAGAATGGGAACAGATAGTGTACAGCACATAGTAGGGCCTTTATCAATACGAGTTGCTTCCATTGACCAGGTTGGCCTGGAACTCGCAGAACTCCACCTGCCTCTGCCCCACCCCCCCCACCCCCAAGGCAGATTAAAGGTGTGTGCCACTACAGCCGGCTAACTATGACTTTTTAGCCAGTGTGTCATGTCCTGGGGGCACTGCAGTAACGACAAATGGTGGTCTTGGCATTACCTGACCAGGGGAGAGACAAGAAAGTGACCTGAGGTGGGGTGGGAAGCTAGAGCTGTGCTGTGGTGCATGGGCCCTGTGGACACACACATGTCAGAGATAAACATAGTGCCCCAAGTAGCACCCTGTGCCATCCGAGAGTGACCAAGCCTTATGGGGTGTCCCAGGCGGGAAGACATCCTAGCTTTCAGAGCAGAGAGCCTGACACGTGTTCCTGGTCCTCTGGGCACGGTGTACCATGTCCTTCACATCATGGTCCCCAGGAGTCTGCCTCATGGGCAGTGGCATAGCAGGGCTTCATAGGAGGCAGCCAAGGATCTTAGGTGCCACCCTGCTGCTCACATATAAGGGAAGCAGCAGAAACCGGCCCTGATGGCTCTAGGCCTTGACATGAGTGTTGACAGTAACTGACACCCCCACCCCCACTGCCAGGACAGGCAGAGCTGGACGGAGTGGGGGCCAGAGAACTTTAGGGACAACTCCTTGATCTTGCCCTCCAAGTGCTTTGAAATGTGGAGCTATGCCATTTGCATAAGTTGTGTCTTGATTTTTAAGCTTCTTTCTTTGAGCTCCCAATATTCATCTCACTGCTAGCCCAAGTGCCTTCAAAGTCATGGCCATGGTACCTGGAATTCCTCCTCCCTCTTGGACAGTCACCAAATCTCTAGGCAGATGCTCTGCTAACTGGATTTTTATACATTATCTCATTTATTTCTTCTGGTCATTATGCAAGGTTGGTGTTAATTCCACATGTGAAGACCTGAGATTCAGAGAGCTAAAGTTACTTGGCCAATATCACACCAGTGGCTGGGCCGTGTCAGAGTGAAGATGGAGTCTCAGGCTCCTACTCCAAAGTTGGGTGTTCGTTGACATATGACCTTGTAGGGAGGCTGCTGCAAGGTTGAGGACGTTGCCCCTGGTAACTTCCCAGAACACTGAAGTGAAAGGGCAGAAACAGTTATTCTTGAGCCAAAGCTGAATAGCATTCCAGGAAGTGGGCTGAGGAGATGGCTCAGCCTGCAAAGGGCTTGCTGTGCAAACACAGGGACCTGTATTCAGATCCTTAGCCCCCAGGTAAAATCCAGGTGTGGTGGGCTGCAGTGCATGCCTGTAATCCCAGTGCTGACCGGGAGGCACAGACAGTCAGATACTTGCAGCTCCCTGGCCGGCCAGTGCAGCTGGATAGGTGAGCTCCAGGTTCAGTGAGAGACCCTGTCTCAAAAAATAATGTGGAGAGTGATTGAAGAAGACACTTGATGAGTTCTGGTCTCCATACGCACATGCATATATCTATCTACATGAACACATACATAAACCCCACACATATACATCCCCAAGTTAAAATAAAATTCCAGAAAGTGACCCTGACCCTGGGTTTTCACCAGCCTTCTTACTGCTGGGTTCCCCAAAGATGGGTACTCCCCCCACCTACCCTGCAGTCATCTGCTAACTCGATCCCCTGCGGTTAGTAATGTAATAGCCCAGCATTGTCTTGATAAAGTGCTCTCAAGTTACTGGTAAACTTGGAGATTTTATTTTTAGGGGCTGTGTTCTGGGTTGTCACTGCCTTTGGGTGACCTTGGCATGCTCATGATAGCTGGAAACTGGTGTCAGCTGAAGTAGCAGGGCCAGGAGTAGGTACAGGTTTGCGGGGGCAGACAGGGCACGACAGCTGTCTGTGTCCCTCTGCCTGTGGTATGGAAAATCTGATTTTGTGGCCCTGGTCACAACACACAGGTAGCCAGTGCTGTTATAGCTGTATAAGCAGACACAGCCCAGAGTTGGCACCATTATTACCTGTGACCATCTGGTCCCCACAGCACTGTGGGAAAATCCCGTGTGGATCAGCCAGTCCCATGGCCTGTTCTTGCAGTTAGGACACATTTATTTGATGTATGATGGGCAAGATCAGATCTCTGGCTTTCATTTCCAGCCTGCGTGTGGATAAGAAATCCAGGCTGGCTCCAGGTTGGCATCTAGTCTCTGGTCAAAGTACTGGCAGCAACAACCATGGACTCGGGCAGTGGGCTGGCAGCTTCTGTGTCCTTCCATTCAGGCCCAGAGGGATGAGGAACATGTCCGGGGCACCACAGCAGCGCAGGGCAGGGCTGGATTCACAGAGGCAACTCTCTCATGGGGCCCTTGGCAGCTCTATTACAGGCCTCTTCTCAGCAAGAGCCAGTAGTCCCTGGAGCAAACGACTTCTGGCTGCCCCATTGACTATAACTGGTAATGTTTTACTACCAGGAGATTGGTGGTGGGTTTATAAAGGGATGTCATGGTCTAGTTTTGACATTGGTGTTCCTGTTACACACACACACACACACACACACACACACACACACACACACACACACAGTGACCTTGTGCATTTGTGTGGCGGGCCCTTCCTGCCATACCCTAAGGACCGTGGCTCTGTAGCCGCGGCATTGTTGTATAAACTTCTAGATGACACCTCCCAACTCCTATAAGACCTTCAAGGTTCTGCAAAATTCAGGCTTAGGGCTGAGCTGCTCCGTCTATCAGGGCAGAGGGAACCCAGCAGGGAGGGACCAGGCTGAACAGGGCACACACCGCTTCCTCAGATACAGTGCATGGCTGCCACATGTCCTCAGGGGTGGAAGATGATTGTGAGGGAGGAGCACACTATGCCCCAGAAGCAATCTTGGGGTCTCTGAGCTGCTGGTGACTAGAAGTCCCAAGGGCGAAGGGTCATTGCCCACCTGGCAGGTTCCCTCTGCTCTGCTGCTCCACCAGGCTCAACAGCCTTAGTTTCCTAGAGCTGTGTTAGGAAAAGAAAACCAGTGACTCACTGTGGAACTGTGGGCACTCCCTCTGCAGGAAGTTGGCTCTGCTGCAGGGATTAAGAGTCAGAGGCTGAAGGCTATAGGAACTCAGAGGAAAGGGGGAGGAGTTGAGGAGTCTCCGTGTAGACTCGGGGAGGGGAACTAAGCTCAGATCACCTGTCCTCCCTTGGGATCTTTGGCTCTAGAGCACAGCCTAGAGAGTAGAAAGCACCCAGGTATCTCACACAAACATCCTGCTCACCTGACTTGCACAGCCATGGTACAGCCATGGTACAGCCTGGAGGGCTCACAGAGTCTCAGGGCCTTGTTCTTGAAGAAGTCAAAGTGCCCCAGCGTGTCCCAGTAGGATGAGAAGCATCAATTCTTTCTGGAAGCTCCCACAAGAAAACACATCTGTCTCTAGCTAGCAGGAGGGCTGTGCTGTCTCTGGAGCCCAGATACCCTTTAGCCCCTGGGTTTTTGCAGAGGCATAAGGCTTGCATCAGGTGGGCTGGGACAGGATCTGCCAGCCCTGGGGCATGAACTGGACACTCCACTGACTGGGCCTATGGTCTTCTTCCCCAGCGTGCGGCTGTGACCTGGCTGAAGGTGGCTTCTTCGTGCGGCAGGGAGAGCATATCTGCACACGTGACTACCAGCGGCTCTATGGCACACGCTGCTTCAGCTGTGACCGCTTCATTGAGGGCGAGGTGGTATCTGCGCTTGGCAAGACCTACCACCCCGACTGCTTTGTGTGTGCTGTGTGCCGGTGAGTGGCCAAGCAGGGCTCTGTCCCTTCCTCCCAGCCTCGCCACCCCCAGCCCTGGCTCTGCTCCACTCCTATACATCAGACACAGAGAAGGTCAGCAGTTTGGCTGGGGTTGCCCAGCAGGCCAGAGGCAGAGCTGGGTGTGGGTGCAGGCAAGGGCCATTCTTGGTATGTCAGCCTTCTGCCTGTGCCTCCTCCCAGCTTCTCCTGAGCTTGTCCCCTCCACAGCCCTCAGCGCCCTCACCTGCCCCCACCCTGGACCTGGCTGTCTTGACCTTGGCCATTTCTTAGCTACTGCGGGCCCTGGCTGCCCACATCTCACCCACAGTACACCCTGGCTGCCTTTGGTGTCCAGAGAGGAGCCCTCCCTGGCCTGTCCTTGGCCTTGTCCTCAGCTCTGCTCTCCTCCGCATTGCTGCCTATTCTGCCCATGCACCCATGGCCGCCTCCGTCCTTGCTCACCTAGGTACATAGCCCCAACTCTATTTGCTATGGCCTGACTGGCAGGTGACCCCCCACCCCGACTCTTCACTGTCCCCAAATCCGCCCAGTCACTGCCCTGGCTTAGGCCTCTATACTCAACACCTGCTCTCTGACTGAATCGTGTCCTCTGTATACCATTCTCAACACACCAATTCGGCCAGAATGAAGATCAATGCCTGCTGTTTCCCAGAGCCATCATGCCCAGCCTGCAAGGATCAGGGTTCCCATGTCCTTTCCAAGTGACCACCTGTGTTCCTAGCATGGACCCAAGGCAGGAATGGAGCCTTTGACCAGAAGAGGTTAAAGAGAAGAAGCTCAACATTGGACATTACCCATGAAAGGGTGGTGCCATGTTCCCCAATGTGGCTGGGCCATAGGTCTCTGGAAATGCCTTAGCAAGTTCCATGTGGCAGCCTGACAAGGTGGAGTCAGCTGTACCTGGTCTGAAAGGCTACCTGGGTTGACCCACCATCTTACAAATGATAACATATGGTACTGCTCATGCTAGAAGCCTGGGGCAAGTGGCCTGGCCACTGTATACATGGCCAGACTGGACACCACACAGACAGCTGTGAGCAGATGCTGGTGCTGGGCATCCCAGGTCCAGGCACAGCAAAGCACAGACCCTGCTTCTACTTCCTGCTGGAGGCTGACCCTGGAGGGCCAGTATAGGCAGAGACCAGAGTGGGGTACCGCCTGTCCAGGGCAAGATGGCAGGAAGGGTATGTGAGACAAGAGAAGAGTGTGGCTCAGGAAGAGCTCCAGGGCCTGTGAAGGTGCTGATGGTCTCAGGCCACATGCAGAGCCACGTCCACATCCAGGGGACTCCACTCAGCAAGTGACAGATAGTCAAGTGAAATGCTTTAAAAGAAAGGAAGGTTTGTTCTGGCTTGTGGTTTCAGAAGTGACTCTCTGTGACAGTTGGCTGCACAGTGGCTGTGCTGTGCTAAGGCAGAGAGAGCATCGAGGTGGCAGAGTATGGTGCAGAGCAGATCGCCTCCTGGTAGCTGGGAGGCAGAAGACGGCTACACTAGCTACTGGCTTTTTTCCATCTTCCCTTTAATTCCATTGGCTCTCAGCCTGGTGGGGATAGTGCTGCCTGCATTCGGGGTAGCTTTAATGTCTGGAAACACACTCAAGCACACAGAGAGCTGTGCTGCAGTAATCTCCAGTCTGCTCACATCTAATCAACCCAATAGTCAAGAGGAGCCATCAGTGGGATGAAGACTTTGAGACACCGCATAGTTCCCAGGGACTCTGAGCTCCAGCAGAGTGGATGGTTCTTGTGGGCCTCACTGATGGGGCTCAAGCATCCGTGGAGTGGAGGCTTCTGTGCACCGGCTCTATCAGCATGAAAGAAGGGCCTTCTAGAGTTCACATGGAGCCTCCCAGAAGCTGGCGGCCTCCAGAGCAGAACACTCCCTGCACTCAACCACATAAAGTCTGGGACACTCAACATCCACTCAGAAAGTACAGCCCCCAAAGTGAGACACTGACCCGAACTGGAAGAAAGATCAGTCAGCAGCAGGACTGGAGGTGACAGGATGGGTGACATTAACAGACAAGGTCACGATGACAGCTATGTCCACTGTGCCAGCATTTAGAGGAAACCATGTCCAGAAGTGTGGGGGAGGGGGGGAGACACAAAACAAACCTTTAGAAGCCTAGAACCAAAAAACCTTGGAAGAGAAAACTCCCTGGAAGGAAGTCAAAGGGATCAAGCACAAGGAAGAAATGCCAAGCAGTTTTTAAATGGCAGTAGACAGGTTGGGTGTGGTGGCATATGCCTTTAATCAGAGCACTCAGAAGGCTAGAAGCCCACACTTCAGAAATCTCAGTGACCCTAAGTAGATTGACCAAGAGCTTACCCAGGTGTTCACAGTCCTTCCTAAATGGACTAACCCAGCAAGCACTTACCCAGTATCCCTAAGTAGAATAACCCTGTAAGAACCTGCCTGGTTGGTCACAGCCAAAGAGCAAAAGAAATCTAAAAACAGCAATGAGGAGAGAAAAATAAAAAGGAAAAAAAAAAATCAAAAGTCTCCAGTGTCCACAGAGAAGCAGGAAGCACAGGCCTGCACCAGAAGCTGTGCATGCTGGGAACCCATGGGAACACACCCATGAGAGCCAAATGGAGAGCAAAAATCCACCGAACCAAAGAAAACAAACCAACCAAACAACAAAAGCCTTCTAAAAATGAAGGCCAGACTGCTAAGAATCAGGGCCATTTGGGGAAAGATTAAACTATTCCAAAGTTGACCTTGTTGATTAAAATGTTTTGGAAATTGATTGAGGTGATGCTGCCACAGCTATCTGGATGATACATTGTTGCATGAGAGTAAAGTGAACATTAATACGTCAGGCATCAAAACAAAACACAGATCTTTTTTAGATACACAAAAGCTAAGTGCACTTCTTCCCAGCAGACCTGCATGCAGCAGAATTATAGGAGGTTTCCCAGGCTGGAGGGAAATGCTGTCAAAAAGGCATCAACAAGGAAATGCTGTCAAAAAGGCATCAACAAGGGCGCTGCAGAGATGCTCATGGTTAAGAGCACTGGCTGTTCTCGCATAGGACCTGGGTTTGGTTTCTAGCACTCTTATGGTGGCTAATAACTGTCTGTAACTTTAGTTCCAGAGGATTTGATGGCCTTTTCTGGCCTCTGTAGACAGCAGGCATGCACATGGTGCACATACATATATACAGGTAAAACACTCATGCATACAAATAAAAATAAATAGTTTTAAATTTTATTTTATGTGTATTAGTATATTGCCTGCATGTGTGTAAGTGCACCCATGTCATAAAATGCCTGCAGAGGTCAGAAGAGAGTATTAGATTCCCTGTAACCTGAGTTAAGAACAGTTATTAACTGTCATGTGGGTGCTGGGCATTGAACCCAGGTCCTCTGCAAGAGCAGTCATGGCTCTTAACTACTAAGCCATCTCTCCAGCCCCAAATAAATCTCTTAAAAAAAAAAAAAAGACTTCAAGCCAGCCAGGCACAATGGATCACTTATAATCCCGGCACTGGAGAAGTTAAGGCATGAGGAGCCCAAATTTGAATGAAGTTCTGCCTCAAGGCAAACAAATGTAAATGAATCTAAAGCAATTCAGCAGCTGGTAGAGAACAGCAAGCCCAGCACTCTGATGGAGAACTGTGCTGTGGTTTGAGTATGAGCTGTCCCCAGCAGGCTCAGGTGTCTGAACACTCAGTCCTCAGGTCCTCAGCCAGTGGGGCTGTTTGGAAAGGTTTGGAACATTTAGGAGGTGGAGACTCGATGGAGGAAGTGGGTTGCTGGGGCTGTGTGGTTAAGGTTTGACAGCCTGGCCTCTATTCCTGTTTACTCTCTACCTCCTGACTGTGGACGACCACTAGTCTCGCTCCTGCCTCCAGGACTTTCCCATCCACATGGACTGTATCCTCTTGAGCTATGAGTCAAAATCAACCCTTCCTCCCTTAAGTCGCTTCTTGTCAGGTATTGTGCCACAGTGAAGAGCAGGTCACTACCATAGGCTGTGTACCAAATATGTAAAGAACTTTCACAACTCAGTAAGAATCTGTTAAACAAGGACAAAAGGGTTTAATAGATACTTCACTGAAGAATATACATGAATGATCAAGAGGTACAGAAACATGTTTAAATCGTTAAGCACCAGAGACACCGGCTAAGGCTACCATGAAATATCAGCGGCATCCACTAGCGCAGCTACAACACTCAGTAGGTAACAGCAAGGGCTGATGAGACTTCAAAGCAAGGAGACATGAAGAGGTATGTTTCCATGGAGACAGATTCACTTAGAATGTCTGCACGACTCCCAATTTGGGTATTGACCCAAGAAAAAGGAGAACATTGTACCAGAGAGACTCATCAGCAAACGTCCTGTACAGATGTTTATTCAGACGCATGAGTCCAGGTGTCTGCCAGCACTTACCACTAAGTCTGCCCACTGTACAGAGGAGGGACGACAGCCTTGTGATGCAGGTGTCATTAATCAGTCCCAACTTGGAACAACTCAGCTGTCCTTCCACAGATGTAGTTCATGCATGCAATGGAGCACAACTTGGCCCTAAAAGGAACAAACAAGTGACACAAAGAGTAGCAACATGGGTAGATCTAGAAAGCATAGTGCTGAACAAAACACCCCAGATAACATCCTGTGGCTGTGCTTGGTCACAGCTCCAGCAGAGGCAACCTGATCCTCAGGGACAATGTGCAATTCTGGCTGCTTGGGGTATGGGTCGTGGGAGTGTTGGGAGAGGGCCACAGGGACATTTTGCAGTGGTCAGATGCTGATGACACCATGCTGGTGATTCTGCTGAGTGTGTTTTCCAGGATGATCAAAAATTGCTTCAAGCTTGTAGTGCAACTGCTAAGATATAGCAGCTCCCAGACCACAGCACTGGCTGGCAGATGACAAGGGTGGGCATCCCTGAGCTGCAAGGATCCAGGCTAACTGAGGGCCAAGAGGGCTGCAGAACTGGCCAGCAAGGCTGGGACCTGGCCCTGACTTAGTCTGTTTAGGTAGTTGGTCCCCAAGAGGGAGGAATAGCCAGGTAGGACCCAAGAATGCACCTTCTGGGTGAGCCAAGGGGTGCTGTGTAAGAGAAGGGACAGAGGTGGCTGCTAGGTAACTGGTGCTCTCTTTTCAGGCTGCCCTTTCCACCTGGGGACCGTGTGACCTTCAATGGGAAGGAGTGCATGTGCCAGAAGTGCTGCCCGCCCCTGTCATTGGGCAGTGGCGTGCACCCGTCCCAGGGCCTCCGGAGTAAGTGGGGCAGGGCTGCTGAGAGGTAGGCGCTGAGCCATGGGCTGGGGTGACCTTACAGGACCTAGGTTGGGCCTGACAGTGGGCTGCCAGCATGGGAGCAGAGTGCTAAACAGTGGGGAAGGAGGTGGGCGCAGAAGTCCCTGGCTCCTGTCACTGAACCTTTTGGTAGGCTGTGTCTGCCACCCAGGTGGTAGCTTTTCTATCCCATACCCCCCTCCTGTAGCCCAGCTCTCCTCCTGCACTGTCTTTCTCCTGTGGTGTTGGCATGAGGCCAGGTCCATCCTGATGGCAGAACCAGACCTGGCATATACGGGCAGGGGACAACTGTCTCTTGGACCCCCTGTGGGCTCTCACAGTCTGCTAAGGACATCCCATGGCTGGCTGATAGGCAGTATCTGTTACAGGATTGCTCTATCCCTGGGGGAGTGGTGCAAGGCTGTGCTGGACACCAGATGTGTTTACAATGAACACTGTATTCCCATGACAACACTCCTTACATACACACCTTGCAGGGACAAGGATCGGGGAGGCTATTGTGAGAGTCTCTTCACAGAAGCCCAGAGCCCTAGAATTTTCCTGCTGGGCCCAGGCAGAGAAATTGAGACACATTCCCCCACCCCCTATCCTGGAGTGCCAGGTAGGCTGGGGTTGACAGAGTGGCAGGGGTGCTTTGAGCCTCTCCAGAGGCCCCATCTCTGACTAAAGCAGTAGTCGTTAGAGCAGAGCCAGGTCCACTGGATTTGTGTCACTTGTTCATGAGACATAGCCTTCACACTGGGACCTATGCTTGCATTCTCTTGCTAGGTGCTGGAATCATTAATAAAAGGGCTTCCCTTTCCTCATTACTCACAGGTGACTTGCCTGTGGTCATGCCATAGTCCCTGTGACCCCTCTGCAGTAGTCCTAACCTCTGGCTGTCACTGCAGCCTAATGTGGTCTCATTTGACTTCCTGTTTATACACAAGCCAGCTGCTACTCGGAGTAGGCTGCTCAGTCCTAGCACTATGAGAATTTGGGGCTGGATTTCTCTGGGGTGATAGTCATCCTGGGCAAGGCAGAAGGCTGTCAGCCTACATGAGCCCTGTCCCCATTTGGAGCCATCCAAAAGGTCTGACTGAAGTCCTTGTTAAAAGGTCCCCTGGGAGCAAGTCACCCCTGTAGGATCCACTGGCATGGAGCTCACGAAACATGGCTTGGATAACCTGTGAAGAGACAACTTAGACAAGGCCACCACGAGCGTGTGCAGCCTGAGAGAGCCTGCTCCTTCTCACCTGGCTGTGAGCCTCTGGCAAGGGATGCTGGTGGGCCGCCTGTCTGGAGAGGACTCTTCTCTCTCCCTGGTCTTACTCCTTCACTGAGCACCAGTCAAGCCTTGGCCTGTCCTAGGTGCCCAGGGTCCTCTGTGCTGTCTCTCTCAGGGTCCAGTGATTCCTTGGGATTCAAGTCTGTTTTTGCTTATTTCCAAGGTTCACATAAATTTGAGTCAGGGTGATCATTTAGAAAATCCAAGAGGGTCCTAGTTTGGTTTCTTTTCTTTTCTTTTCTTCTCTTTTCTTTTCTTTTCTTTTCTTTTTTATCTTTTTGAGACAGAGTCCCCCTTTAGCCCCAGCTGTCCTGGAACTCGATGTGTAAACCAGGCTGGCTTTGAACTCACAGAGATCCCCCTGCCTTTGCCTTCCAAGTGCTGTGATTAAAGGCGTGCGCCATCATGCCTGGCCTAGTTTGGTTTCTATTGCTATGACAAAACACTCTAACCAAAACCACTCTGGGGGAAAAAGGATTTATTTCATCTTATACTTCCAAGTGACAGTCCATCTTTGAGTGAAGTCAGGCCAGGAACCAGAAGCAGGAACTGAAGCACAAACCACAGAGGGTGCTGCTTACTGGCTGACTCTTGTGGCCCATGCTCAGCCTTTTTTTTTTAATTTTTAAAAAAATTGTGAATGGGTTTTGGGGTTTGGTTTTTTTGTTTTGGTTTTTGGTCTTTTCAAGACAGGGTCTCCCTGTAGCCCCAGCTGTCCTGGAACACACTCTGTAGACCAGGCTGGCCTTGAACTCACAAAGATCGCCTGCCTCTGCCTCCCAAGTGCTAAGATTCATAGCTTAGTCTTATTTCTCTGTCTGTTTCTAAGAGTTGGGCAGGATGTCTTTCCGACTGCCCTGTAATGAGGCCTGTCTTTTCTTGTTTAGATATATCCTTCAAGAACTCTTCTGGCATTCTCAAGAAATGCTACTTCAAAATTAGGATTGAATAACTGTCAGCCCCTGATAACCATACTCTTTGCCTGAGAGGAAAATGAAATAATCTCTGTGGTTTAAATGATAAATATTCCCCATGGGCTCAAAATATTTGAATACTTAGTCTCCAGTCAGTGGCACTGTTGTGAGGGGGGAGTTTATGAAACCATTAGGAGATTCAGCCTTGCTGGAGGATGATTGTCCTTGGGCATGNCCTTTTTTTAATTTATTATTTCTTATGTGTATGAATGTACTGTCTGCATGTAGGTTGTTGCACCTGTGTCGTGCAATGCTGTGGAGGTCAGAAGAGGGTGTTGTATTCTCCTGGAACTGGAATTAAAGATGGTTCTTAGCTGCCGTGTGGGTGCTGGGAATCAAACCCAGGTCCTCTGCAAGAGCAGTCGGTGCTCTTAACCGCTGAGCCAGCTCTCCAGCCCTGAGACAGGGTCTCCCTGTAGCCCCAGCTGTCCTGGAGCTCACTCTGTAGACCAGGCTGGTCTTGAACTCACAGAGATCTGCCAGCCTCTGCCTCCCGAGTGCTGGGATTAAAGGTGTGTGCCACCATGCCCGCTTAAGCCTGCTTTTATATACAACCCAGGGTCACTTGCCCAGGGGTCACACCACCCAGGGATGGCACCACCCACAGTGGGTTGGCCCCTCCCACATCACTCAACAATCAAGAAAATGCCTGGCAGAGGTGGCCACAGGCCAGTCTGATTGAGGAAATCCCCCAGTGAGGCTGTCAAGTTGAGATCCAAAACCAGCCATGGCACAGAGCTGACCCAACAGTGTTACAGGTCTTGACCTTTTTTAAATTAAAATTTATTTCTCTTTCAAAGGTTGTGAAAAAAAATTAAAATTTATTTTATTCCTTTATTCCTTTTTTTTTAGATAGTCTTACTATATAGCCCCAGCTGGCCTATAACTTGCTATGTAGACCAGGCTGGCCTTAATCTCTCAGCAATCCACCTGTCTCTGTCTCCCGAGTGCTGGTATTAAAGGTGTGTACTACCATGTCCAGCAATTTTGTTTATTATTTTTATGTATACAAGTGTATTGCCTTCATGCATGTAAGTGCACCCATGTCATACATACAGGCAGGTGTGCAAAGGTGGGACCTCTTCCTAGATGGACCCACACCTAAGGGCAGTACTACTTAAGCAGTCCACCCGTAGCACACCTATATCTCTTGCACATGGATTCATGCACATACTGTGCACACATCCATCTTCCCACAGTCACCCATGCTTGCTGACCCTACATCCCACATGGATTCATGCGCATACTGTGCACACATCCATCTTCCCTCAGTCGCCCCTGCTCGCTCACCCTACATCCCATGTAGCTTACCCTGCGAGCTCTCTGCACTTCTCTTCCCCCGCCTGTTGCACTTCGCTGACGGCTCCCACACATCTCTCAATGAGTGACATCGAGTAACAGTGGCTATGGAGGCTCCGGTGTGGCAGCTCCCGGGGTGGAGGGACCATGAGCGGCTGGCTCAGCAGAGCAGGCCCAGGACAGGATGTCTCGGCCACCAGGAGCATGGAGCACAGCTGGGAGGGAGGAGCATGTGGGGAGTCCAGTCAGAGGCCCAGAGCTGGACACTAACCACACAATGAAGAATGCTGGTCCCCATGGGAAAGTTTGAGAGATGGGCAGGGAGGGTGTAGAGAGAAGTCGCTGCTGGGCCTGGGCTAGGCTCCCGCAGAACAGGGGTCAGTACAGGGGTTGGGGGACAGAGAATCCTACATACAAGGGCCTCAGCCAGAGGAGGAGCTGGGGGTGTGTGGATCAAAAGGAATTCCCAGGAGGGGAGGCCAGACATGTGAGCATATGGAACAGGAAGTTGGGCTGCAGGAGGGGGTGGAGCTTAGACCTCTCCAAGGAAGTCACTGTCCAGCTAGCAGGATGCCACATGACAGTTAAGTCCAACATTCTACCTCCAGCAAAGGATGGCAGTCACCCAGAGCTACCCAGCACCCCTCCTAGGCCAGCCCCAATCCAGTATACTTTGTTGTGAGTCATAGTTCAACCCCAGGATCTATTCAAACTTCCAGAAGGCAGGGTCTCATCTCCACTCTGGTTTCCCTACTCCTAGCCTAGGCTGCACAGCTTTGGTGCTCAATATGCAGGAACATGCCTCACCAGGTGTTGTGTGAGGGTCCATCCAGCATGCTACTGGTCATTCCTCCATCCCTCTCCTCCAGGGCTGCCCTTAGTGATTCTGTTGGTCCTTGTGTCTCTCCCAGCCACTCTGAGTGACCTTGGCGGGGTTGCTGGACTCTATGGTACAAGGCCCCTGAGCCCACTATGAGGGTGTCTGTGTCTGTTCTCTCTTCCAGGTTGTGCGGGCTGTGGCTTAGAGATCAAGAATGGCCAGGCCCTGGTGGCTTTGGACAAGCACTGGCACCTAGGCTGCTTCAAGTGCAAGACTTGTGGGAAGCTTCTCAATGCCGAGTACATCAGCAAGTGAGTGGGACCGGACCGGAGGGCCAGCTCCACCCTGGGTGGCGCGGGCTGTCCACAGCTTCCCTGCTTGGCTCCCAGTCCTGGTACACTGACTAGTCCTGCTACCGAAAAAAGAACCAGGACGCCGGCCTGTGCAGGTCCCTGCACCCTGCATCTCCCCTGAAGTCCTGCTCAAGTGGGTTTTGGAGTCTTCTTTAGTCTGGTCAGAAGCAGAGGAGACAGGCTGTCAGCTCAGACTTCAAAGTGAACACCTGGCTCTTCGTTCTGGGATGTCACCTCTACCTGCTTGGTGCCTGGGCAGTCCTGGCACAGGATGTCCTATGGTGCACAGCACAGCCAGCAGCTGCTAGCCACAGAGACAGGCAATCCCCATGATTGGGGGTAGAAGTTCACAGGAACATGCTCTGTGCTCTGCAGAGCCAGACTTTTGGGCACCCTCCACCCCGTTGGCTCAGTGCTCCAGCATGAAGCAAGGCAGCAAGGCTACTTGTGGTGGAGGGCATCGTCAGTGGCGGTGGAGGGCATCGTCAGTGGCTGTGGGACTGTGGGACAGCCTCCTGGATTATCATATCGGCTAGGGTCAAGGAGCTGAGGCAGGAAGTCCCCACAATGTAGCTTAGGTGATGGGGGCCCTGAGAAGAGCTCACCGCCCCCACCACACAGAAAGCTTATCCTCCATGCTCCAAAAGGTCAAAACCTGCACAGGGATTGATCAGGTGACAAAGTCCTGTGACTATGACTGCTGCATAAAATGGACTGTGTGCCCATACAAATGCACACACATGTAACACATGTACACACAACACACATGAACACACATGTACATACACATGAATGCCCATGCACAACATATACCCATTCACACACGTGCACACACAACACACATGAATGCATGTGTGCAAGCATGCACACACAACACACATGTATAGACACACACATGAACATAGTTGCATGTATGCACAGAAGGACATGTACAGAGTCCCAGATGGCCATTGCACCCACATCAGTATCCAGGTTGACTGTATACTGTGAGGGTGCACTATCACCAGAGGACTCAATGGAGAGCACCAGGGACCACTCTGTGTTCCTGTTTACAGTGCCGTGTGACCCATTCATTGATTTCAAAAGGTGACATTATCTGAAGTGAAGTCCCCAAACTGAGGTGAGCTTCTGACCCAATGGACAGGCCTGGGAAACTGGAGTTCCCTGGCCTCCATCAAGCTATGCTTCAGGAAGTGACTCAGGCAGAGTGTGGCATGCTGAGCTCTTTGAGGTAAATGACAGTACCAGCCTGCTTAGGTGCCGCCCCACACACAGTGTTTGTGGCTCACCCACACCAGTGTGTTACTTAGCAGCCTCCAGAGCCATCCCAGAACAGGGGGAGGGCACACTGGTGTTGTCATGGAGATGTATCTAGGAACCTCCTGGGTTTGCTGCAGATACACATAGATTTGTGGGCTCGCCAGGTCTGTGTCTCCCTTGTGGGAAGGCAGGGCCACCTCATTGTCTCTGGGAGGCACCTATAAGAGTGATACCAGTGGAAGGCAGTCGCAGATGGACACTCAGCCCTGGAGCAGGACACCTGGGGCCTTGTGAGGGTCCAGGCATTAAGGGAAGGAGTGTGGCACTCAGGCTAACCCCTGGAAGCCTGAGATAGCTGTCGTAACTGTGGAAAGTCAAGACTGAGTTCACAGTTGCAAAAGCTCCAGACATGCAGGAAAGGGGTTTGCATCAGAGTAGAAAGCGCCCATCCTCTTGTCACACCCCCACACAACTCCAGTCAGCTGGGCCATAGCTAGCAATGCCCACGTCTTGGCCACTGCCTGGCAAGTACTTGCCTTGAGCCAGGCTCCAGCCCCACCATCTCTTATGAAGACCTCACTATTATTTCTCTCATTTTACTGCTGGCAATGCCGAGGTTCAGAGATGTTAAGTGACTTGCCTAGAGTTACACGGCTGTGACATGACGTTTGACCCCAAGGCTGTTTGCTTGTCTTCTCCTAGCACCCCCTCCCATACTGAGTGTGGCCACTGGAGACCCCTGTGCCTCCCGAGCCTTCCCTCCTCCGAGCCCTCTTTCCTCACCTGTTGCTTCATCTGCTGCCCCTCTCCTGGAACAGTCTCCCTCTGTACTGACTGTGTTGACTCCAGCAGTACGTGGTATACAACCACACGCTGAAAATATGTGTAGAAAGTGGGACACACCTGGAGCCTTCTCCTGTAGCCAGACCCACCCCATGCCCCCACGTTCCCCTGTCTTTTCACACCTACCACTGGCCTCCTGGTGGACCCTGCCCCCTGTTCTCAGGAGTGCACCCTTGTCTTGCACTCTCTTGGGCTCATATTTTCCCAAGGCCCTTTGTCAGAAGTTGGAAGGAGATCCAGATATGAGGAGACAACTCTCTCTTCACAGACGCAGACTTTGTTCACTCTGCTTCTGGAGCCACCCCAGCCTCCCTCATCCAGTAGGCAGGTGGCCTGGCCTCTGCTCCTCTGAGTATCCACATGGGCAGTGGAGTGGTCCTCACCTTTCTCAGGGTGGCGTATATGGGTGGCTAGTGAACACTACCCTTCCAGGAACTGTTCCTCGGAGCAGGAGGAAGCTGTTCTGTCTCCACGTTGACAGGAAGTCCTCTTCTGAATCTTATTGGATCTTGGGGCCCAGATGCCCAGTGACCCTCAGGGTGCCCCATCCCCTCCTAACTAACTGTCTTGTTGCAGGGATGGGCTGCCTTACTGCGAGGCTGATTACCATACCAAGTTTGGCATCCGCTGCGACGGCTGCACCAAGTATATCACGGGCCGCGTGCTGGAGGTAAAAGGCCTGGGGCTGGGTCACCTCAGAAAGAGTTCTGCACTGCCTAGCTATCCCTTCCCTGCACCCTGAGCCCTTGGCAGTCTAAGCTCTTTTCTGTCCTTACAGAGCTCCTGTTCGGGACAGAGATGGAGTGATACAACATATCATCTCTTACGGCCAGCTCCTTTCCACACCCTGACACTTGGCTCACTCAGATGTACATATGTGTCAACATGAGTCATACTTCCTCACATGGGACCTGGAATTGATGGCCTCTTAGATTCTCTAGATATTTTCCATGGTAGATAAGACCACAGTCAGCATCTTTTCCTTCAGATATGTTTACCAAAACTTTAGCTGGGTCAAAACTCCGAACGTTTATGCAGTTCTCAGCAGTCCCTGTAAATTGCTTTCTGGATAGTATTCTGATCACATACACCCTCTCCAGCCTTAGCCTTTGCTGATGCAATGGTGGAAAAGTGGCTCTGGCTAGGCTGGGCCTTTGCCCCGCCCTGAGGCTGCTGCTCCATCTCTTGAGGCCATTTGTACTTCTTGTTTCTTTCCTCTTTTGTAAGTGTTACCTGCTATGTACTGGAGTCTTCATACCAGTTCAGTGGGTTGTATGGTAAGATTATGACATTCTGTCTCCCTGGGTCCTATGTGTCTTTTTTTTTTTTTTTTTGTCTTTTTGAGTCAGGATCTCCCTGTAGCCCCAGCTGGCCTGGAACTTGTTATATAAACTAGGCTGGCCTTGAACTCACAGAGATCAGCCTGCCTCTGCCTCCTGAGTGCTGGGATTAAAGCTGTGGGCGACCACACCCAGCTGTATCCTATTTGTCTTATCCTGGTATTCACACAGGCATGCCCTGGATGAGGACAAATGACCAGCCTGTTCCATAGCCCCTCCCACAGTGCCTGCCCCCCCCCTTCCCTGGTGTTTCCTCCACCTTCCCAGGAGCCTTAATCTGCCCAATTATCTTTCCCCAACATCTGCCCCTAACATACAAAGGCTTCTTCATGATTGTTTTGAATTTTCTTACTATTTATTATTGTATATTTTGTTTATTTTGAGTGAAGGTCCCCTATAGCCCAGGTTAGCCTTGAACTTTCTGAATATCTGAGGCAAATCTTGAACTCCTGATTCTCCTGCCTTTTCCATTGTTCTGTGTTTTCCCCATGGGATTTTTTTTTTTTTTCCGTCTTTTGGAGACAGGGTCTCCCTGTAGCCCCAGCTGTCCTGGAACTCACTCTGTAGACCAGCCTGGCCTTGAAATCACAAAGATCCACCTGCCTCTGCCTCCCAAATGCTAGGATTAAAGGCGTGCGTCACCACGCCCGGCTCCCCATGGGATTTTTAAAACAGATTAAGTCTCTGTCATTAAAAAGAGGGTCTGCTGCCTGGACAAAGGTCTGTGGGGTAGCTGCGGCTGTAGCTATAGCTATGTGGTCTCCCCTCCCTTGACAGCCCACTGCCTCTCAGTATCCTCCCCACAGCACGCTGTAGCTTGCACTTGGCCATCTCTCTGGGACCTACTGTTCAGAAGACCCATCGCTGTCCCCCCTTATAGGCCCGGGGCTCTTGCCGGCCTGCCTCTCCCTTATACTGAGGCTCCCATGCAGCTGGCTGACCACACAGCTGTCCTTCTGACCTATGATCTTCATCTGAAGTGCAGATGGCTCTAGGACTCAGCCAGGTGTGGGGGACTCCTCCATCCTCCAGCAGAGCTGCATTTGAACCCTATCTCCGGTCCAAGCCCAGAAGTTAGCACTGGGTGCTTTGGTATGCCCTTGGTGTATGCTGAACTCTGTGCAAGGGGCTGTCCTTGCTGGCAGGAGCTGAACAGTCCTGGTTTCCCATCTGTCTACAGTGGAGGAGAGAGGACCTCCCGGGGAAAGCGTGCTTTTGTTTTTCCCTCTACTGGAGGGAGTGGGCTGCGGTGGCGGAGGCAGTGGAGGTGGCATGGCTCAGTGGCTGTGCTGCAGGCTCTGCAAAGCTCTGAGCATCCTCCTGGCGGGTGCGAGGTGGGAGCCTGGGAGCCGAGCCGCGGGTGGAGACAGCAAACTCTGCAGAAGGGAGCTGTGCTGCAGAGGCACCACCTGACGCAGGGCCAGGCAGGCTGGCGCCCAGCCGCTGACACTGGGCTCTTGGGGAGCTGCAGGAAGGAGTGACTGACCTGAAGAAAGAAAAAAAGGAGAGCACAGAGGCTGGCTGGGGGCGAGGGTGACACCCTCAGGGCAGGTGGTCCAGGCTCCTGTGCAGGGGAGCACCAGGACAGACCCCCGTGCAGGTAGGAAGCCTGGCAGGCCTGGCAGGAACCCTGCTGGGCCAGGTGGGTGGGCTTGCGCATGCGGCTGCCAGGGCACCCTTCATTTCCCCTTCATCCCCTGAAATGCTCTTCAGTACCCCAGCTTTCCTCTCTGTGGAGCCCGGATAGAAGCCTTGGGGCTCCCCCACGGCAGCCCTCACTTGCTCCGTGCCTGTGTGAGGCAGGCACCGTGCCATCTTTAGCTCTGGGTGCCAGCAGCGATGCCTGTGAAATGTGCATTCCTGGAGATGGAGGAGAGTCCTCCTCCCTCTTTTCCTGTCATTCCTGTCTCTGACTTCTGTCCTGAGAAGCCTGCTCCAAGGAGAGTCCTGTGGGGTCAAGGGCAGAGATGGACAAACAAGTGTGGTGTGGCTGGTGACAGAGCGCCTGCGCCTGGCTTCTGGCCTGAGACCTGGAACAGCTAGGATCATCCCACAGAGAGCTGTAGCTTGCTAGCAAATTCGTGAGGCACAACCTTAGGGAGACCCTTAGAGCTGGGTATTGGGTATGGAAGGAGTAGATGACCCTGGTAGTGCCCAGAGCCCAGTCTTTAGCTAGCTGTCCTGTCTGTTTAGTTTCTCTTCAAAGGTGGGGGTGTGTGGGTCTAATGTGGCCCCACCCTCTGTTAACTCTGACAGTGCCATGGCCTGGGCCCTACTTTCAGTGCAGCCTGGTACTGACTGCTGTCTCCATGGTAACAAAAAGCCCAGGTCATTCTGGGATCACTAATTAATTCCTTCCTCATATCTTCCTTCCTGCTGGACTCACCGTGTCTCACCCAGAGCTGGGCCTGGCCTCATAGAAACAAGTGACAGGGTCTGTGCCCCGAAGGATGGGTGGTGTCACATGGAGCTCCTGAGGACAGGCGTCCACCCAGCCTGCTCTGCCCTGGGTCAGGGATCACACAAATGTTTCTCAGTTTCCTTACACTGCCTCTCGTGACCACAGCATGTTGTTGTTGCCCCTCCCCTCTTCCTGAGGGCACTTTCCTCTCACCCCTTGGGCATGTGCCCTTTACCACTGGAGGAGAATGAGCAATGTCTCCATATAGATGAGGGCATTTCCTAAGGACAGCGATGAAGGCAACTTCTCAAGCCCCTCCAAACAAATATGTTGAGTTTAAAAGCATATTTAAAAGGCACACCACTTGTCATAAAATAAAGAATAGGATCATTCTTGATGAATGTTAACATCCAAACTATTCATTCAGAAATGATCTTTTTTTTTTAATTTTTATTTTATTTTATTTATTTTTGTATGTGTATAAATGTACTGTCTGCATGCAAGTTTGTGCACCCGTGTCGTGCAATGCCGCGGAGTTCAGAAGAGGGTGTCGGATTCCCCTGGAACTGGAGTTCTCCTGGAATTGGAGTTTCAGACGGTTTTCAGCCGCCATGTGGGTGCTGGGGATCGAACCCGGGTCCTCTGTAAGAGTGGTCGGCACTCTTAACCGCTAGGCCATCTCTCCAGCCCCCCAGAAATGATCTTTTTATACTTTGACGATACACATTCACACACACACATTCACACATACACATTCACACATGCATATACATTATACACACATACATACATACATAGACACAAATACACAGGCAACCCACAAACTTACATATGGACACACAACACTCAGAGACACACAGAAAGACATACACAGGTACACCATACACAAGCATACACACAAGATACAGCCATAGACAGGCAGACATACTACACATACATACTCAGAGGCATACAGACATAGACATGTATAGACCACACACACACAGGTGTACAGGCACACATATACACACAGATACATGTAGACACACAGGCACACACAGGCACAGGCACAGAAATGCATGCAGGCAGTACACATGAGAACACAGTCACACAGACATACATGCAGATGCACAAGCACATGCAGACACATTCAGACACAGTGTGTATACTGCTATAGGCTGGGGTTTTCAGCTCTTCCCTCATATTTGACCAGAACTCTGTGTCCCCAGGGAGTACTTGTGAGGTCCTGGGGGCCTGTGTCCCCTTCAGAACAGCTTTCAGGGACACCTCCCTAGATAGGGCCCTAAGAGTTTTTAGGAAGAGTGGGTAGATGGCACAGCTTCCCAAAGCTGACTTCCTAGTGGAGCAGACAGCGAGGATGGGGAGAGAGGGCCTCATGTTGCTGACAGATCCTGAAAAGTGGGGGCCAGCAGGATGGTCATGGACAGATGGACACAGGGATAGAGCTGGGGTCTGGGGGCTTCTGACCTCCCAGGGCTTTGCTGGGCATGCAGGAAGTTGGGCTCTACTCTTGGAAAGAAGTGACCCCCTCAGAGTCTCCAGTGGAAAAGCCCTGGGGACCAGATGCCGCTGCAGCCGCAGACTCTTGGGTTGCGTGGCACCCACTCAGGGTTTGATTCGCTGACTTATACATTTCATTTTCTCATTGCACCATGGTGATTGGGACTTTTAACATGGATTCAGTTCTAGAAAGTCAAAAGGAATCTGCAAGCTAGGCGTGGTGGCACCCACCTGTCATCCTATTATTAAGGAGGTGGGGGCAGGAGGAATACAAGTTCAAGGCCATCCTGGGCTGCAAAGTAAGATGGGTTCAACAAACCAAAGGCTAGGGATGCTGCTCAGTGGGAGAGCACTTGCCTTACAAAGGTCAGACTCAATTTGATCTCAATATTGCAGTAAATAAAGGCGTCTATACCTTCGAGCATCGCCAAGGGGTCCCTAAGCTCCAGGCAGCCACCTGCAGACCCAGCCCTGCTGTGTTGTAGTCAGTCAGAGAACCTTGGGGCAGCTAGATACATGGCCGGCTCTCCAGGGAGTGGAGACAGACTTCATCAGACCCCGCAGTTAGATCAGGGGAGAGGGTTTGCGCTTTGGATGTGTGCTGCTCTGCTGAGAAGGGTGGACTTCTGCTGGCCTGTTGAGGACATGGCCCCTTGCTTCACCTGGCAGGTAGGGAGAAGAAGTGTCAAGGGCACTGGACTTCTCTTCAGAGCTGCTGTGGGGCTGTCCTTGGAGCCCTGCGCTGTGGCCTGGCCCCGCTGGAGCTGTGGGGGTTCCAGGCCTTTGCAGGCTGCTCACATGTCCATTGCCTTGGTCTGTCTTGTTGATCATGTTAGTTGCTTGTTGGAAGGTATAAGGCATTTTTCTAAATCACACGCAGCAAAATCTCTTGGACTCCCACTGCAGTGTTCAAATCTGAGCCATATTGAGCCCCACACAGGCAAGGGGCTGGGCCATCTGCCTGCCTGGGAGTCGGGGGTGGCAGCACAGATATTCAGCACTGAAGCCACCGGCTCCTGACGGTTTAGGTCTTCCTGGGGGGAGCTATGTGTGGATAAATTATTGGAACAGCCCCTCACTATATGTGGATAAATGATTGGAGCAGCCAATGCCTCACTGTGAGGGAGATGCAGTGGCCATGAGTGTGACAGCAGAGACGACAGTAGCTGTGATTCCTGTCACTCTCACTGGCTTCTCGTGTTCTCTCTGTTGCCATCAGAGTAAATAGGGTAACAGCAGGCCCAAGATGTTCCCCCATGACACCTGAGACATGGGCCCTCCTAACTCGATCACAGATGGATTGTTCCAGAATGTGGAGTATCCCTGAAATGTGCTTCAGCTATTGTCTGTCATGCTTTGCAGATGAGGGGCCCCAGTAAGACTGAGAGCTTGTTTCTCCTGGTGTGAGGCCTCGGATTCCTGCTTATGTGCATTCAACACCATGTGGTCAGTGTGCTTGAGGGAGGTCTTAGGGGGCATCGGCTCAGCAGCTCTGACTGTGCTGCTCTGTGACCCCTGCACTCCCTTATCCTCACCCTCTGGTTTGGGGGCAATAACCACAAAAGCAGTGATGGCTCAGCCACAGCCAGCCTGTATGTCCTAAGACCACAGGTACCCTGCAGGGGGCAGTCTCTAGTCTGAGTTGGGAGTTTGCCTGCCTGGCTGGAGTCCTGCCTCCAACCTCTTGGTACTAGGGCCTTGGGTGAGTCTCCTGGCTTCCCTGAGCCCCAATTCCTTATTTGAGCAGTGGATGTGGAGGACAGTGCCCACCCAGAGAATGCACATGAATGCACATAAAGCTTGTGATGCTGTGCTTGGAATGTAGCTGGCGGTGACAGGAGCATGGGGACTGACCTCTAGACTCAGATGGAGCCCAGAACATGTAATCACTGAAAACACACTAAAACGCACAACTCCACTACATCCAGGTTGTCTGCAGACGATGTTCACGGTATATTAAAACCTCCCCCCTAGTTCCAGAGCTTCTCCATCACCCCGAAAGTAACCCCTCCCACACACAGTTCCCTCCCCTGTTCCCTTCTCCACAGCCCTGGCTGCCTTTGTGGATTCAACTGGATGTTTCTGGAAGTCATGCCACTGGCCCTAAGAGACTGGCTCCTCTCCATTCAGCATTCAGTGTTTGCAGGGTGCCTGCACTGTGGCACACGTGGGCACATCTTCTTCTTGACAGGTGGGCAGCATCCACCACACAGATGTCCAGGCTCCCTCCTTTATGGTGTACACATGAGCTGCTAGAACTTTCGGCTAGTGTGTATCAAGCTGCTGTGAACTTGGACTAGGAGTCTTTATTTAGAAATGTGGTCCCAGTTTTTGAGTTCCTCTACATCTTTCTTACACATGAAGGAATAGATTTGTATGTATTTCTGGTTTGTTTGATGAATTGGTGTTTGACTCTCTGAAGAACCAACAGCTTACCACAGGCTGCCCCATGCTTTTGGTTGTTTCATTACTCTCTCAGATATCCAAATGGGTATGAGATACCATGTTCTCAGAGGACAGGGGCTGACCTGCATGTCCTTATAACAGTGACACATGACAGAGCATCTTTCTGTGAACTGCTTGGTTATTTACACAGCTTCTTTGGAGAAATGTCTATTCTAGTTAGTGTCCATTTTTCATTTTTCCTCAATTTTTGGTTATATATGTGTGTATGTGTGCACCTGTGTGTGTCTTGTAAGCACATGCGCATGCAGGCAGAGGCCAGAAGAAAGTGCTGAATGCCCTCTTCTATCACTAGCTACCTTATTTCTTTGAGGCAGAGTGTCTCCCTAAATCTGGAAATCAAGTTTACCATCTGGCTGGAAACCAACAAGCCTCTGCAATCCTGTCTGTGCCCCACCCCACCAGTGCCATGATTACAAGTGCACATGAGACCATGCCTTGCATGTTACATGGGTGCTGGGATCTGAACTTTGCTTCCTGTGGTGTGACGATTACAGGTTCACATGAGACCATATCCTGCATTTTACATGGGTGTTGAGATCTGAACTCCACTCCCTATGGTGTGATGATTACTGGTCAACATGAGATCATGCCCTGGTTTTTACATGGGTGCTGGAATGGTTGCTCAATAAGTATTTTTAACTACTGGGCCATCTTTACAGCCCACTTTATTTATTTGTTATTATTATTATTATTATTTTGATCTTTTTGAGACAGGGTCTCCCTGTAGCCCCAGCTGGCCTGGAACTTCCTATGTAGACCAGGCTGGTTCTGAACTCACAGAGATCCTCCTGCTTCTGCCTCCTGAGTGCTGGGATAAAAGGTATGTACCACCACACCTGGTTATTATTACTTTTTGTGTATGAGGGTATTGTCTACATGTATGTGAGTGCACCTGTGTGGTGCAGTGCCCACAGAGGTCAGTAGAGGGTGTCAGATCTCCTGAAGCTGGAGTTATAGACGATTGTTGGGTGTCATTGAGGTGCTAGGAATCGAACTTGGGTCCTCTACAAGAGCAACAAGTGCTCTTAACCCCATTTTATTTATTATTTTTAAAATTTTTATTGATCTTTTTATGTGTCTCATACAAAAATTTTCAGTCAGTCTTAATTGCCTTGATACCTGGTTCTCCCTTGGCATCTTCCTAGAGCCCACCCCCACCCCAGAGTTCACATATTCTGTCATTTGAGCTAGGGTCCATGGTGCCAAATTACTCTCCCCGCCACTCCTTAGTACAGCTCATTTGCTGATCTCTAGTCAGCCTATCCAGAGTATCTTTCTTTTTTAATTTTTTTTTAAATTTCTATATGTGTTTGAATGTACTGTCTGCATGCAAGTCTGTGTACCCGTGTCGTGCAATGCCGCGGAGGTCAGAAGAGGGTCTCGGATTCCCCTGGAACTGGAGTTCTCCTGGAATTGGAGTTTCAGACGGTTCTCGGCCGCCATGTGGGTGCGGGGGATCGAACTCGGGTCCTCTGTAAGAGCGGTCGGCACTCTTAACCGCTAGGCCATTTCTCCAGCCCCAGAGAGTATCTTTCTTAAAGAAGGCCAGGTCTTCCTCACCTAACCATCATCAGCTGCCAATATTGTGCCCTGCTACCCATTTCTGCAGTTCTGTGCTGGGTTTTTGTCCAGCTGAGCTTGCATGGTTTTTGTGCATGCTGATATCAGTGCTGTGGGTTCATATGAACAGGGTCCCAGGAGCTCTTAGGATTCATTTCCATTTGGTCTTGCACCACCTCTCTGGCTCTTAAAATATTTCTGCCCCCTCTTCTGCAATGTTCCCTGAGCCCTGGATGGGTGGATATAAGTGACCTGTCTGTGGAACCACACTCTGTAGACTCCTAATCTTCATGATTCATGCCCTTTTGAGTTCCTAGTCTCTGGTGGCATAGGGAGCTTCCCTAATGAGAGTCAAGAGATAGTTAGTGCCTTCTTGTGTCCTTGTTCTGTGATGATCAGGGCTTATACATAGAGGTTGCATTGCAGATGTGTTGTCTAGGCATCAGCAATTCATAAGCCATGTCTGTGTCCAATTGTGGAACTCTGTACTATTCTTATCTGGTGCAAAATAAGTTTCTTTCCTGAGTGATATCTGGAATAATTGTCTCTAAATATAAGGATACCTCTTTTTGCAATTAGTAAGATGTTACCTTAGCCTAGGGATGTGTCAACCTTGGGGATTTCTCTAAGATCTCTGACCTCTCCAGTTGTGTGCATCTGGCTGTTTATTACCACACATGAGTTTCCTCCCACTGATTAGCTTTAGGTCCAATTAGTTAGCCACTGATTTCCCCCAAGATAAAAGTGCCACTATTGGCCAGGCATGGTGGGCCACGCCTTTAATCCCAGCACTCGGGAGGCGGAGGCAGAGGCAGACGGATCTCTCTGAGTTCAAGGCCAGCCTGGTCTACATAGTGAGCTCCAGGCCAGCTGGGACTAAAGGGAGACCCTGTCTCAAAAAAAGAAAAAAAAAGTGCCACTATTGTACCATGGATATTTGGTTTTGAAGCTGGGTTGGACCACTGATTGATGTTCTCACTTAGCAGCTTGTATAGTATCTCCCAAGTTATAAAGGCTAGCCTGCGTTGGATGGGAGCGTGGCTTCCAGGTCAGATCCAGCTCCATTGCTCAAGATCTGGTCTCCAAAGTATGCTCTGTCTTCAGCAATAGGGTCTTACTTTCAGGTTCTGGGAGGCAATCAAGGGCTGTGGCAATAGCCTGTGTAATTTTGGGAGTCTCTTGGAGTACCCTGGCCAACAACTCAAAGGAAGGTTTCTCTTCTCTGGTAATGTTTATTGGTATGTGGCCTTCATCTTTGCACATGGACTCATATAGAGATATTGGATGTGTAATTTGTTAATAGTTTGTTAGAGTAATATGATTCTCTCAGGGTTTTTTTTTTTTACCCCAATAAGGCATTATTTACCTCTCCGCTCTCCCCTTACCTGTCCAGCCCTCCCTCCGTGCCTTCTCCATGCCTTCTCCATTTACAGTGTCCCCATTTCTCCCTTGATGCTTCCAGTCTCCTATGGCCCCAGTTCTCTTAGGAGCCTTCTTCCCCTTTATCCCCACCTTTCCTCCTATAATCCTTCCTCTCCCCTCCCATTTAGATACCCTGTTTTTTTTTTTTTTCATTTTTCCCTTAGTAACACTGTCTCCTGCTAGTCTTCTGTCTCAGGCTCCCTCTTTCCCTTTCCCTTCCTGGTTCCTTTTCATTTACTTGGTCCCTGCAGTTACATCAGGATATATATTCACATATAAGGATTTGGTGCTAGGATCCACAAATGAAGGTTCTGAGTCTGTGTTACTTCACTTAGCATAACAGTTTCTGGTTCCATCCATTTACCTACAAAGTTCATGATGTCATCTTTCTTTACCACTGCATAGAACTCCATTGTGTAAATTTACCACATTTTCATTATCCACTCATCAGTCAAGTATCTCTGCATTAGAATGAATCCTTAGGGTATCCACCCAGGAGTGGTATGACTGGGTCAAATGATAGTTTCATTTTTAGTCTTTCAAAAGTTCTCCACACTGCTTTCCATCGGAGTTGTATGAGTTTGCAATTCCACCAGTAGTGAATGGAAATTCCTCTTTCCCCACAGCTCTCCAGCATTTGGTATCATTTGTTTTCTTAATCATAGTCTTACTGAGGTAGGATGAGGATTTATTTTTTATCTTTTTGAGACAGGGTCTCCCTGTCGCCCCAGCTGCTCTGGAACTCTCTATGTAGACCAGGCTGGCCTTGAACTCACAGAGATCCACCTATCTCTGCCTCCTGAGTACTAGGATTAAAAGTGTGTACCACCATACCTGGCCCAAAATGAAATCTTAAAATGGTTTTAATTTGCATATCCTTAATTATTAATAATGTTGAATACTTTTTTGGGAATATGTGATTTCTTTTTTAAAATTTTTTATATATATTTTTTATACAAGATTACATTATAAATCAAATCTAGACCCGTGTCCCCCTCCCTACCCCCTCACCCCACCAGAGCTCATGCATTCTGCCAAACATATTTTTCATCTTTTTCTCTGTCTTTCTCAAAATTTTCGATGCAGAAGTTGACTGTTTCAAGCAGAATTTCACCGTTTCAGACAGTTCTTTGGTGCAGTCTTTTCTGTTGTTGTTGTTTCCAATATGCATCATTCCCAAATACTTGGACAAAAGCTCAGGGAGCCCTGCACAAGAAATGCTTACAACTAGGTAATTGGTGCTAGCATCCACAGATGAAGGATACCATTTGTCATTTGTTTTCCTAGGTCTGTGTTACTTCACTTAACATAATATCTTCTAGTTCCATCCATTTGCCTGCAAAGTTCATGATGTCATCTTTCTTTACCACTGCATAGAAGTTCATTGTGTAGATGTACCACATTTTCTCTATCCACTTGTCAGTTGAAGGACACTTGGGTTGGTTCCAGCTCTTTGCTACTGTGAAGAGAGCTGCAATAAACATGCATGTATCTCTGCAGTAAGATGAGTCTTGTGGGTATATACCCAGGAGTGATATGACTGGGTCAAGTGGTAAGCTCATTTTGAGTCTTCCAGGGGTTCTCCACACTGCTTTCCATAGTGGCTGTACAAGTTTACATTCTCACCAGCAGTGGATGAGTGTTCCATTTTCCCCACAACCTCTCCAGCACTTGGTATCATTTGTTTTCTTGATCCTAGCAATGTTGAATACTTTTAAAGATGTTTCTTAGCCATCTTCTTCTTTTGAGAACTCTCTGTTCAGATCTTTAGCCCATCTTTTAATAAGGTCACTTGTTTTCTTGGTCCTTTGTTTTTTTTGAGTCCCATTTTATTTTTTAAATGACATTTATTCAGTGTCATGATCTGATTATTACATTTATCCACAAACAGCATGGGTGAAAAAAAAGTTCTACATTAAAACCCTTTGTTGGGGCTGGGTATGGTGGCACACATCTTTAATCCCAGGACTTTGGAGGCAGAGACAGGCAGATCTCTGTGAGTTCAAAGCTAGTCTGATCTACATAGTGAGTTCTAGGTCAGTTCAGGGTTACACAGTGAGATCTTGTCTCAAACCACCCTCCCCCCATCCTTCAAAACAAACAAACCCGCTGTTACATTGCTTTACACTTTCTGCAGAACGGAAACTAAAATAAGCTGTCATAGAGTCACAACAAATGTAGTTCTCAAGGCTTTTTGCCCCAAAATATGAGTATTATAATACATGTCTTTGTAGTAGCTAGGCCCTGCTCGACAGTACTTGGCTGAGTCTGGCCCACTCATCTGTTACAACTTGGAGCTTTCCTGTCACTTCTCTCCTTTCCTGGTAGGCTTTGTTTCCTGGAAGTAATTAAAATGTTCTCCCAGTGCCGGGCTGGAGAGATGGCCTAGCGTTTAAGAGCGCCGACCGCTCTTGCAGAGGACCGGGGTTCGATCCCCAGCGCCCACATGGCGGCTGAGAACCGTCTGTAACTCCAATTCCAGGAGAACTCCAGTTCCAGGGGAATCCGAGACCCTCTTCTGACCTCCGCGGCATCGCACGACACGGGTGCACAGACCTGCATGCAGACAGTACATTCATACACATAAATAAATAAATAAATAAATAAATAAATAAATAAATAAATAAATAAATGTTCTCCCAGTGCCATAGCAGCTGCTGGGACCTCTGTAGCCATCTTCGTTTTGACCTGCGGCAGAAGCTTCTGCCCCCAAGTTTCCTTATTTGTGGGTCCAAAACTTGAAGATCAGCTGTGATCTCCAACATCACTGTAGGTTTTACCACCTCCACAGTTAGTTTCACTACTATGGCCAAAGACGCCTCTGCCCCTTCCACTGTTAGAACTGTCATAGTGGCCACTCCTGCCGTGGCCACTGCCCTGACCTCCATAGCCCTTTCCACCACTATTACACACTTGGCTTCCTCTGGAGTAACCAGGCTGTCTCCCCCATAGCCACCTCCACTACCCAATCCATCAGTGCCATCCCCACTGCCACCATATCCAACAGTGCCACCATATCCCCCAATGCCACCATGGCCACCAATGTTTCCTCCATGACCTAAACTGCCATTACCACCCAAGCCATCTCCACAACCTCCACTTGGATTTCCAGAACCACATAGAATTTGGGCTGATAAAGCATTAGCCATCTCTGTGCTTTGTCATGCAGTAAGAAGTGGGCCAGAAGGATGACATTAGGGAGACGTGGACTGGGGAGGCGCCCAGCAAGGAGGTGACTTTGGGAGGAGATGATGCTACTCTGAGAGCTGGAGGTTGAAAGGACACCCAGCTGGCAGGGTGGCATGAACAAGGGCCAGGGGTGGGTGCCATCTCTTGTCTCTGCTTAGAGAATTTCTTACACAAGCTGTGAGCAGGGTGTAGGCTGAGTCGATGGCTGGAAGGTGCCAGAGCAGTCTGTCAAGGCCTACCCAGAGGATACCAGATTCTAGATTCTTCCTCCATATGCAGGGCCTAGGTCTGTTTCTCTCAGGGGAAGACATGAGCAGAGGAAGGAAGTGAGGCGAGGTGCTCGTAAGCTCCCCCCTACTTGGGAGTGCCGATTCTGAACCAAAGTCAAGAGCAGGTGGGAAGCTGCTTCCCATTTTAGGATGTGCTGAGGCCTGAGCTTCATCTCTCCACTTTTAGCATCAGACCCCACCCTTCCCTACCCCGCCTCTGGGGCGGGAGTGAGGGGTAGAGAGGAAACCTCTGCCATTGAGGAATGCTGGAAACAGTATTTTAGGACTTTTGGCACCAGGCACATACAAGCTAAGCCAGTTAAGTATAATCTATTTAGGTTGTTTCAGTATTAAAATTTGTGATCTAATATAATGACTTAGGCAATTTCTTGCGGGGTGGTGGGCACACGGCCTTTAATCTAGCATTGGGAGGCAGAGGCATAGGCGGATCTGGTTGTTAGTTCAAGGCCAGCATGGTCTACAGAGTAGTTCCAGGACAGCTGGGGCTACAGGAAACCCCTGTCTCGAAAGACCAAAAAAAAAAAAAAAAAAAAAAAAAAAGAATTTCTTAACTAGAAATCATTAACTGAGCAAATCGAGGAATGCAAGATACATCTCACACCACACACACACACACACACACACACACACACAACCATCACCAAGGAGATGATGGCAGATACATCACACACACACACCATCACCAAGGAGATGACAGCAGATACATCAACACACCACACACACACACACACACCACACACCATCACCAAGGAGATGACGGCAGATACATCACACACACACACACACACACACACACACACCATCACCAAGGAGATGACAGCAGATACATCACACACACACACACACACACACACACACACAACCACTCCCCCAAGGAGATGACGCAGAACATACAACACACACACACACACACACCATCACCAAGGAGATGAGCAGATACATCACACACACACACACACACACCACACACACACCCACAGGAGATGAACAGAGTACACACACACCCACACCACACACCCCATCACCAAGGAGATGATGGCAGATACATCACACACACCACACCCACACACACACCATCCACCAAAGCGATGACTGCAAGAACCATCCACACACCACACACTCACCCTCACCAAGGAGATGACAGCAGATACATCACCCACACACACCACACACACACACACCATCCCCAGGAGATGAGGCCGATCATCCACAACCCATACACACACACACATACCATCACCAAGGAGATGATGGCAGACACATCACACACACACACACACACACACCATCACCAAGGAGATGACGACACACACACACCATCACCAAGGAGATGACGGCACACACACCATCACCAAGGAGATGACGGCAGACACATCACACACACACACACCATCACCAAGGAGATGACCACACACACACACACACACACACACCATCACCATCACCATCACCAAGGAGATGACGGCACCGTGCCTTCCCCTGCTCTCCCTTCTCCCTCCTCCAGAGCAGGCAGAATTAGGATCCCAGGCCCTCCTTTGATACCGACCTGTCCATAGCTATGTCCTGGAGGGTCTGCTGCACACCTGGTCCCTGAAGGTCAGGGGTAGGGCAGGTATAGCTACATCTCCCCAACTTTCACACTGGCCCTTGGCTGCCCTGCTGGACTGGTGCAGATCTTCAGTCCTATTGGTAGCTGAGCCTTTGAGGCCCAGCCTCCCCTGGATGTATATAGAGGGCACAAGTGCCCACCCTGTAGGCTAGCAGTGGCCCCATGGGAATCCTGCTGCCATGGCAACACACCCAATTTGTGCTTTCTGCAGGCTGGGGAGAAGCATTACCACCCTTCCTGCGCGCTATGCGTCAGGTGTGGCCAGATGTTTGCAGAGGGCGAGGAGATGTACCTGCAAGGTAAGCATCTGGATGAGCTACTTCATTCTGTGACAAGAAACCACAGGTGCCTTGCACACACTGTGCTGGGGGTAAGCCTGGTTATAAGGCTGCTGGCAAGGCAGCATTGCCCCACACACACATAAAGCCAGAGCCTGCTCAGTTGCATCACCACTGAGGGTATTCATGCACCTGAATGAGTGAGATGAGAAGGTGGACCAGGTACCAGAAGAGCTGGTCATGTGGTCTCACCAGCAGAGCTGACTCAGCATGGCCGCATGTCCACTGACCCTCAGGCCTTGTCTCCACTCGGGACTTGCAGAGTTTCAGCTGCATGCCACCTGAGACCCTGCTTGTGATACCCTGTCACACTCCGGTGAGCTCAGGCTTTCTTCCTGAAGCAAAGGGAGGCCACCGGGCACACATTAGCAAAGGAGGATTGGGAGAAATGAGCCTTCAAATGCAGTTCACTGGAACCCCACCCACTGTCCATTAAAATCATATTAAGAGGCTGGTGAGATTGCTGAGTGAGTAGATAAATGTCATTCATGCTTGACAACCGGAGTTGAATCCCCAAGCACACATAAAGGTGAGAGGAGAGAACTGACGTCATAAAGTTGTCCTCTGACTGCCACACAAGCAGTAATAGAAATTATAGTCACTTGGGAGGCAGAGGCAGGTGGATCTTTGTGAGTTCAAGGCCAGCCTGGTCTACAGAGTGAGTTCCAGGACAGCTGGGGCTACAGGGAGATCCTGTCTCAAAAATACAAAAAATATATATATATATAAAAGAAATTATAGTCATAGTGTTGAAGGGCAAAGTAAAAACAACCCAGCTTAGACACTATCATGGTTTTAGGTCCCACTCTAGACTCAGGAGACATGAATTATGTAAGCAGAATGGATATCCCACAGTCGAGCAGAGGAACTTGTGGCACAGCGTAGGCAACATGGCATCGCCAAGTTACTGTGGGGCAGAACTAGGAGACAGCAATGGGGCAGTGGCTGGCTGGTTAGTGCCAGGTCACATAGACTGCTTCTAGGGAAGAGTGAGGCAGCTTTCTGACCTAAAAGGCCTCTTGGAGCCACATGGCCGCAACCCTCCAGTGCTGTCTCAACTTTGAAATCTATTGGGAGTATCTTCATTTTGGTTAACATGTTCTGTCAGGACCTGGTGTAAGAGCTTGATCTAAAAATCATAGCTTCCAAAACTCTGGGACATTATAATGCAGTAAAGGAGGAGCGTCCTCTGGGTCACCAGGGCTCACCAGGCTGCACTGCTGGCCGTCTGGGTCCTCCTCCTGGATTAGCCCTTTCAGGCACAGGGCGGTTCCTATTTATCTTAAATTCTGATGGTAGCATCAGTTGACCTCTGTATCTTTTCCTATTGGTTGAAAGGAGAGGGTGGAGCCAGTGGCTGTTGTAGGGAAGGAAAGATAGTTTCCTTCTGCTCTGCAAAGCTCTTAGTGGTCACCTTCGTGACAGAAGGCAGGGAAGGAGAAAAAGCGCAGAGAGAAACGTGAATTTGTGTGACTTGTGCATGAACAACAAAGAACTGGGACAAGTCCATCTCCAGAGTAGGCCTCAGGGCTGCTTGGATTTCTGGCTGAAATCCCACATTCCTAGCAATGAGGAAGAGATGTAGGGAAGATGTCAAATGGTGGAGTGGGGTGTGCTGCAGGTGGAAATCACAGCTCCTCACTGATAGGGCCTCGACCTTCCCCTCTTCTTGAACACAGCCTCACACAGAGACCAGTAGAGATGGGAATTTCCCCTGAAATGGCCACCTCTCTGCTGTCGTAATACTCCTGAGTTTTTCATGTTTCCAAGCAGCCAGCTCAAAACGATCCTTTTGCCACAGAGATCAAGTACTGAGGCAAAGGTTGAGGCCTAGTCTAGACTGGAGTTTGATCAACGAGAAAGGAGCATGTGTCCTCCCTACTACTGAGTGCTAGGGATAGACAATGAGGTAGGCCAGCTTGCCCTCCAGAGCAGCTAGCCAGAGGGAGCTGTTGCTGGCATGAAGTTGGGATACCCCAGAAACACCAGGTACAGGGCTGGGAGGGCTCACTGGAAGAAGGCTCGGCTTGGCCATTGTGGGAAGCCAAATGCTGCAGGGTGAATGAGAGGGCAGGAAATGACAGCCTCTAAGCTGAAGGTGAGGGGGCGGCGGCCAAGCCTGGTGAGCTAGCCCTGAGCAGACCGGATGCAGGACGCAGAGAGAGAGCCAATCCACTGCCCCACAAAGCTGGCAGACAAGCTGGATGGCAGAGGCTGAGGCAGGAGCAGAAGCTTGGCTTCCTTCCAGGCAGTAAACATGGAATACTGGCCACATGTGGGGGGACCCGGGACCAGTGACGGGGTGGACACGAGTAGAAGGCCAGGTGTGGAGGGCCTCGTGTGCACGTCCATCTCTCTGGCCACTTCTGCCAGTCTCCTGGGGTCCCAGTGGCAGCTGAGCAGGGGGTAAGGGAGGAGGGAGCTCATGACAGCTGCATCTGCCATACACTGTCTACAGCCAGCACTGAGTGACTGCGCACGGAGATGTCACGTGGTCTGTGTGTCAGACAGGCCACCCTTTCTGAGGCAAGCCTGGAGGTGATGTCAGATGGGCTGGCCTTGTACCTACTGTTGCCCATTGTTCAGAGTCCCTGCACAGGAACCCCCTGAAAGGATTCCTGTGATCCAGGCTGGCCATAGCAGTTGTCTGGTGGAAGGCTGTCTACTGAGGCTCCACTATAAATGGGGCCCTCAGATAGTGGCCACCGAACACAACAGCACTGGGATACAAGTTAGCATGAGAGTGCCCTCATCTCAGAGAACAAAGACGTCTTTCATAAGTCTGGGCCGTCCCAACATCTACAGTGGGAACTGCCAGGGCTGCCCAGGCTGCCACCCCCATGTGTATGGGTTTCCTACACTGTTTAGTGAGGGTCTGGACTGAGCCAGTGCCACTCATCTGTGTTCCACAGGGTGCTGGAGCCTATTATCAGGGTCTTGTGTGGGGCCCCACCATGCCTGACCACCCTGAGGCCCTCTGCTTGGTTCTCCACAAGGTCTGATAGCTGTCAGTATAAAGCAGACATCAGGCTTGCTCAGAAGGTGGTGAGCAGGTGTCCACTTATGGACCACAGCGCCCTCTGACCTCCTGCATAGGCCTTGCAAACATCGAGCCTGCTCTCTGACCTCTCCCTCTTGGGAATCTGTCCACAGGCTCCTCCATCTGGCACCCAGCATGTCGGCAAGCTGCCAGGACTGAGGACAAAAGCAAGGTTGGTGAGACTCTTGGCTTCCCTGTGTCCTTTTCCACTCATGTGTCTCTTCACACAGGTTAGAGAGAGAGGCACGGGCCAGCCTGTGCAGGAGCCTTAGTCAGGCCTTTTCAGCACAGGACAACCTGCCTCAGGACATGGGGGGGCAAAAAATGGGGGACCAGGCAACTCAGCGAGCCATCACGCTGGTCTCATGGGGCCCCAACCTGGTGACCCAACCCTGCTGGCCTCCATGTCCAACCAGTCAATACAGGTGGCCATGACAGTTTGAGGGACTATCAGCAAATCTGAGGGTTCAAACCAACCCTAGGCTTGACAGTTCCTATGCTCTACTGACAGCAGGCCTACTGTGTGTCAGATTCCTGAGGGGAGGATGATCAGATCAGCCAGTGGCAGATCTTCTATTGTCTTCTCCCCGTGGAGCTGGTGTGTCACCCTCCTGCACAGATATGTGACAGGACACACTGAGCACTGTCTATCAGGCGAGCTGGGTACCTAAGACTTCAGTGGGGCTCCACTACAGGTGTGACTTGTCAGTGAGCCTGGCCCATACGTCACGTCAGTGGGTCCCATGTGACTCGAGGCTCCTACCCTAAGTCACAGATTGGTTTCCATGGCATGGCCATCCCCATCTTTCGATGCTCAGGTATGGCCAGCCCTCCTTGAATACAACTGCATCTGAGGTAGATGAGCCTCCCAGAAGCTGAGGACACAGATCAGCCTCTGAGCAAGGCAGGTCCTAGACCACATACACCCTGCTCTTTGCTGGGCACCAGAGTTCCTGTCCTAGGGACATACTAGGAACTAAGCCTGAGTGATGACCAGTGTGGCTGCTTCCTTCTTGGATAGTTAGGTGCAGAGCAGGAGGAGGAGAAGAAGGAAGAGGAACACAAGGAAGGAGAGGAACAGGAGGAAGAAGAGGAGCAGAAGGAGGCTCTGGCTGTAGCAGGAACAGGAGGACAAGCAGGCTTCAGGGAAGAGCAGAGAGACGGGAGAGTCTGTGGGCAGCAGGATTCTCTCAGGAACTTGGCCTCTGGCTAGGAAGAGCTTGGACCCACCGCACCCCAAAGACTGCATTATTCTGCCTCCCAGGGACACAGCAAGGTCCTCTTCTTAAGTCCCTGCTATGGTTTCCCCAGGCGAGAGCCTAGTGAGCAACAGCACATAGTGTGCTCTGTCTATACCAACCATGGCCAGCATGGGCTGAGTCACCGCAAACTGTGTCTGTACGCAGGGCATCCTGGTTCTTGGCTATGACCTGTGATCCTGATGGGACTCCAGGGCCTGACTCCATCTGTATCTGCAGGCATCTGCATGCAGCTCGGAAGGCCCAGAAAAGGGAGGGAGCCTAGCATGCCCGGAGTCCTCAGACAGGCTCTCCTACATGAATATGTGCAGGGAGCATCGTGTCCTGAGATGGAACAGAGTAAGGAAAGGGAGCTCCCCCTCCCTCATGACTGGAGCCAGGGTCAAGGACAGGGCTACTGCCGCACTTTCTCTGGTCCCTGGCCAGCTGGGAGGCTCTGAGGGCTGGGTGCTACCAGGCCAGGAAAGAAAGCAGCCTTGTTTTCCTGTGCCTGTGCAGGCGGGCTCTGCTTCCTGGGCTCTGGGGTCTGCACAGCTACTGAAGCAAGCATTCTAGAAATAAAGACTTGGCTCCTTCAGCCAACATTGCAGGCAGAGGCTGGGGAGCCTGGGACCATCTGCTTCTTGCTTCCCTGCCAGGGCTTCTCAGGGCTGGGTGCCTGGTCTGGTCAAGGAATAGTGGGGTCAGACTCATACCCTCTGTTGTTGCCCCCCTTGTGAGCAATTCCTGAGTAAGCGTGGCCAGGCAGACCTGGTTAGCTCAAGCAGACACCCACGTCTGAGGAACACAGCACAGAGGGAGGTGACATCTATGCCACTGACCCCTGATACCAGCAGCCAAGTGGAGCTGGCACCTCCTTTCTACCCAGGGGCAAGATGAGATGTCATTTTCTTATCTTGGGCCTAGTAGTCACCATAACAAGTGCCTCTTTGTGCTGGTCCCTAGACGCTCTAGAACACTCAGAGGACTCACTCCAGCGGGAGACACTGGCTCCTGATTGTGCTCCCCATGCGAGGACAGGCCTGCAGGCAGGGGCACACAGTTTTCCCTGCTGCCTGGAGGGTGGCCTCAGCTGTGTGACTGCCCCTCCTTCACAGGGGCATCAAGCTGGCTGAGGACAAGGATCACAGGTTGTTACAGGTCCTGAGCATCTGCAGCAAGTGCTCAGTGGACATTGGGAGAGGCAGTCCTGACCGTCCAGCCCATAGGCATGGTGGGATCCTTACAGTAGCACCAGGTACCCAGTGCGTGGTCTAGAAATTTGGTACCTGGAATTCAGGGGTGAATGAGGTCTGTGGAGTTCCTGCTAGAGGCGCCCTGCTTGCAATGTGGGTCAGTGTGGCTCAAGCTGCCCTTGTTGCCTCTGTGGAGTCCCGTGTCTTCCTAGAGATGAGACTTGCTGCTCAGACCATGCCTGGGCTCTGAGAACTTTGGGCCATGGCAGTGAGTCACCCGTGGTGCTCAGAAGCTGGAGCTGAGCCCTTGGAGGTGGCTATGGGACAGTTCATCTCTGAGGCCTCCTGCCCTGCCAGGAGTTGCATGACTTCAGAGCAGGTAGCCTGCTCTGGTCTGGGTGCTTGCACAGGCTGTGGGTGTCCATGATGGCACTTCTTAGTGAAAAAGAAAAAGCTGAGAGTTCTCTCTAGCAGTTTGGTTTGGTCGCTACTGGTGGGAGGCTGGGAAGAAGTTGGAGACTGCGGGCCGATCCAGGCACCAGCAGGCTTGTTGAGAGTGCAGGAGAATTCAAGTGCAAGGATTTCCTGGGTGGATGAGAGAGACTATTCTGGGCTGAGGTGGTAGAACAGCTTTGCCCAGCTGTGTGACCTTGGGCAAGTCACCAGTTCTCTCTGGGCCCCTCAGTTTTAATATGGAGGTGCATGGCTATCAAAATCAGTGGAGAATCAGGCACCCCCAGTCACAGCCATAGCATAGCTGCTCCTTGGAGTCAAAGCCTGTGAGTTCCAGGTGTTGGTCTTGTCTCTGGATGGGAGCAAGGCAGCTCCGCATGGCCCTGGGAGAGGGTGGTGCTAAGGTACACTGTGTGGCTCTGTGGGGCAGACAGAGTAGGGGAACAGAGCAGCGGCCATCTCCTCACCCTGGGGCAGTCATCTCAGCTCCCTGCCTCCCCAGCTGACAATAGGGCAGGCCCCGAGCTGCACTTGCCACAGAGATGAGTTCAGGGCAGGCTCCCATCCCATCACCACTACCTAGAGCAGCAGGAGCCCCTGACACAGAGGTGGGAATGGCCACCACCGTCTGGTTCTTGGGGCTTGCTCAGATATTATCCTGCCACGCCCTGCAAGAGACTGCTCTGAATGCCAAAAACAGCAGGCCCCTCGCTGGACATTTCACCGCTTTACAAAGAAGGAAGCTGAGGCCCAAGAGGCATTTCCAGTTCGTGAACTCGACATACTTCATTCAGGGCCACTAAAGCATAATACCCAGCTGGTCTGCTACCGCGAGAAGAGCAGATCCCACCTCACAGGCCTCGCACGCCCGTCACGGGCACAGAGAGGGATGCCTGCTCTGCATGTGGTTGTGCTGGGATCTGGGGTGACCAAGGACTGGGCACCCAGCTCTGTGAGGCAAGCCCACCCCTGTCAGCCTCAGAAGTCCATGGTCCCAGGGTACGGTGTGCCTCTGAGTTGGCACCAAGTCCTGAGCTGAGGGGTCAAGGAAGTGAAGGGTACTAGAGGGGCAGAACTTGGTGCTGAGGGGTCCAGAGTGCGGGGTCTATGGAGGGGGTGGAGGTGATCGAGTGGAGAGCTGGGTGTGAGCATCACACAGTCCCTCCTCTCTCCCTTCTAGATGCACAGCCCCGTTTGCAGCCAGGCCTGCCCGGGTGCACCGCCCTGTGCCTTACAGGTTTGTGCCTCCTGCTGTCGTGCACGGCACGTCTGGTCCCGGTGTCTACCTGTCCCTGCCAGTGTCCTGTCAGTGTCATGCTGAGTGTAGGAGGCACTCAGGAGGGGAAGCTTCAGGAGGAGGCAGTCAGGCTGAGATTTTAGACTGCTCTGCAGCCCCGCAGTCTGGGGGCCTCGGGAGGTGGAGGTGGAGGTGGAGCCCAGGCACCGACCTTGCTCCTCCTGAGGCCTTTCTGCTCAACTTGGAAGCAATGCCTTCTTCCTGTCCTTACATGCTTATGTGTGCAAGTGTAGGTGTGTACATGTGTCTGGGTTCAGACCTCTTCTCAGGATGACCCCAGGAAGATTGGCTTGGAGCATCCCCAGTGACCCATTTCACCTTTGAGACTTTTGTGAAGACCTCATCTCCACAGGGTCATAGAGGAAACCAATTCAGCCCCTAACTAATGTTACCCACTGCAGGGATAAGGACATGGAGACAGTTATCACCGGCAAGAAGAGGTCTGTTGAGGAAAATGAGGTAGGGGTGGCGGTAGTAGGGGTCACTGAGGAGGCTTAGTAGAGGACATGAGGCTATGGACAGAGGGGCCATAGCTCTTGGCTCCTGAGTGGTGGGATGCATTCCTAGTGGGATGCGTTCTGGGTAGAATGTGTTCCTTTCAGATGGGAGTAAGAGGCATGGAGAGCAGGAAGGAGTCCTGGAATAAAGGCTAGACCAGGAGAAGGGGTGCAAGGTGGTCAGGTGTGTGGGCCCTGCAGGGGATGGATACCAGATGCAGGAAGCACAGGAGTAGATTGTGCCTGAGGAGGAGGAGGAGAAGGAGGAGGAGGATGAGGAGGAGGAGGAGGAGGAGGAGGAGGAGGAGGAGGAGGAGGAGAGACAAGCTGGAGCTAGCAGCTAGAGGCTGGAGGAGTTCTGCCTAAGGAGGCGTGGGCCACGTCTGTGGCGTAGGCGGGGAGGAGGCTGAGAATGCGGCAGTGTCACCACATATCACATGGCACTGTGCTGACTGGGCGGAGTCCAGGCGTGTGGGAGGAGCTGAGAAGGGTCTGGGGGTCAGATGGGGGGTGTGGAGGGGGAGCGAAGGATAGGGCTGGAGAAGGACTACTGCTCACCTGAGGATAGGGGCTTGCTTGGCTACTTGTAGTCCATCCATGTGTCATCTTCCTCAACCGCCACCCCCCACCTGAACTAGGAGATGGTTCTACACAGTAGGACAGTGGATAGCAGGGCTGCTCTGTGCCTTGGAGCTCAAGGGGCTGGTGCTCTCATCCTCGGAGACACAAATCACCCTGTCCCCCAGCACCCTTTGGGACCTTTGGAGCATTCAGCTAGTACCCCACACCTTGCCCCTTTGCCTGTCGCCTATGGCCTTCTGCGTTGTGTGATTGTGGCCCTCCTGTTACTCTCTTCAAGCCCGTGTGTTCATTCTAAAACTTCCATCAACCCACAAAAAGGGAAAACATCCCACCTTCTGAGCTTACTGGCAATCCTGCCAGCATCCCCAAGCTGCTTCTAGAGGGTTCCTCACACATCACTCAGTGCAGACCCCACTCTTCTGTTCTAGGAAACCAGGACATCCTCTGAGAGCATCGTCTCAGTGCCCGCCTCCAGCACTTCAGGGTCGCCGAGCCGTGTGATCTATGTAAGTGGGGCTCCACAGAAAGCACTGTAGTCCTGGGCTCTGGGGTTACCACTGACCAGCACCATGGGGACTGCAGAGTCTGCCGAGGACCATCACTGTGGGTGGTATGGGTGAGGCTGGACTCCCAGGACTGCCTCAAGGAAGAGATGGGTACAGAGTTTCAGGGTGACTCAAAACCCGAGTCATAGACACCTGAGCCCAAGAAAGGGCCTGGGAACTTATCCCCAGCCAGCTGGTCCTGGGAACGGAGAGCAGTATGTAAAGCTGTGATCATAATGCTGCAAACTGGCTCCCAGGTAGGCTGAGCTAAGCCTTCAGAGGGGCTGTGCTTCTTGGAACCACTGCACAGGTCCATGTGTATGAGATGGTGTCTGCCCTCCTCCCCAAGAAGTGCACTGGGGATGATGTGTCTATGTGATTTGTGTGTGTGTGTGTGTGTGTGCATGCATGCACGCACATTTGTACCCATTAGAGCAAGTATAAACATGACTGGTGGGGCTAGAGAGATGGCTCAGTGGTTAAGTGCACTGGCTTCCATTTCCCAGCACCCACACAGCAGCTAACCACTGTCCATAATTCCAGTTCCAAGGGGATCCAGTGCCCTCTTCTGACCTCCATAGGCTTTGCATGACACAGGTACACTTACATACATGCAAGCAATATACTCATACATATAAAATAGAAATGATAATAATGAACTGGAATCATTTTAAGAAGGTATATAACAGTTACCCCTGAGGGCAGGCTAGAGAGCATTATCTACATAAGTAACAATCTTTGTTATCAAGCATGCAAAGGCATAAGATGATAGGTGGTGCTCTGGGGAAAGTTGCCTAGGACTGGACAGGAAGATGGTGACAGGAAACAAGGCACTCAGCCATCCCTCACCACACTGGCCAGGCCTGTGGTCTTCAGCAGCATGGAGAGGCACTGGCTTCTCCCTCTTCCATGTATATCTCATCCTCTAACCTCTGGTAATGCTTTACAGAGGGTCACTCTGACTACTTCTGGTGGTTAGTAATAACATGCCCTCTTCTCAGAGTACCTGTGACCTCAACGTGGAATGTGGCAGCACCAAGGCCCTGGCCCCTTGACTCTGGACTCCTGGGCAGTGTTCCCTCTTGGGAACACTTGGCCCATCTTGGTCAGGCATTTGATGTCCGGGGTCAGTCCTTCTTTCAGAAGACCATCCATACTACAGCCTCTGAGAACTCATATGGTGTGAGCCCAAGCCCACTATCCAGGGTCCCCTGAGGCATGGCCTGTGAAGCTCTGGGAATATCTCCACACCTAGATGAAGGTCTGAGGACATACTCACATCTTGTTAGGCCTGACACACAAGATCCAAGACTAGCTGGTGCACAAATGAGAGAGGTTTGCAGTCCCCCAGCTCTGGAGCCCTGAATCAGAACCCCAGTCAGGGCAGGCTCTTCCTAAGGTCTCTCTGACTTGCAGACAGATTGATCTGTGTCTTCACAGTGTGTGTATTATCCTGACCCTCTTTTACCTAGTATCAGGGGCAACACACACACACACACACACACACACACACGGTGGGGGGGTCTCACACACACACACGGTGGGGAGTCTCACACACACACACACGCACACACACACGGTGGGGGGGTCTCACACACACACACACGCACACACACACGGTGGGAGGTCTCACACACACACGCACGCACACACACGGTGGGGGGTCTCACACACACTGACAGCTGCAGCTCTGTAGATTATGGAGCTTTCACAAGAATCCATTTCACTGCCTTTTTATCTTTTTCTTTCTCCCTCACCTCCCTTCCCCCCTCCCTCCCTCCCTCCCTTGATTCCTTCCTTCTCTCCTTTCCATAGGGCCTCATGTAGCCCAGGGTAGCCTCAAACTCCCCATTTAACCCAGCATGATCCTCACGTCTGTTCTTCTAGAGTGCTGGGATTGCAGGCTAGCTCTACCATGCCCATTTTCTGTGGTTCTGGGGATCCTATCCAGGACTTCATGCATGCTCAGTGGGCACTGTACCAACTGAGCTATGTCCCCAGCCCCTCTTGTTTGTTATCACAAAAGCACTTCACATTTGCTCTAAAATAACAGTGGCCAGTAGGAAAGACTTGAATCCCCTCATTATTTCTCCAGTCGAGCTCTGCACCTGGGGCCTGGTGGCTTTTCTCATACTAAGCATGGCTTGCTGTTTAACAATAGGAAGCCATGTGGGGGCTGGAGAGATAGCCTAGCGGTTAAGAGCGCCGACCGCTCTTGCAGAAGACCCGGGATCGATCCCCAGCACCCACATGGCGGCTGAGAACCATCTATAACTCCAATTCCAGGAGAACTCCAGTTCCAGGGGAATCCGACGCCCTCTTCTGACCTCCACGGCATTGCACGACACGGGTGCACAAACCTCCATGCAGACAATACATTCACACACATAAATAAATAAATAAAAATTTAAAAAAAGGAAGCCATGTGAACAGTAATTTTGTCACCCCTTTCTGGCTGTGCTCTTGGAGCGTGATTTGAAAACATGTTCACCACACCATGTATTACAGCTGGAGGGTGTACAACCACAGTGTCACTCACAGTCACCACAACATGTATTACTGTCAGCTGGACGGTGTACAATCACAGTGCCACTCTCAGTCACCACACCATGTATTACTGTCAGCTGGAGAGTGTACAATCACAGTGCCACTCGCAGTCACCACACCATGTATTACTGTCAGCTGGAGGGTGTACAACCACAGTGCCACTTGTAGTCACCACACCATGTATTACTGTCAGCTGGAGGGTGTACAATCACAGTGCCACTCGCAGTCACCACACCATGTATTACTGTCAGCTGGAGGGTGTACAACCACAGTGCCACTCACAGTCACCACACCATGTATTACTGTCAGCTGGAGGGTGTACAACCACAGTGCCACTCACAGTCACCACACCATGTATTACTGTCAGCTGGAGGGTGTACAATCACAGTGCCACTCGCAGTCACCACACCATGTATTACTGTCAGCTGGAGGGTGTACAATCACAGTGCCACTCACAGTCACCACACCATGTATTACTGTCAGCTGGAGGGTGTACAACCACAGTGCCACTCACAGTCACCACACCATGTATTGCTGTCAGCTGCAGGGTGTACAATCAGAGTGCCACTCACAGTCACCACACCATGTATTACTGTCAGCTGCAGGGTGTACAATCAGAGTGCCACTCACAGTCACCACACCATGTATTACTGTCAGCTGCAGGGTGTACAATCACAGTGCCACTCACAGTCACCACACCATGTATTACTGTCAGCTGCAGGGTGTACAATCAGAGTGCCACTCGCAGTCACCACACCATGTATTACTGTCAGCTGCAGGGTGTACAATCACAGTGCCACTCACAGTCACCACACCATGTATTACTGTCAGCTAGAGGGTGTACAACCACAGTGCCACTTGTAGTCATATTTACTTTGATGCATAGAGTGTGGGAAAGAAGAAAGCAAAGAGGAAGCCAACTTATACATGCACACACACACACACACACACACACACATACCAGTAACCTTCACCAATTAGAAAGCTTGGCTAGTTGTCATGGCAACCATCCAAGTACTTTAAGTGGAAGAAGTAACTCCACAAGGTTTCTGGTGACCTTGATTTAGGACAGGCAGCTGCTGGGCTGTTGGCATCATGTAGACTGTCATTCACATCTCTAATCTTGGGGACTGAGTTATATAGGAAGCTGAGAAATAAGGGAGTCGGGGTTAGGGCTAGACTCCTGCCCAGGTGCTAGGGGAGCTGGGTAATATAGGCCAGCAGGGCAGGTGAATGGGGGAAGCTACAGCATCTGTGGTAACCCCACTGTAGCCAGCAGGGCCCTTTCTAGGACATCTGCATGGGACCTCACAGTAGTCCAAGGGTGAACAAAGCACAGTTGGCAGCCCAGTGTTGTAGAACATAGAGGCTGGGGTCCCACCTGACCTGTGCCGATTCCCCATAGATTTGAATTTGCTCTGGCAGTGGACCCAGTACAGTGGCTGGGTCAATATCAGTGTAAAAAAAGAGGTTGACAAAGCCCAAAGGGTCCTGGATGATTCTACTCCTGAGCTGGGGACTTGAGGGGACATAGAAGTCCATAGAAGGCAGGTCTCTACTGACTTGGATAAAGAGGGGAACTGGAGGGGAGACCTCCTTGAGTGGGGAAGGATGTGTCCTGGGGGTACATGGTGCACAAACCCTTCAGAAAAGGGATGGGAACTGCAGGTGGAGCTCACCTGAGTCCACACAGTGGCTCAAAGCATCACACTCAGTGGGTGTGAGTGGGCCAGGGCCACAAGACATCTGAGGTCACGGCCCAGCACCAGCATCCTTCAAATGCTGCGCATGTGGCTGGTGTACTGTACTCTCTCAAAGTGTGTGTGTGTGTGTGTGTGTGTGAGAGAGAGAGAGAGAGAGAGAGAGAGAGAGAGAGAGAGAGAGAATGAGAGGCTATGTGTACTCATTTGGTCCAGATAGGGAGAGTGTATATTACTACATGTACACATGCATGCATGTGTGTATGTCTGTGTGTATGTGTGTGCATGCAAGTTTGTAGGAGCCTGTCCTGATATGCAAGTAGGTGTGCTGACATATGAGGGTGTTCTGTGTTTCAGCAGATGTGTGCTGTCATGTGGGAGTCAGTGTGGTCGTGTGTATTGTGTGTGTCCTCATCACCTTAGATAGGTATCTTCTATGTATGCACTGAGCGTACATGTGTGTGCATGTTATGTGTAAGTGGGGGGTGTTGTGTATATGCATGCTTATGTTATATGTTCATGCCATGTACCTGTGTGTGTAGTTTTAGGTCATAGTCTGAGTCTTACCCTCTGTCAGCCCCTGTATCAACATATCACAGGTTCAATGTCCAAGCCGTCTGACCCCAGAGCCATGTCATGGTCAAGCCCTTTGCTCCGCATCTCTGTCGCCCTCTTCTGGGAGCTGTGTGCTACGGCTGTGCTGGAGTCCTTCCCACCAACCACTCTCATTGCTGGCTCTGGGGTGGCTCTGGCCAGGCATGTGGCCTCAGTGTCCCCTCCCCTGCTCTCTGTCCTGTCAGGCGAAGCTTGGCGATGAGATCCTGGACTACAGGGACTTGGCTGCTCTTCCCAAAAACAAGGCCATCTATAACATCGACCGCCCTGACATGATCTCCTACTCACCCTACATCAGCCACTCAGCCGTGGGGGACAGACAGAGCTGTGGCGAGGTATGACCTTCTCTGCATGTTGCATGCTGTGCCCCTCTGCTGGCCCCTGTGGACAGTTTAGTCAGCATCCCCCACTTCTTCTCCCCCAGATAACCTGTCCATCTTATTTAAGACACTCTTACTACAACCCAACTCCCCCTCAGGGAAGAGGTGAGTCTGAAAGAGTGTGAAGTGGAACAGGAGGTAGGAGGTGACTGGGAGAAGGACACACACTCTGAAAATCTCCCCATTTCCCTGACCATGGAGTGTCTCACGGAGTGTAGAGTTCATGCTTCTTCCCCTCTGGACCATGTGGCCTTGGGCCCATGCTCCCTGGCCAGCTCCTCTTCTGGGGTCCCTTGAGCCCATTCCCCAGGCTGGTTGAACATCAGGCCTCAATTCCCAGTGTTCCTGCAGATGGATGGTACCCCTTGGTGATGCCATATTCAGCCTGCCAGTCCCCATCGAACATGAAGGTCCTGTTGGGTTGTGCTTTCCTTTTGTTGTGAAGTCTTAGTGTGGCTGTGTGGGGCACTTAGGACAGGTACCACCTGAAACAGGTCCTTCCAAATAAGTTCCCCTTTGATGCCTCATTCTGTGGCTTCTGCAGGACCTCTTAGGGAGCCAGGGCCAAGACCTAGAGCACCATGTAAACATGGAGCTGGAGAGATAGCCTAGTGGTTAAGAGCACCGACTGCTCTTGCAAAGGACCCGGGTTCGATCCCCAGCACCCACATGGCGGCTGAGAATCGTCTGTAACTCCAATTCCAGGAGAACTCCAGTTCCAGGGGAATCCAACACCCTCTCCTGACTTCCGCGGCATTGCACGACACAGTTGCACAAACCTACATGCAGACGGTACACTCATATACATACAAAAATAAATAAAATAAAATAAAATAAAAAAACATGGTGGGGCTAGGATGCCCAACTTGACCCTGCATAGTCTGCAGCTGCCAGACAGGCTGGCAGGGCTCTGAGGGCCACTCAGGGATGGAGGAGAGCAATGGAACTTGCAGGTGGCCCAGGAGGAGGGCACTGGCCTTGTGACCACGGAGTGGTGTATGGAGCATTTCCACAACTCCACCCACCACTTACCTGAGCTGGATATGGCTTTACCATTCCAGATCTGGCCTTCAAGCAGCAGATACCTGGACAGGGTCAGAGACCAAACAACTCAGCTGTACCTCTCTGAGTCCCCAAACCAGGCCCTTTTCCAAGGACCACACACAGACTTTCCCTTGGCTGCACTCTGAGACATGAAATTCAGGTCTTAGAGTTGGGTTCAAGTTTCCCTGTGCTAGGCCACAGGATCCCACTAGGGCCCTTCTCTGAACAGAGTGCTGGAATTCCTGCATAGGCCTCATGAAGCCACACTGGGAAGGGCTGTACTAGGCAGCAGTGGGGTGCTAGGCTGCTGGCTGCTGGCATCTTTGTCCTGTGTCCGTGGGTCATAGAATATCACAGCTCAAGATTAGAGTGTAGCATAGAGTTGTGGACACAGGGGAGGTTTCTTTCAGCAACTGAGGCCAACCCCCTCCAAGACGTGTGACCCACAGATGGCGCCTAACACAAGGACCTGTCTCCTGGAGGGCAGTAGGGCAGAAGTGGGGGGTACTGTACATGTGACTCAGGAGTCACCCTCCCCAGAAGCTGCTCTGACACAAGTTTGCACCTTCTTTCCACATTGCCTGTGCAGCCTGCCTCAGCAGGGGACTAGGCTGTCCTGCGGCAGGTGATCTACAGTAATAGTCACATGGGGGGCAGGCAGGGTAACACAGAAACCCTCAAGACGCAACACAGATGTGCTGACGGCTCCACCACTGCCTCTTCCTTCTGAACCATTGTTACTCAGCAGTCCAGAGGAAGTTTCCTTCCACCCCCACTCATAGCACCTAAGAAAACGGAAGTCAAATAAGGCTCAGCTAGGATACACATGGGCCAGGGCTGCTCTGGCCACTGCTGTCTAGGTGCCCAGAGTGAGGCAGAAGAGCCGTCCTTCTAGCAGAGAACCGTTGGCCATCAGCAAAGGGACTAGCGTCACCTCTCTTAGCCTGTCTCCTGTTCTCCATGGCCCCAGCTGCCCTCTTCCTGGTAACTACTCCCCCATTCTGAACTTTCTGGAGAAAACCAAGGCGATGTGTTCATGAGATGTCGCCGCACCAGGCCCTGAACCACCAACAGCATTCTTTTTGAAATCATAGTGTCTGTGGAGAGTGCGGTAGGCAGAGTGGAGGAAAGAGCCAGGCTGAGCAGCCTCAAGCCCACCTCTCCTGGTGGGACTCTACCAATTTGAGACTCAGGTCACCATGTGAATGTGGGCACCTTTGCTGCCTGTCGGCTACCCAAAGCAGCCCTTGGCACCGTGCACTAACAGGCTGCTCTGTTGTGTCCACAGTCACCTCAGTTGCTCTCGCCAACGCCGACTGAGGTAACCCCCCCAATGCCTGCACCCCCACCGTGTGCTCATGGTGCTGCTGCCCGCGGGCTTATAGAGATGACCAGTGTGGCACTCAGAGGGCCTCAGGGCCTTGGCTACAGAGCTGGGGCCTTGCCAAGGGGCTCCTGTGCCTTCTGACTGGTTGTTTTTATAATCACATCTCATCCGCATGCTCCCTTGTGTGTGTGTGCAGCCAAGCCTTCAGATACCCAGGATGTGTCACCCAGCAGATCCTAGCCTGAGTCATGGCTTTCTTGGGTCAGCTGGGGTCCACATCATATGCCCAGCTAGGTATATAGATACATAGGAAGCACTTGGCCCTTGAGGTTGGGTATTCTGAAAGCCACTCTATCAAATAAGCCTTTCAGCCCAGGGCTTTACCTGTTCCTCAGAATCAGCAGTGCATTGCAGTTCATTGCCCTTTAGACTGCATGGCAGAGCCTAGGCAGGGTAGAGCACAGGGCATGGCACATACTTAAGCCTTTGTTCTGTGCTTGGGCCTGTTGCAGACACTTTATACCTAATCCTTGTCTCCAAGGACAACCCCCAGAAGTGTTTCCTGGAGTTTCCCATTTTACCAATGGAAAAACTGAGGCATGGGAGTCAAATAACTAGAACAATTTGCTTCCTGCCCTCCGAATCCTTAGGGAGTTTCCCAGTCCAGCCCACAGTGATGGTCCCAGCAGAAAGGATTTCCTTCTCTCCGGGCTGTGGCTTGCTTATTGGTCCTTATAGCTTTAGAAGCAGGATCCATGTCAAGAGCCCCTGCCAGGTCCCTCCACAGGCTCCTCAGTCCATCTTGGAACAGTGCTTGGGCCCCTGCTGCTGTGGGGTGCTCAGGTGGGCTGGGTGGGCTGGCATGACCCAAGCCACCAGGCCGCACTGCCAAGGGCCGGGCAGCCCGATCCCCACGCCAGGTGCTATGCCATCTCATGCCGCTGCCGCCCGCTCTAACCATTCCCAGCAGCTCCCCTTCCCGCTCACATGGGGGCTGTGTTGTACGTGCTTGTGAGTCTCATTGGCTGTGGGTCTCATCAGCTGGCTTCTGGACCCCAGAGGGTACCATCTTCCCTTTGAAGCATCTAGAGCCCTCCTCACATGTGAGGAACACCTATGAAGAAGGGGAACATTTTAGTGTCCTCAAACTATGTGTTCCCAGGGGCCAGGGTACTGGGAAGAACTAGGAGGGAGAGAAATGTGAGGTGGGGTAAGGGTCCTCTGCCTCCTCCCATAAATCCTAACACCCAGGAGGGGCAGATAGACAGGAGGGGTGGCTATCCAGTGGGCATAGGGACCATGTTCAAGCTCAGGGGCATGTCACAGCTTGGTCCCACCTGGCTCCTCAGACGTACTGGGACTGTGTCTTAGGGCCAGGTTTTACCAGCTCCTGGGGCTCAGAGGGCAAATAAGTGGCGTGGGTGAGGGGTGGGCAGGGCTCCTGACCTGGATATTCACACACTGTCTTCCCACCCAGGGGGATCAGGATGACCGGTCCTACAAGCAGTGCCGGACCTCCAGTCCTAGCTCCGCTGGCTCGGTCAGCCTCGGGCACTACACTCCAACCTCACGGTCACCCCAGCACTACAGCCGTCCAGGTACTCACACCCCACCCACCCTGCTTCCTTTGACCCCAACCAGGCTGAACCCTTACTGATTCTTCTAACATGAAGTAGCTTCTTTATTCACTGGGAAATGTGGCAAGGGGAAGTGTACACCAACCGGTGGGCAGTGGAGATCCTGGCCACTTAGGAAAAGGATGGCAGCCTCAGGGCAGCCGATCGGGGCAGGGTGTGGACGAGCTGCTCACAGAGTGTGTATCCTGAGAAGCATAGTCTGCGGCCCACAAGGAGCACCTAAAGTGGGCTCCTTCAATGGCATACGGCAGGCTGCCAAACCACACAGCCTATTTGAGCCCAAAGGAGTCTGGGAGGACCTGAGCAAGGAAGTCAGAGTCAGCTGCCACAACACACAGTTAAAACACTGCACTGTCACTCTGTTGGTGACCACAGAGACAGCCGTCCTCTCAAGGAAGTTGGCAAGAGGCCCCCTGGCTCCTTCCAGGTGGGAGAGAGCCCCGAGCTCTCCCTACCTTGCCTCATCCCTGCCTGTACCCAGCTTGCATTGGCTCCCTTGGCTTTGAGCGGGCATGCCAAAGCCACAGGGACCATGCTGCCTTTGGGAGGGATTTTTCCAAGCTGCTTTCTTCCCAACCAGCTGTGCATGACCCCATTTTCACACCCATGGATCAGACTGCAGCTCTTATTTTTGCAAACTTTATGGAAAAATCAAGTCACTTGTTTGTGATCATTTTCATTGACTCTTTGCAATAAGCCTGGTACATTTTGCTCAGCAAATATTGTGAGAGAGGGTATGTGACTGAATGAGTAAGTGAATGAATGGGTGAGAGAGTACGTGCACAGGTAGTATGGATGAGTCACTGAGACGATAGCCATGACTTTCTTGAACCTGTCCCCTGAGGCCCCTCGTGACTTGACCTCTGACCCCGAATCACCAGCAAGGTCTTTCTGTTGACTGCTTGGTCAGGGGTAAAGCTCAGAGAGCCATGCCTTATGTCTGGACTGGTGAGCCCCATGAGGATGCTGGTGACAGCCACTCCCTGACCTCTGGCAGCTTCTCTCCAACTGTCCTTGACCTCAAGGACACCCCAAAGTGAGCCACATACAGGGCCAGAGGCTGTGGTGCAAGCCCTGGCCACTCAGAGGCAGCATCTCCTGATCCCATCTGGAGGAGATGGGACCACAGCCTGCTGTGACACCCTTCAGGTGCCTCAGGAAGACGTGAGTTCCTGGAGAGTGGAAGGACAATGTCCCCAGCAGAGTAGGGACTGGGGCAATTTGGTGGCTCTGGGGTAGAGGAGCCCAGGGTTACTGACTGCTCTCTGTTGCCCGCAGCTGGTACTGCGAGTGTTGGTACCAGTAGCTGTCTGTCCCTGTCCCAACACCCAAGCCCTACATCCGTGTTCAGACATCATTACATCCCCTACTTCCGAGGTAAGGCGTGCAGTGCGTGGGTGGGGGGTGCTCGTATCACATTGCCGCATGGCTTCTGGAGTCCCGTGTCTCATGCCCGTGCTCCTCGTGTGTCTTGTGCGTCTGGCTCTGTTGTTGTCACTGTGTTCATGTTCCTGGAAGGAAACTTCAGGTGACAAGTGCAGCTGGAGGAGGCAGCTCAAATACTGCTTTCCATGCTTAGAGCACCACCTGTCACTGCACACAGTTCCCCATCAGTCCTGAAGGGCAGGAGTGCATTAGTGTCGGCTTGTAGGAGCAGGAGTCGAGGTGTGGACAGATGCCTACAGCCTCAGACTCCTGGTGGCCAGGCCAGGACTTACACTGGGTGACTCCAACCCCTTCTCCAGGATGCAGCCCCAGCCACGATTCATGTCCCTGTAGGTTGATACACATGAAGCCCACTGAGGAATGAACACCCTCGTGAGTTCTTCAGGCTAAGAACTGAGTTGTGTACCCCTAGTTCACACGTTGAAGGCCTAAACCCCACATGCAGCAATGGTTAGAGATGCAGTTTCAAAGCAGCGATGAAGATAGAATGAGGTCCCAAAGTGGACCTTTCATGTACTGGGGCTGGTGGCCACGTAAGGCAAGGATGAGGGTCTGAATTAGTCCTCACATGGAAAAGCAGCTTGGACAAGCCAAGAAGAGACCACAAGAAACTGATCAGGACTTCCAGCCTCTGGGAGTGAGAGAGATTTGTGGCTACTGTTGAAAGCCCCACACTGTAGAGTTTTGTTACACAGCCCAGCTGACAGAGGCACCATCAGAAGACACTCAGTGCACTAGAGGACTTGGTGATGATGTCCTTGTCAGTGAGGAGTCCTCTTCCCCTTATAGCCATGCAGTGGGATCCATGTAAAAATCTCCCTCTCTCAGGCCATGGGCACAGCTGGCAGCTCGCATCCCCGTGGTTGGTCCATTCTCCCCCACTTTCAGCCTCAGCCTCTGCCTCACCCTTGGCCCACTGAGAAGAGCCCCGGATACCAGTCCTTTCTTCCTTTCCCCTTCATGGACTTTCCATACCTCCTGGTCTTTGGCAGGGGTTGAGTCCTACGAGAAGACGCATAGCCCCAAATGGCTTACTCCAGAGCAACCAAGGAGCCGCTAGGCCTTGGCTCATGCATGCCGTGTGTACTAGTACTTCTCTGTTGCTCTGATAAAACACCATGACCAAGGAAACTAATAGAAGGAAGAGTTTATTTGTTTTATGGTTCTAGAGGGTAAGGCCTGGCAGCCAGAGCAGAAAGATGAGCACTCAGGCCTTCAGGCAGGATCAGAAAGCAGAGAGTTAAATTGGAAATGGGAGCAGGCTATAAACTCTCAGAGCCCAACCCCAGTGACCAGGGATCTATGACTTTCCCCAAAGCACCACCAACTGGCCAATTGTTCAAATACGTGAGTCTATTGGGGGACATATTCAAACCACCATATCAAGTATCTCAGTGAAAGACTCTCCCAGATCCTGGAGGGAATCAGATTGCTCCATTCGGTCAGATCACTCTCAAAGGCCAATAAAGCTCACCAGGCCCAGGCCTGGCTTTCCTCCTGCCTGCCAGGCCCCATTCTGGGTGGCCCTGCTGCACCTCCACAGGTGTGCAATACCAATAACCGTGGTACCTATCTAGGACTCCAATGCCAGGTCTCCCCTGGCCCCTGCCTGACCTGCAGGGCTCTTCCCCTGGGTCCACATTGCCAAGACCTTCCTGGGTTCAGGCTCTGGATCTACTTGGCCTACAAAATCCTCACAAGGGCAAGGCCACTGTGGGCCTCTTCCTTTTCTGTAAGCATGCTTTCCTATCTCATGTTGCTGGGAAAACATGCTGACCAGGACCCACAGAGCAACCTGGAGTGTGCTTTCCCTGGCCATCCTATGGCTCAAGACAAGGTTAGTGCCAGGCATTGATTGTCCTTGTTACTCTTCTCAGTGAAGGGAGCCAATACCCATGGCTCTGCCCTCTGCCAACTTCCATGGCAGGCTGTGACCTTGGGCCCACAAGCCTCTTTCTAGAACATGCCTGTAGGAGGTGGAATCCCAGCAGAAAATGCCTGCTTGAGCTCCAGGCACAGCCTTCCACCCTAGACCCTCACTGATGAGCCACAGCCCTGGGGTGCTGGGTCCTCAGAGGCCACTCACCACTTACTTCTCCCAGTCCGCTGTGTATAGCCCTGGCCCCTGCCCACTCTAGGAAAGCCTTCCCTGCTCCTTTGGGAGCCTCATCATGCTTCAGACCCAGTGGAGACACCCCACTGGCTGTTAGTGGGCGGGTCTCTCAGGTAGGCATGGTCTCTGCGCCAGCACTCTCTTGCCTTAGCCACTCCCTTCCCCCTTCCCATCTTCAGCCTGGCTGCCACACAACTTCCCACTGTATCTTGGGGCCCAGGGCCACCCTGTCCCAAGACAGGTTAGTGAAAATCATGTGCATCTTAATGTGAATTTCAGTCACTGGTGGAGGTGTTGTGAGATTCAAGGCTGACTTTCACCTGTTAAGGAGCAGGCAGCAAGGACAGGAGGTGTGTGGTGCCGAGGGGGCTCCAGGCTTCTGAAGTCAATCATCTGGGAGCTGACAGGAGCCTTGCATAGCACTCATGACATAAGAAGAAGACAAGAACCATAGACAAGGGGCCTCAGGTCAAGGCCAGCCATGTGCTGTATCCTGTAGACACTTCTCATCTGTTCTAAAATAAGCCCCTAATCTCTGAACCCTAAACCTTGCCAGGGCTATGGTCAATGTTCAAACAGTGGTTGCAAACAAGAATACTTTGACATGACTTTAAGAAAGTCAGTCAGAGCCAAGTGCAGCATGAGCCAGGTTAGAGTCAAGTGCAGCAGCCACAAGGCCAGACCTAGAACAATTGGAGCAAGAAAATAATGATGTGCCATTGGATTGTAAACCCACAGATGACACAATGCACATGAGTCCATAGTGAAAGGGCTGGCTAAATAAGAGTGGGGGTTGAAAAGACACTTCTTCAGCACAGAATGCCTGGAGCTAGTGGGTCACTGAAGTAGACAGGACCCCCCCCCACTGTGTGATGACTTCCCCAGAGAAGACAGTTTAGAAAGGCAGTAGCAGATCTTGACAAGCAACACCCCGGCCAAGGCACTGGCTGCAGCATCGTACGGAGACAGGAGCGGATGCCAGCCACCACTGTGCACTCCTGCTCAGACCCATGCCCCAGTCTCCACAGTACCAGTTGAGGGACATTCTACAACCCTCCCCCCACCCCAGTCAGGACTCCTAGGAACTGTCAAGATCTTCAGTGACATGGTAGGCTGGTTACAGCCAGTAGAAGCCAAGATGTCATATAGGGTATAGTGTGGTGTCCTGGACAGGAAAGATCTCAAAGTGGGAGAGATCCAAATAAAGTTGTTTGTCATGACAGGATGGCACTGGGTGCTGGTGAGGTGTCAGAAGTCAGCACTGGGCACTAGGTGAGGAGGATGGCACCTTCTGGAACCATTCTAAAGCAAAACATTGACTCATCTGAAAAAGAGACAAAGACAGCAACGGAGAGTAGGCTGCCTGACCCTGCATAGGCCCTGGGTGTGAGGTCCGGAGCAAGATGCGTGAACCTGGACAAAGGAACCCCAGTACCTGCCCTTGGGTGACATTAGGGGTCTGGGGGCCTTATCGCTGAGGCTCAGGGAGGAAGCTGGTCCCAAGCAGTCATTGTGCCCAGTTCACATAGTCCCTTTCTCTCCACAACAGATGCCAGGGATAGTGTCCACTCTGTGGAGCTGACCTGGCCATGCCATGAAAACACACACACAGTACACTCCAGGTAGCTCTGTGGGTCCTGGCCAGCAAGGTGTTTTCCTAGCAACATGAGATGGGAACGCATGCTTAGAGAAAAGGGAGAGGCCCACCGTGGCCTTGCCCTCCTGAGGATTTTGTAGGCCAGGTAGATCCTGATCCCGAACTCAAGAAGGTCTTGGCAATGTGGACCCAGGGGAAGAGCCTTGCAGATCAGGCAGGGACTGGGGAGACTTGGTATTGGAATCCTAGATAGGCACCAAGGTAGTTGGTATTGAAGGCTCCTTGTGACAGGTGTGACAGGTGGGTTATGAAGGCCACCACACTGTGTCACTTCCCTTGGTCTTGGCAGCTCTCGTGATGAGCACACACGGCTGGGAATCCTGTTCACATTTCAGGGGACAGCACACCAAAGGCTGGGGAAAGCAGGAATAATACCATATTAAAATTTTCCCCCAACTGCTCAGGGGTGGCAGAAATGGTCATGAAGACTGGATAGAAGAAAGGAGGGGCAAGCCATATGAACTTGAACAGGCAGAGCCACTGAGGCTGGGCTTGGGACTAGCACCTGGCAGTGCTAGTGTTCAGTTGGGGGAGAGCTTGTGCAGTGCATTTTCAAAGCCTCCTGGCATGACCTGGTACCCTGAAGACAGGGAGTCACAGCCGTCATGAACAGGAGGAACCTGTGGTTGCCTCTCCCTGCCTGTGGATTCATCTTTCTGGGGTATGGCCTCTGCTTCTGCCAGGGAGGGCAGGGCTGGGCTGAAGCAGCCGAAGCAACAGGCTCTCTGTTGTTGTGGAACAGTGTTCCCCAGCTCCCTACAGTGCCATCCATGGGTGAAATTAGTATCCATGCTCAGGTGGGGAAGATGCTCAAAGTACACATCAGCCCCTTGGTATCCGTGGCTGATAAGCCCTCCCTGCTACGCCAGCTCAATCCATCTGGCATGAGCCTGTCTGTAGTGCCCAATGCCACCCCCAGTCAATTTCAGCCTGGTTTCCATCTCATTGGGAGGTGTCTTTAGGGCCCTTGATCCAGCAAGTGAGGTCAAGTCCAGAGCACCCTTTCCTTTGCCAAGCTGTCAGCTATTGCCCTGCAGAGTTCCTGGGGCTAGTGGAAAGGATGAGTTGTGCCTTGGGTGTCCTCTGTGAGCCGTGGTCTTCCTCATCACGTGTCTAGTGCCAGTGTGTTCTGTCCATCACATCCTGCATAGTTTGGGAGGGCATTGACCCAGGTCACCCAAGTATCTTTGATCAGTGATTTGATAATCCAACCTCCTTCACAGGACACAAAACACAGTTCCAGCTGAGGGAGGAAGTCAGAGCCAGCTGAACACGTTCCATTTTGCATGCCAGAACCCATAGTATTCAGGACTGTGGAGGTCCCCTGTCCCCTATAGGAGCAAAAGGCTCCTTGGTGGTTGTGAGGTATACTTTTGACCCATTCTTACACATGAGTCCTGTTGTCACAGCTGATTGATGGAGTCTCACAGCAATCTGTGCCTTACTGTGCTGCCTAATAAGGAAGGCAATAACCATGACCCCCTGAGCCCCACAGTTTGGGGGGGTTATACTCCAGGATCCTGAGTTCTGCAGGGACAGCTACCTCACCACCCATGCACTAAGGGATCCCCCGAGCCCCACAGTGTGGGGGGTTATACTCCAGGATCCTGAGTTCTGCCGGGACAGCTACCTCACCACCCACGTGCTAAGGCACTTTTGGCCTCCAAATCACTGCCCCTTCTTGGGGACTCCGAGCTAGGTCCAGCCAAGGTTGGGTTAGAAAGTCAGGGTCCCAGGCTGGGAGTCTCAGGTTCAGGCATCCTTCAGGCAGGAGATGCAGCTCACTGCAGACCAGCTTTTGTGCTTAAGGTATTCCGCTTTGCTTTTCTGCCTGTCATCTGCTGACTCTGCTCTTCCTTCTGGAGGCAGCGAAAGTGGTCGCAGCACCCCAAGCCTCTCCGTGCTCTCGGACAGCAGGCCTCCTTCGTCCACCTATCAGCAGGCGCCACGGCACTTCCATGTCCCAGGTAGGCCCTCTGCACACTTGTCAGCTCCTTGCGCACCATCACCTGGAGTTGAGAGCAGCCCTGCTGGACGCAGCAGTGCTCACGTGATTCCCAGGTCTCTGTTGCTCCCTGAACCCTGAGCTTCCTTAAGTCATTCCATGGAGTTGGGTGTAGTGGTCCACACCTGTCACACTAGCACTGAGGAGGTGGAGGCAGGAGGTCACAAGTTCAAGGCTAGCCTGGGCTATATATAAAAAGTCTAAGGCCAGACTGGGTTAAAAAATAAGATCCTGTCCCCAAACAAACAACAATACACCCTCATGTAATGCATGTCTCCCCAAACTGATGTGGATTCGAGATTTTCTTCAGGCTCTGGGGAGATGTTCTTGTCCTAGGAACAGAGTAGAGAAAAGGGCTGTCTGAGCTGGCTGCGTCCTGGCGGCCTGAGGTTCTTCCTTGTCACCTGTATTTGTCTCCTTTCTCCCTGTCCCTTTCTGACCTGAGGTGGCATCTGGAGTTGGGGGTGCTTTGTGGCTGGGGCTTGAGCCTCTGCCTTGGAGAGTCTGAGTCTGTCTGGTGACTCGCTCCAGCCTGGGGCATACGTGAGCTGACAGAGCATTGCTTCCCTACTGGTCCTCACCTTCTCCTTCTGTTTCCTTCTTCCTCAGACACTGGCGTAAAAGATAACATCTATAGGAAGCCCCCTATCTACAAACAGCACGGTACGGTTGGCTGTGTGATTTGCATGCCTGTCCCACCCTCTCGCTCCTGACCACTCCCTTTTTGCTATGTCCTGATCTGGGGGCCCGAGGCTCCAGGAGACACTGCTGGCTTAAATGTACACTCACTAGTAGGCTCTCGGGAGACTTTTCTTCACATGTGGCCTTGGAGAGACACTGTGTGTTACAACTCCAAGGCTAATGCATGGCAGATGGGGCTGGGTGTGTGTGTGTGCATGCTAGAACTAAGAGCCTGCACTTGGTGGCTTTGACGATGCTGTTGTGAGGGCCTCAGCCTAGAAAATGAAGAACAGGAACGGGCCGTCTTCACACACACCTGCCCCCCAGGCCTGATCTTCACACACACCTGCCCCCCAGGCCTGATCTTCACACACACCTGCCCCCCAGGCCTGATCTTCACACACACCCTGCCCCCCAGGCCTGATCTTCACACACACCTGTCCCCCAGGCCTGCTACTTCACACACACCTGGCCCCCAGGCCTGATCTTCACACACCCTGCCCCCAGGCCTGATCTTTACACACACCCTGCTCCCCCAGGAACTGATCTTCACACACACCTGCCCCCAGGCCTGATCTTCACACACCACCTGCCCCCCAGGCCTGATCTTCAACACACCTGCCCCCCAGGCCTGGTCTTCACACACACCTGCCCCCCACGACTGATCTTCACACACACCTGCCCCCCAGGCCTGATCTTCCACACACCTGTCCCCCAGGCTGATCTTCACCACACACCTGCCCCCCAGGCCTGATCTTCACACACACCTGCCCCCAGGCCTGATCTTCACACACACCCTGCCCCCAGGCCTGATCTTAACACACACCTGTCCTGCCCCCCGGCCCTGATCTTCACACACGCCTATGCCCCCCACCCCATCCTCCACCACCCCCCCCCCCTCCCCCACCCCCCCCCCCCCTCCCCCCCCCCCCCCCCCCCTTCACCACCCCCTGCCCCCGGCCTGTCTTCACACACCCCTGTCCTCCAGGCCTGATCTTCACACACACCTGTCCCCCCGGCCTGATCTTCACAACGCCCTGCCTCCAGGCCTGATCTTCACACGCACCTGTCCCCCAGGCCTGATCTTCACACACACCTGCCCCCCAGGCCTGATCTTCACACACACCTGTCCCCCAGGCCTGATCTTCACACACACCTGTCCCCCAGGCCTGATCTTCACACACACCTGCCCCCAGGCCTGATCTTCACACACACCTGTCCCCCAGGCCTGATCTTCACACACACCTGTCCCCCAGGCCTGATCTTCACACACGCCCTGCCCCCAGCGCTGATCTTCACACACACCTGCCCCCAGCGATCTTCACACAACCTGCCCCCAGGCCTGATCTTACACACACCTGCCCCCAGGCCTGATCTTCACACACACCTGCCCCCCAGGACTGATCTTCACACACACCTGCCCCCCAGGCTGATCTTCACACACACCTGCCCCCAGGCCTGATCTTCACACACACCTGTCCCCCAGGCCTGATCTTCACACACACCTGTCCCCCAGGCCTGATCTTCACACACACCCTGCCCCCAGGCCTGATCTTCACACACACCTGCCCCCCAGGCTGATCTTCACACACACCTGCCCCCAGGCCTGATCTTCACACACGCCCTGCCCCCAGGCCTGATCTTCACACACACCTGTCCCCCAGGCCTGATCTTCACACACACCTGTCCCTCAGGCCTGATCTTCACACACGCCCTGCCCCCAGGCCTGATCTTCACACACACCTGTCCCCCAGGCCTGATCTTCACACACACCTGTCCCTCAGGCCTGATCTTCACACACGCCCTGCCCCCAGGCCTGATCTTCACACACCCTGCCCCCAGCCTGATCTTCACACACACCTGCCCCCAGGCCTGATCTTACACACACCTGTCCCCCAGGCCTGATCTTCACACACACCTGCCCCCAGGCCTGATCTTCACACACCTGCCCCCCAGGCCTGATCTTCACACACCTGCCCCCAGGCCTGATCTTCCACACACACCTGTCCCCCAGGCCTGATCTTCACAGCCCTGCCCCCCAGGCCTGCCTAAACCTCCTCAGGCCTGTCTTCACACACACCTGCCCCCAGCCTGTCTTCACACACACCTGTCCCCCAGGACCTGATCTTCACACACACCTGTCCCCAGGCCTGATCTTCACAGACACCCTGCCCCCCAGGCCTGATCTTCACACACACTGCCCCCAGGCCTGATCTTCACACACACCTGCCCCCCCGGCCTGATCTTCACATGCACCTGTCCCCCAGGCTGATCTTCACACACACCTGTCCCCAGCCTGATCTTCACATGCACCTCCCCCCCAGGCCTGATCTTCACACACACCTGCCGCTATCTTCACACGCACCTGCCCCCAGGCCTGATCTTCACACGCACCTGTCCCCAGCCTATCTTCACACGCACCTGTCCCCCGGCTGATCTTACACGCACCTGCCCCAGCCTGTCTTCACACACACCTGTCCCCCAGCCTGATCTTCACACACACCGTCCAGCCTGATCTTCACACACACTGTCCCCCAGGCTGTCACCCCGTCCAGCTGATCTTCCACACACCTGCCACCTGCTTCACACACACCTGCCCCCAGGCCTGATCTTCACACACACCTGCCCCCCAGGCCTGATCTTCACACATACCTGTCCCCCAGGCCTGATCTTCACACACACCTGCCCCCCAGGCCTGATCTTTGGAAAACAGAGTAACTTGGGTCCAGATACAATTTAGGGAGAATTTAGGCCCTATATTTGAGAATGTGATAGAATGAGCTGACTTGCCCTCAGCTAAAGGGGTTTCTTGCATCTGTATAGAAGTTAGAGATGGTTGGCTCCTGGCCCTCCAGTGCCAGCCTCCTCTCCATATGAACTTACCTGGGACAGGTGTTTCCAAAGCAGACTGCAGGAACCAGCAGTCAGAATTGGGATTTCTGGGGGACTGGGGGCAGGTCACTTTACTGCCCAGAGCCTCTGCTTCATCTGCAACCTGAGTTCCTCCTCCTCTTCCCTCCCCTTCTCTCCTCTCTTCCTCTTCAATTCTTCCCCTTCCTCCTTCTTCTTTCCCTTCCTCCCCTCCCTCTGCTTCCTTCTTCTTCCTTCCCCTTCCCTCCCTTTCTCTCTCCTCTCTTTCCCTTCCCTTTCCCTCTCCCTTTCCCCCTCCCCCTCCCTCCTTTTCCCTCCTCTCCTTTTCCTCCCCTTCTTTCTCCCCTTCCCCTACCTTCTCTCCTTTCCCCTTTCCCCTTCCTTCCCCCAAGCTGGGCATGAGAGGCTCCCAGAACAACTAGCAATGAGCGTAGAGGCAGTTCTAAAGTGCAAAGGGAAATGCATGGGGTGGTCTAGTGACTACTCCCCAGTCACTAGAGACAGGAAGGGGAAGTCTCATGGACAGCTCCTATCCAGATGCACCCAAGGAAAGCCAGCCTCAGCCCAGGATGACAATGGTGTCCTGTGAATTAGAGGTCTGGCTCTGGAACCTGTCTGTGTTGGAGTTTATTCATCTGTGGTAGTTCGAGGCCTTAGGCTTTGTACATTTCTTCCTCTTCCCAAAAGGAAAGAAGAGAATTGAAGCCCTGACCTTCTAGAGTTTAAAAGAGAGCACGTCTCCCCAAGGGATAGGGGAGGGGCTAGTAGACTCCACCATCCTTTGCCAAGACTGGCTCCCTAGTCCTACAAGTGGAGAAACTAAGTAAGGCCCAGCCAGAGAAGGAGTGTCCCATGAGATGGCCCTTGCAGCATGTGCTAGACAACCTGCAGGGAGCTTCCTCGGAGCCCAGGACAGAGGTTAACTTACAGGGCCTTTATTAACCACTGCATCTCCAGTTGACCTCTTAGAAGTGTAGTTACTACCCATGGTCCATGTAGAGTGACCTTGGGGAGGGGCAGTGATAAGGAATTGCCATGTGAGACTAGCATATAAAGAAACAGATCTTGGAGCTGGAGAGATGGCTCAGCCATCTGGTTGTTCTTGCAGAGGACCCAGGCTTGATTTCCAGCACCTACATGGTAGTTAACAGCCATCCATAAACTCCAGTTTCAGGGGATCTGAAGCCCTTTTCAGACCTCCATAGGCACTGAATGAGAGTGCACTTATATACATGTTGGCAGTATACTCATACACATAAAATAAAAATAATAAAATTTAAAAAAGAAACAGATCTTACAGTATACCACCTCAGCCAGGCCATGTAACCTCAGCATTGGAGTGGGCCACGCAAATTACACATGACCAGACACAGACCGACACTTCAGCAGGTGTACAGTCTCCTAACTAGGCTTAGACTCTAGAATCCCTTGGGAAATGTGGGCATTTGGCATTCACAAGGCTTCTCACACACACACTAGGCAGATTGCAGCTTGGTTGGAGTTGTGTGTGTGTGTGTGTTTATACATGATGTGTGTATGCACATGTGTCTGCATGTGTCCGTGTGGGCCAGAGTTCACATGAGGTCTTCTGACCTCTGACCTCATCATCAGCTGCTGTCATTTTATGGCTTTCCAGGACTCCAATAGTGTTCCTCTTCCAATTCTAACTCCTCTTTCTTATTGTTCATTCCTTGTTTTAAAGAAGAGAAAATAAAGAAAGCAAAGTGGGAATGATAGAAATGGGGAGAGAAGGGCTGGAAGGACAGGAGCCTCCCTGTGCCGCCTGACATTCCTGGAGCAGGGTCTGCAGTGTAGGCCAGGTGGGAGGCGGCACAGGGGACAGCTGCTGGAGACAGAGCCGTTCAGGGGCAGTTGTGAGCTGTTTGTGCTTCCATGTGCCATTTGGAGACATGCACCTCCTTACACATACACATACCTACATGCATACACATATCTGCATATGTACTCCTGCATACACACACCTGCACACACATAGTGGATATACATATGTCTACACATAGACCTGCGTTTGCAGGCACGTGCGTGCATGCGCACACGCACACACCCCGACACATATACACCTGGAAACATACATACCTGCATATACTCATATACATGCACACCTGCATACACTCACATATATGCATACCTGCACACACAAACATGCACGCATGCACTCACACACACACTTGTATTCATTCTCTAGGTCGGTATAGGCTGAGCAGACTCAGAGGTCTTCCTCCCAGGAGGTCTGGTTCTCAGAAACCCAGTCCATAGCAAGCTCCCCCACTGGGCTGGGATTCAAGGAGTGGCACGCAGCCCTGAATACCTGCCTGTGTTTCCAGAGTACCAACCAGACATGTCCAGAGTTGAGCTGTCACAGCCCTGTGCCTTAGATACTCACGCACCTTAGCAGAAGTGACTCTGCGCTGGTGGCAGACAGCTGTAGCAGGGACCACAACTGAAACTACCTGATGACCACAGACCACCCCTGTGTACCCCAGAACAGTGGCTAGAGTGGCCCCATGGCCTCACATCACTTCCCCCTTGGACACCAGCAAAGGAAGGCTGGAGGCTAGACCTGTGGGGGTGTAGGTGTCACCAAAGGTAGTTCTTAGCCTACTGTGCTGCATCCATCTGCTTCTTGTGTATACCTGTCTGTGCAGGTTACTATGTGAGGCACCCAAGAAGGCACAAGGAACACCAGACACAGCCCTGACCTTGAGCAGCTGCTCCCAGTTGCTCAGTGGGGCAGCAGATTTGTGCACAGGTCCCTGTGAGCAAAACTGAGGTGGCTCATCTAGGTCCCTTAATTTACACACCAGGCAAGGAAAATAGTCAGCTGAGGTGGCAGGGCAGCCAGCCAGAGCTCCACCACCAGCCATGTGGCTCCCTCTGGGCCCCAGCCTCCTCTGTGTGAATGCAGCTCTCACGATATTCCTAATCACCAGTACTCTTAGCACATGCTTATCCAGATCCCAGAATAGGGCTTGTCCCATGAGCATGCATTCAGCAAGTGCTCTGCTCATTACATGTACTTCTTGGGGAGCTTCTCTGTGATGACTATTCTGCATCACAGCACCCTGTTACAATACCTACAAGTTTCTAATATACTTGCCTCTCTTCACTTCCTTGGCCTGGGAGCTTCTGAAGGAAAAGGGCTACGTCTGAGGTTTCTCATGTCCCTGTGCTTGGAACAGGGCAGGTACTCACTGGGCAGTGGATGAAGGGAAGGAATGAAGGCTGAAGGGCTGAGTGGCAAACAGATCCATTAGGGAGAGGGGGACAGGTGGATAAAGAGCTGAATAGCTGAATGGATGCATTGGTGGGCAAAAGAATAAATGAAGATGAAGAAAGGGATGAATACATAGATTCATGGATGATAGATAGATGATAGATAGATAGATAGATAGATAGATAGATAGATAGATAGATGATAGATTGATAGATAGATTGATAGATAGATAGATGATGGATAGGTGTATGGTTAGTGGATGGATGGATGGATGGATGGATGATTAGTGGATGGATGGGTATAGTGAATGGATGGATGGTTAGTGGATGGATTGGTGATAGTGAATGGATGGATGGTTAGTGGATGGATGGATGGATGATAGTGAATGGCTGGTTAGTGGATGGATGGGTGATAGTGAATGGATGGATGGTTAGTGGATGGATGGGTGACAGTGAATGGATGGATGGTTAGTGGATGGATGGATGGATGATAGTGAATGGATGGATGGTAAGTGGATGGATGGGTGATAGTGAATGGATGGTTAGTGGATGGATGGGTGATAGTGAATGGATGGATGGTAAGTGGATGGATGGGTGATAGTGAATGGATGGTTAGTGGATGGATGGGTGATAGTGAATGGATGGATGGTAAGTGGATGGATGGGTGATAGTGAATGGATGGTTAGTGGATGGATGGGTGATAGTGAATGGATGGATGGTAAGTGGATGGATGGGTGATAGTGAATGGATGGTTAGTGGATGGATGGGTGATAGTGAATGGATGGATGGTAAGTGGATGGATGGGTGATAGTGAATGGATGGTTAGTGGATGGATGGGTGATAGTGAATGGATGGATGGTAAGTGGATGGATGGGTGATAGTGAATGGATGGTTAGTGGATGGATGGGTGATAGTGAATGGATGGATGGTAAGTGGATGGATGGGTGATAGTGAATGGATGGTTAGTGGATGGATGGGGGATAGTGAATGGATGGATGGTAAGTGGATGGATGGGTGATAGTGAATGGATGGTTAGTGGATGGATGGGTGATAGTGAATGGATGGATGGTAAGTGGATGGATGGGTGATAGTGAATGGATGGTTAGTGGATGGATGGGTGATAGTGAATGGATGGATGGTAAGTGGATGGATGGGTGATAGTGAATGGATGGTTAGTGGATGGATGGGGGATAGTGAATGGATGGATGGTAAGTGGATGGATGGGTGATAGTGAATGGATGGTTAGTGGATGGATGGGTGATAGTGAATGGATGGATGGTAAGTGGATGGATGGGTGATAGTGAATGGATGGTTAGTGGATGGATGGGTGATAGTGAATGGATGGATGGTAAGTGGATGGATGGGTGATAGTGAATGGATGGTTAGAGGATGGATGGGTGATAGTGAATGGATGGATGGTTAGTGGATGGATGGGTGATAGTGAATGGATGGATGGTTAGTGGATGGATAGTGATAGTGAATGGATGGATGGTTAGTGGATGGATAGTGATAGTGAATGGATGGATGGTTAGTGGATGGATAGTGATAGTGAATGGATGGATGGTTAGTGGATGGATAGTGATAGTGAATGGATGGATGGTTAGTGGATGGATAGTGATAGTGAATGGATGGATGGTTAGTGGATGGATAGTGATAGTGAATGGATGGATGGTTAGTGGATGGATAGTGATAGTGAATGGATGGATGGTTAGTGGATGGATAGTGATAGTGAATGGATGGATGGTTAGTGGATGGATGGGTGATAGTGAATGGATGGATGGTTAGTGGATGGATAGTGATAGTGAATGGGTGCAGATGAGTAGGTGGATGACAAGGTAAAAGAGCAAGTACATAGAAATGAATGAGTGGGGCTGGAGAGATGGCCTAGCGGTTAAGAGCACTGACTGCTTTTGCAGAGGACCCGGGTTTGATCCCCAGCACCCACATGGCGGCTGAGAACCGACTTTAAGTCCAGTTCCAGGGGAATCCAATGCCCTCTTCTGACCTCTGCAGCATTGCATGACACGGGTGCACAAACCTACATGCAGACAGTACATTTATACACATACAAGAATAAATAAAATTAAAAAAAAGAAATGAATGAGTGGTTAGAGGGATGCACACATGCACATGAGAATTTTCAGATGTGAGTGAATTATAAAATGAAGTGTGGAAAGGAGGAAGAGCTGACTGCTGTATATCCAGATAGGCAATTAGAGTTTGCGCACCAGATTCCCCAAGGGAGAAGTCAGCCTAACCCGGACTGCTCCGCACAGCAGATGCTTTCTTTCCTGAACTCAGGAGGATCTGTCTTGAGTGACACAAAAGTCTTTTTCCTGACTGTCCTGGATTGATCTTTCTTTTCCAGATACCCTAAATTACCCTACAAGTTGGCCTCTTGTTTAGCTCTAACTTTTCAGACCTATAAACTGGGCGCCACATTCCCATTTCCCATTATCCTCAGGAAATCAAAGGGGTAAGGTGTTATTTGCCCATTTCAGAACAGGAAGCCTAGACTCAGACTTGTTATGGAAGCAGTCTACTGACAATGCCAGTCTCCTGGGTCTTCCTGCCCAAGCTCCTAGTCCTTAGGAGAACCATCATGGTTCTGGCCTGGCTGACTGCCTTTATGTCACAGCTGGGGATGTTTGCACAGAGGACTTACTAAGTTCATGCAGAATGTCTGTCTCACCAAGTAGTGGGCCATTCTGGAGCCCCAAGATAATTCTAGTATGTCTAGCTAGTATCTTGTCTATGGCCATATGAAATTGTGGAAGCCGGAGAGCCCTCAGGCCCCGCAGTCTGCGATTCCAGGCTTCCCATCCCTGGGCTGGAGTTTTGTTTGGCACAAGCAGCGGCACAGCTCTCAGAGCTCTGAGTGCTCACAGCTTGTCCCTGGGTCCTGTTGGTCAGCTGATGAGAGCTGGTGGACAGCCACACTTGGTGCTGCTGCCCAGCAACAGCCGTTGTCTTGGCAACAGGAGCCACACTGCCCACCCTGTGTCCTTCCATCACAGCCTCCCCAGCAGGTCCTTAGTTAACTCGCGTCTGTATGTGGAGAGAGCAAAGAAGGGGTTTATTTTTGCCTGAAAAAAATCAATCTCTCCCACTGGGAGAGACAAATAGGCATCAGGGAAATGCTGTATTCACATGTCTAGGATGGAAGTGCTCAGTCTTCGATTTTGGCCCTATCTTGTCAAGGTCCTGTAGCCCAGTCCCCAATGTCCAAGCTCTCTGGCCTGGTGTCAGTTTTGTCCTTGGTGGTACAGGAGGCAGGGCGCTCCAAGAGACTGGCAGGGCTGAGCCCACCACAGGCTACAGGTAAGAAGCCCACCTGGCCACCCTCCCTAAGCTGAGTCCTGACTGGGACAGATCCTGGGACTTCCAGAAATTGCTATGTGCACGGGATAGGAGTCTTGTCCCCTGCGCTGAGTGGGTACTGAGACACACCAGCATGCCTGGCATGGTTTCTTTGTGCAGTCCTGGTTGGAAACGGATCAACCTAACTGGGCAACAAAATGCTAATGTACTGCTGTGGGATGGACTCTTGCTCCGGGTGTGTACTGTCATTCTCTGCTGTTCCTTATGGACTCTTCCCAGTGCTATGGCGTAGGCCTGGACTGGCAGCAGGCAGCATGGAAGGACTTTGGACTTGGACCACCTGGTTCATGTCTCCCTGCCCCTCTGGCCTCCTGCTAGCTCATGGCCTCCAGCAAGGCACCTCTGGAGCCTCAGTTCCCATCTGTGGAAGCCCCTCCTTGAAGGGTTTGGAGTGGGAGAGAGGCAGTAACAAATGAGAAGCATGAAGCTATGCCTGATACCCAGGCCCCTGAGTGCAAGACCTGTCCCTTCAGTGTCCCCTTCCCAAAGTTGAAAATGTATCCTTCAAACTGGGTTGGTGGTGCATACCTTTAATCCCAGCACTCAGGAGGCAGAGGCAAGGGGATCTTTGTGAGTTCAAGGCCAGCCTGGTCTACATAGTGAGTTCCAGGCCAGCTGGGGCTACAGAGAGACCCTGTCTCAAAAAAAAGAAGAAAGAAAGAAAGAAAGAAAGAAAGAAAGAAAGAAAGAAAGAAAGAAAGAAAGAAAGAAAGGAAGGAAGAAAGAGAGACAGGAAGAAAGAAAGAAATGCCAAGTGGCTACTCCTGAAAATATAGCTTTATTTCCCCTGGGTGGAGGTGTGGCTGGAGGGGAGGTCCTTGCTCAGGGCAGTGCCCCCTCCTGGGGCTGTGTCCCCCAGGAGCCTCTCCAGCTTGTCTTGCCCCTGGTCCTTAAGAAACATTCATTCTATTGACCTTTTCTGCCCTCCGGTTTTGAGCAGTATGTAAAGTAGGACCACAGAATAGACAGTGACTTTGTGCTGCCCTAACAGACTGATTTTTCCCTTCCAGCTGCGAGGCGATTGGATGGGGAGGACAGCAGTTTCGACCAGGATGGCAGGAAGGTAATAAGGGGCACTGTGGCTCTGCAGGGTGGGCTGGCCATTCCAGTCAGACCTTATCTCATCTTATTCTTGCTTCCTCGGGTCTGGCAAGGCCCAAGGTGGGAGTCCTTCCCACCAGCGTCCTTCCCACGCTCAGAATGGGCATACGCTCTGCCAGTGTCCTGGCTCTGCACCATGTGATCTGGTTATGGTTCTGTAACCGAGGAGATATGAACAAGGGCTTACTCTAAAGGGCCAGAGGGTAGAGCGTGGGCCTTGCTGGTGGGCCTCTGTAGCACAGCTACGCTTGGAAAGCCAGTGGAGAGAATGTGTGCGTGAGGCAACACTGTTTTCCTGCTGCTCGCAAACTTGCAGAGTCTACGAATGATGGTAAGACTGGTTTTGTTAAAATCTAGAATTTTCACATAGGGTGTTTTTTTCTCACAGTGGGCTCAGCTTGTGGGTTAAGAAGTACAGAAGCTGCTGGGCGTGGTGGTGCACGCCTTTAATCCTAGCACTTGGGAGGCAGAGGCAGGCAGATCTCTGTGAGTTCAAGGCCAGCCTGGTCTACAGAGTGAGCTCCAGGCTAGCTGGGACTAAAAGGGATACCCTGTCTCAAAAAGACAAAAAAATAAAAATAAAAATACAAAGAAGTACAGAAGCTACTGAAAGGTTCTAGTAAGGTGTTCCCACCATTGCAGATGAGCTCAGTGTTTCCATAGCCTTCTGTTCCTCTGCAGATGACTACCTGGCTGCTTCTCAAAGGGGGCACAGACACCAGGACTAACTCCCCAGACCTGGACAGCCAGTCTCTGTCCCTCAGCAGTGGAGCCGAGCGAGACCCCCTCCAGAGGATGCAGGGAGACAACCTCTACTCACGTGAGTGGCTCTTCTGATGGGCACTGGTGGCTGCCAGTGAAGGGCCCCAACTCAGCCCCCCAAAAAGCCTGTGAGCAAGAGCCAGGCATGTAATCCCAGCCCTTGAGAGACTGAGGCAGGAGGATTTCTGTGAGTTTGAGGCCAGTTTGAGCTACAGAATGATACCTTGTCTCAAAAATAAACACAAAACAAAACAAAAATACCCTAAAGAGCATGCAATTAAATGTGAGTCAAGCTAGGAGATCTTCAGCCCTGGCTGCCTGCCACTGCCCTGCAGTAACGCAACCAGCTAGTGTGTACACAGCCCCCTCTGGTGGCTCTCTTGAAGCTGGTAAGAAAGAGAGCCAAGGGCTCCTGAGCAATTCCGCAAGAGCAGCTCTAAGGGTCCATATCCCTGGAAGCAAATGTGAGCATGGACCAGAGGCAAGTCCAGACCTGGAACGGGTAACAAAGCACTGTCCTGAGCAAGGCCCTTGGAGAATCTCAGGCCATATTGCCTGACTTCACAGGTGACAAGCTGATATCTGCCTGGCCTTGGGGTGTTGTGAAGCCTGAATTGGGGGTAATTCTCAAGTGTGGAGGAAACTCCTGATTGTGTTGTTCACTGGGAGATGCTGTAAGTCATAGGCAGGGACAACCCAGCAGGTTTCTGACATGCACAGGCTCTCCTGGAAGCAGCTCCAGCCTAAGGTGAGCAGCTGGCTGTTCTTTGTAGCTGGGGCTGATTGGAAGTGAATGGATGTGGTGCAGGGAAGCTAAGGAGGCCTCTGGCATCATGGTAATAGAGACACTGAGTCGAATCTGGGCTCACTGATGATCAGCTAAGGAGGCCTCTGGCATCATGGTGATACAGACACTGAGTCGAATCTGGGCTCACTAATGATCAGCTAAGGAGGCCTCTGCATCATGGTGATGCAGACACTGAGTTGAATCTGGGCTCACTGATGATCAGCTTGTGATGCGTACCAGCTCTGCAGAGCTGACTCTTGGGTCACTGGGAATTGGGCGTGCTTGAATGCTTTATCTGGCCAGCAGTAGGTGCTCAGTAAACAGCCTTGACTCAATGTCACTCTCCATCCACTATACACTAGAAATGCCTCATGGGGAGGGAGGAGGGCAGTCATAGGCATCAGACACTGTGACCTGTTGCCAACTAACTGGAAACAAAAGCTGGTTCAGTCTGGGATGTTTTAAGCACAGGCAAGGATGGTCCTCGGGATCTTAGATCATGTGCAAGGGCTTGCATCAGCATGGATGGACATATCAAGCAGCCCCACAGGTCTGGGTTTCCTTCAGGATCTTGTGGGTATGGGGCTAGCTGCAGGTGGGATGAAGGGAAGTGGGAATCTCCACATGCCTGTCTGTGCCTCCTAAAGGTGACTATACACCAGCCCCCACCCCTCTGCCTCCCAGACCCCTACCTCACATGGGGGCATCTCAGCCCTGGGGCAGGGCCATGTCTGGTGACTTGACCTTCTGCCAGCATGCAAATGTGCCTCCTGATTCTTGAGTTTGGGTGGTGGAGGCTCCCACCTAGAGCAGAGTTCAGGAGCAACCCACAGCCTTCTCTACCTTGCATGATGTCCTGATAACATGGCATTAGCTAGGAACCAAAAATGACCATTTGGAGAAATCTCAGGGTGGTATTTTCCAGTTTCTGGTCTTTCCTCTGCTGGCAGCAGGCCTGGTTTCATGCTCATAACCTCTCCCAGACTCCCCTGAGGGAGGCCAGCCTGTGCCCTCAGCAATTCCCACTGGAGCTCGTGGCCTGCCTGTGTCTCGGGACTGAGGGAGGCAGGACTGAGAGAAGCCTGGCTGCAGGCCTTGCCCTCAAGGCACTGCCGCCGCTCTCACCATGCTTTCCCATGCAGTGCATGCGGCTTTCACATCATCTCAGGTGCCACAATGACTCAAGTGAGTCTGGTGGTCTTGTGAGGCAGACCAGGTGCCAGGTGTCTCTGTGGCCCCTCCTAGCAAGGGTTGGGCCGACACACCACTCCTCCAAGTTCCTGTGGCAAGCCATGTGGCAGGTGGTGTGGACAGAAAGCGGCTGTGTTACCCAGATGTCCTTGGCCTGCAGGGACCTAGCTGCCTGTGGCAGGACCTGTGGCCCAGCTGGGAAGGCTCCTGAACAGGAATGCCCCCTGCGTGAGTGCTTGCCCAAAGCTGCCTGCTGCGCACCTGCAGCCACGACTGTATCCTGCCTCTGCTTTCTCCTGGTGTCCTGACTTCAGACCCCCTGAGCTGGAAAGCCCTGGGGGTCTAGCACTGCACCTCTGTCCCAGCAGTGGAACCTTGTTCCCTGTGTACATGGAAATTGCAGAGGCTCTGGGCTGCACGTCACATCTGTCACAGGGCACCTAGTTGGCTACCAGCCTCCATTCAGCTCTGGCAGGAAGGGAGCTGTTTTCTACTCTCTTTTCTTGGAATTCTTTTGAATCCTACTAAATGCCACAAGCATTGGGAGCCTATTGGCTTTGGCTCCCTTTTCATTAACCTTTGCGGAACGAAGCATTCACACAGCTAGGGATACCCACCAGCACCTCTGGATGCCCATTGTGGCACATCTGACGAAGGTAGGGCTGTGACACTTAACACAGTGGCTGCTCAATAAATGTTAGTTGAATGGAGATGCATTAAGTTCAGTGAGTATTTACTGAGCACCCACTCTGTGCCAGACACTGGGGAGGCAGAAAAGACAGAGCAGCCCCTGGCCTGAAGCAACACAGGGAGTTGGCAGGGGCAAAGCCTGATGGAAGAAATGCTCATACCCCTTCTGTTGCCTGCCTGTCTAGGTACTGCATGGCTCATGGGGGTCTGGCCCTGGCCTCATCACACCCTTGACACCATTCGCCACCCCACCCAGCACTGAGTTTATCCTGCAGCCCTGCAGCCATCTTCCAGCCAGTGTTTACTGAGCAGCTACATGTTAGACACAGTGGTAGGCAGCAGGGAGGTAGGTGTGTGTGTGTGTGTGTGTGTGTGTGTGTGACAGTCCTATCCCACAAGGTAGCAGTTCTCCCCCCCCCCAGGCACTGCCATTTCACCTAAAGAAGAGTGTATTTGATTATAGCTGTGTTTGTTCCTTTCTGTAGCGTACATGGGTGCTTCCTGGCTCTACAAGTGGCCTTCATTAATGAGTGCCCTGAGTTTGCACAGAAGGGGACAAGGTTGGCTTTTGTTCTAGGAAGAGAACTTTGGAGGCTTTATGTAATGAGAGCTCTCCCCTAAGCCCCTCCCCCAGCTTTTACCTGTGGATACATGTCCTCTGGGTCCCATATTTCTGACCTTTCACGTCCAACCCTACGCATGCATGTGAGTAGATAGATATGTGCAGACACCCACACAGAGGCATGGCGGCCAGAGGTCTGGTGGCATAATGCAAGCTCCTGACAGGTGGAAGATATGGCCCCGGGACTCACTGGTCCCTAGCAAATCCCCAAAGCTTCCAAAGGGAGCAAGCCCTTCTTCAAAGCAGCAGGTGAGAGGCAGGTAGGAGTAGGGTTCAGGGTGGTTTAGGGCTTGGAAACAAACAAGGGGTCTCTGGCTTACCAACTCAGATGGTGCAGGGGGACCATCAGGGGCTGCTTCACTCCAGACTGACTTGTAGCTTCGACCTCTGGTGTCACCCCTGTACCTCCCCTCACATGAGCCACTGTGGAACCCTCCTTGGTGGGACTTGTCTGTCTCTACTCATTACCTTCCTTGTAAGTCACTCATCGGCAGGACACAGCCTGCCCCCTTTGTTCTTTGACGCCCAATGAAGTTTGTGATAAGAAACAGCCGTGCCCCACATTCCCTTGTTTGTGATTGAGAAGAACAGATTCACTACTAATTTTCTACCTGTCAATCTCCTAGGAACACTGAGGGTGTGAAGCTGTAACGGTGATCCAAAGCAGCAGAGCCCACAGGTCTCAGACCTTGAAGATCATTGGTACTATTTCCAGTGGCAAACCAAGGTCCAGGTGTTCAGGAATGGTCCAGTCCACCCAGCCCATAGCTCATCAGCACCTTTTGTGTTCCAGCACTGTTAGGTGTGGACACAGAGCAGGACTTGAAACAGGAAACAACTCCTGTCCTGTGGAGCTACAGTGGGATGGGGCAAGTCAGGTGGTATGTGCAGGTCAGAAGGTGGGGGCATGCTGGGAAAGACACAGTGGGACTATAGGAAGTCCTCAGGGAGGAGGCTGGTGTCCCAAAGGCCTCAAGATGTGGCCCTGGCTTCCCACCCCCCTCGCTCACTCCTCCCATCACTTCCCCTGCCTGGTGCAGGGAAGGCCTCAGAGGGCTGTACACTTCTGTGAACTACCCCGGGTTTTAATAGGACCAGGTTAGCAGGAAGGGGACAGGAGGTGGTCGCCAGCATCCATGTTGGGTAAGCGTTCTAGGCAGCACATAGTACACATGAATGTTTAGAGACCAGCTTCAGCATACCCCACAGAGACAAATGCAGTAGAATAGTGGGGTTATTCAGAGGTGAGATGGGTAATAGGCAGGCCTTGATCAGGAAAGATCTCAAGGCTGCACATGTTTAGGGGGCCATGCGTCAGCTTGTCAGGACTGCATCTGCAAACTTAAGTTCAACTAGTCATGGCCATGTGACCTCGAGCCCAAGAGCAGTCCTCTATGGATGTGAAATTCCTTTGTCCGTGACAACAGGAATGATCCAGTCCTCCAGCCAAGAGTCTATAGAATGATGTGCTCAGACATGAGTACACAGTCACGAGGGGACATCCATATGCCCGACTCAGTGAATCTGCAGCAGCCAGCTCAGGCCTGTCCCACCAGCTTCCAGACCCTGAAGCTCACACTGCTTAGGGACACTGAGTTCTGTTACTCGGAGCCCAGAGGAACTAGACCTGTGAAGAGCAGGCTGTAGTGAACTCCGGTGCTAGACTCCTGGGAAGCGGTGGCAATCTGCTGTGGCTCACCAGACAGTTGTCCAAAGAATGCCCTGGACTGTATCTGGAACTTCCCCTCAGCCACTGATCCTGAGTCCAGCAGCTGCTCTGACCTCTGATGGGCCATCTTGGAGAATGGAGCTGAGGACAGGGTGTTCAGGACCCTAAGGGCAGTCAGCAACATGACACAGTGGCTGTGGGCAGGCTCCTGATGGCTAAGCCAAGCCCAGGGTGTCAGTGACTACAGGACCTGGTATAACCCAGGTTCATGATCACCAGCTATGAACTTGCCCAGAGTCCCTGAACCTGCCTCTCCTATGGGTTTCTCTCTCTAATGTCCACACATGGCTATATAGTCTTGAAAGCCATCTGATCTCATCAGACATGCAGTTCTCTAGAAGACTCCAAGCCTGCAGACCTGCTAGGGCTAGGGATCAAGAATCCTGGTCCCGGGGCTGGAGAGATAGCCTAGCGGTTAAGAGCACCGACTGCTCTTGCAGAGGACCCGGGTTCGATCCCCAGCACCCACATGGCGGCTGAGAACCGTCTGAAGCTCCAATTCCAGGAGAACTCCAGTTCCAGGGGAATCCGAGACCCTCTTCTGACCTCCGCGGCATTGCACGACACGGGTGCACAAACCTGCATGCAGACAGTACATTCGTACACATAAAAAAAAAATAAATAAAATTTAAATAAAAAAAAAAGAATCCTGGTCCCTCTCCACATAGAAACCATTTGATTGTAGACAATCACCAGGCCCCACCTCCCTTGTGTTCAAGGCACAGGTCAGTGAGAGTGGTTGGAGCCTCTCAATGTGTAAAAGTGATTTTAAAAACAGAAATTCTCTGTTCCACTATACATGGGACTCTAAGACCTTTAAAATCACCCAATGGGGGCTGGAGTGATCAGTTCCCAGTACCCACATGGCAGCTAACAGCTGTCCATAGCTCCAGTTCCAGGGGATCCAACACCCTCTTCTGACCTCTGTGGGCATTGCATAACATGAGTGCACTTACATACATGCAGGCAATACACTCATATAAAATAAAAATAATAAATAAGATATTTTAAATCACCCAGTGGCTGGTCCCTTCCCAAGAAATACTGACTTTAACAGGGCCTAGATAGCAACTCAGGTAAGATTACAATGATATACCCATCCCTGCTAAGCACAACTGAAAGAAAGTGAATAACAGCATGCAGACACAGGGTAGGGCAGAGGAGGTGGCCTCCCAAGCAAGGGCAGGGGATGGGGATGGAGCAGGTGGCCAGCAGATAGCATGCAGCCCAGAGAGGAGGCCCAGGGACATGGTCACCATTTATGGCCTGAGTCTTCTGCCTCCCAGGTAGCATAGCAACTCAAGAAAACACATTTTACCCATAGGTAGCACTGGTAAAGATTGGTGAGAGTACTGTCAGGAGTTGGTGGGAGCACTTTCAGGAGTTGGTGGGAGCACTGTCAGGAGTTGGTAGGAGCACTTTCAGGAGTTGGCGGGAGCACTGTCAGGAGTTGGTGGGAGTACTTTCAGGAGTTGGTAGGAGCACTAGCAGAAGTTTGTGGAAACAGTGGCAGCCAGCTCTAGGCAATTTGAGCAGACTAGAATAGCTTGCTAACCAGAACTCTGAAAATCAGATCCTCAACCAAAACAACATCAGGTCCTGTACACTGGGCTTCATAGGAGACTAAATGGAAGACTAACTAAAATCCAGTCTCTTAGCATAACAATTGGATGTCTAGGATTCAATAGAAAAATTACTCCTAACACCAAGACCTAACACTGGAATGAAAAATTTGTCCATAGATAATCACACTGAAAAGAATCAGGTGTTGCCGGGCGTGGTGGCGCATGCCTTTAATCCTAGCACTTGGGAGGCAGAGGCAGGTGGATCTTTGTGAGTTCAAGGCCAGCCTCGTCTACAGAGTGAGTTCCAGGACAGCTGGGGCTACAGGGAGACCCTGTCTTGAAAAGACAAAAAAAAAAAAAATCAGGTGTTGGAGTTATCTGACAAGGATTTTAAGATGTACATTATAAAAATGCTCCAGCGAGCAATTATGGCTTTGAAACAACTGGAAGAGAAAAAGTCTTGCCAAAGAAATAAAAGTTACTTTTTTAAAAATTAGGGGCTGGAGAGGTGACTTAGTGGTTAAGAGCACTGACTGTTATTATAAAGGACCCAGGTTTGAGTCTCAGCACCCACAAGATGGTCATGAGGATCTGTAACTCCAGTTCTAGGGGAATTTGATACCTTCTACTGACTTCCAAGGGCATTGCATGACTTAGGTGCACTTACATACATGTAGGCAATACACTCTACATAAAATAAGAATAATAAATCATTTTTAAAAATCAAATGAAAACTATTGAGCTGAAGAGAAAAATAACCAAAATTTAAAAATCTACTGGATGGATTCAAGAACAGAGTAACTGAGTCTGACAGAAAGAAACATCAGAATCTTAAATCTAGAACAACAGCATCACTCCAATCTAACCATGGAGATACAATCAGGACCTGGGAGGTAGTATTTGTATCTGGTTTCCCGGAAGGAGAGAAGAAATGGGTTTGGAAATACATTCAAAGAAATAATAGCTGGAAACTTACCAAAATTGGCAAAAGACAAAAACCTACAAGTTCAAGAAACTGAGTGAACCCCAAAGAAGATAAAGCGAAGAAATTTCCACACCAAAGACGCCATTATTGAACATTAAGGAAAATACAAATTTTTGAAAGCATCCAGTAAGAAGAGAAGCTGTAGTACAGAAGGAGCTGACCTCTTATCAAAAATTGCAGAGACCAGAAGCCAGTGACGTATTTCCATGTGCTGTAAAGAAAGAGCCCGGCGTGGGGAGGACGGCAAACAGGGTCACCCATTCTTCTTTTCTTGAGTTTCTTAAGTCATACTTGGTGATCTGACCAGGGCTAGAGAGATGGATGAGTGGTTAAGAGTGCTTGCCGCTCTTGTAGAGGACCCAAGTTCACTTTCTAATACTCACTTGGGGCAGCTCACAACCACCTGTAACTCTAGCCCGAAGGGAATCAGATGCCCTCTTCTGGCCTCTGAGGGCACTGCACTCATGTGCACCAACTCCCCTACCCCCCACACACAAATAATTAAAAATAAAATAAATGTGCCGGGCATGGTGATGCACATCTGTCTCAAAAAGACATAAATAAATAAATAAATAAATAAATAAATAAATAAATATCTTAAAAAAGTATGATCAACACCCTATATTATGGGGGCTCCAGGCAGACTGAAGAAAGACCTAAGACAATTGTTCAGAAGTGGGAGCCAGCAAGTGGCCCAACTGGGATGTTTCTGCTGTGTGTGTGAGGCTGAGCATGTCTGAGAACTGTGTACCCTGTTCTGCTGGGTGCTAAGTGTAAGTTGAGTAGAGACCCCTGCCTAGTGTGGAGAAGATGTATAGTTGATGGAGACCCCTGCCTAGTGTAGAGCAGATGTACAGTTGAGTGGAGACTCCTGCCTAGTGTGGAACAGATGTATAGTTGAGTGGAGACCCCTGCCTAGTGTGGAGCAGATGTATAGTTGAGTGGAGACCCCTGCCTAGTGTGGAGCAGATGTATAGTTGAGTGGAGACCCCTGCCTAGTGTGGAGCAGATGTGTAGTTGAGTGGAGACCCCTGCCTAGTGTGGAGCAGATGTGTAGTTGAGTGGAGACCCCTGCCTAGTGTGGAGCAGATGTGTAGTTGAGTGGAGACCCCTGCCTAGTGTGGAGCAGATGTGTAGTTGAGTGGAGACCCCTGCCTAGTGTGGAGCAGATGTGTAGTTGAGTGGAGACCCCTGCCTAGTGTGGAGCAGATGTGTAGTTGAGTGGAGACCCCTGCCTAGTGTGGAGCAGATGTGTAGTTGAGTGGAGACCCCTGCCTAGTGTGGAGCAGATGTGTAGTTGAGTGGAGACCCCTGCCTAGTGTGGAGCAGATGTGTAGTTGAGTGGAGACCCCTGCCTAGTGTGGAGCAGATGTGTAGTTGAGTGGAGACCCCTGCCTAGTGTGGAGCAGATGTGTAGTTGAGTGGAGACCCCTGCCTAGTGTGGAGCAGATGTGTAGTTGAGTGGAGACCCCTGCCTAGTGTGGAGCAGATGTGTAGTTGAGTGGAGACCCCTGCCTAGTGTGGAGCAGATGTGTAGTTGAGTGGAGACCCCTGCCTAGTGTGGAGCAGATGTGTAGTTGAGTGGAGACCCCTGCCTAGTGTGGAGCAGATGTGTAGTTGAGTGGAGACCCCTGCCTAGTGTGGAGCAGATGTGTAGTTGAGTGGAGACCCCTGCCTAGTGTGGAGCAGATGTGTAGTTGAGTGGAGACCCCTGCCTAGTGTGGAGCAGATGTGTAGTTGAGTGGAGACCCCTGCCTAGTGTGGAGCAGATGTGTAGTTGAGTGGAGACCCCTGCCTAGTGTGGAGCAGATGTGTAGTTGAGTGGAGACCCCTGCCTAGTGTGGAGCAGATGTGTAGTTGAGTGGAGACCCCTGCCTAGTGTGGAGCAGATGTGTAGTTGAGTGGAGACCCCTGCCTAGTGTGGAGCAGATGTGTAGTTGAGTGGAGACCCCTGCCTAGTGTGGAGCAGATGTGTAGTTGAGTGGAGACCCCTGCCTAGTGTGGAGCAGATGTGTAGTTGAGTGGAGACCCCTGCCTAGTGTGGAGCAGATGTGTAGTTGAGTGGAGACCCCTGCCTAGTGTGGAGCAGATGTGTAGTTGAGGCATTTGCTGCTCTTTTGCATCCAAAATGGCCCAGAAGGCTTGCGGCCAGGCTTCTGATACGGCACATTCAGAATGGGGTTAGAATCCATGCTCTGGGTGAGTCCCTGCATGCCGCTAGTTGGGGACCCACTTTGAGGAGCACTGTGGGACCATTGGGATATGGGAGTACCTGGCTCTGTGTAAATTAGGAAACCAGTGTTTCTAGGAGGGACTCCCAGGGCTGTGAGTCCGGACGCCTCACCTGGTACCCTGGAGCTGCCACTGCCTCGCTGGGTAATCTCAGACCAGCATGTCTCAGGGCTTCGACTCTGCAGATAAGGTAGCAAAGGACTGGTAAGCAGAGGTGACAGGAGTGGTGAGCTGCAGCAGGCCTGGCCAACACCATCTTCCCAGCCCTCTCACGCACTGTACTTTGCCTAGGATTGCAACTGGGGGTTCTTCCAAGAGAAGTTTAAGAGCCCTGTCCTTGATGTTAAAGACCCCTCCTGACAGAGAGCTAGAACCTTCCCATAGCCACTTGGCAGGAAATGAGTCGCTATGCCAGGCCCCCAGAGGAGGTCCTTCAGCTGTCTGAGCCCAGAAGAACTCTGAATGTAAGGTACCTACTCCGGCATTCTCGGGTGAGGCCTCCTACTCAGACAGAGCAGGTGGGCAGCTTCGAGCTTAACAGGGAATGTGACTCCACCCACCCACCTGAGCCATCTCCTGGCTTTCTGGCAGCTCACATGACATTTGGCCCCTTATTCATTCACTCTGCACTGCCGAGGCGGGGCTGGTGCTGGGGACAGAGCTATGGATGGCCAGAGGAGGCAGGTGTGGTCCTGCTCTCTAAGGCCTACAGGCAGCTTGGGGACCCAGGGCAGGATTCCTAAGGATGTTTCCAGCCTACAGGTCCCCCCTGCCCTATGGGTGCGGAGACCCTGTATCACCTCCTTCTAATGTGCACCTTCAGCCTGCTGAACCTATGCTCTACCACAGGGCTCCCCTCTGCTCTCCCTGCAAGGCTGGCTCTGAAGATGTGATGGGAGGCTTCACCCTCAGGTCCATCCAGGGCCTGCTAGGGAGCACCAGGTGTCCCTGTCTCTGACCAGCCTGTTTTGTTCAAGAGAAACTAGCAATTCAATTTGAAATTTCCCCAACCCAAGGACTCCCATGCCCATTTGGCTGGTGTTGGCCATAGGATGGCACATCCCTACCCACCTTCACCCCCAAGTCTGGGTGTGAGGCTGGGGTGGGCGACGTGGTATTCAGGCCTATTCTGAACAGGGGTGCCATCTGGGCTGGGTCCCAGTCCCTGTGCTGTTCCTGCTGTGAAGAACCAGGTAGTATGTCATCTCCTGAAATCCTGGGGACAGAGGTCACAAGTGAGACATCCTGAAGGGCCTCTTTGTGGTGTCACCTGCCTAACGATGTCCCTCTATCAGAAGCATCATGGGCCATGCCCTTCCCGGCCTGGCTGAGTGCTTGACAAGGCTGTGCTATGTCTGTTGCAGGCTTCCCCTATTCCAAACCTGACTCTCTCCCAGGACCTGGGAAGGATGGCCTGGACCTCCGGGTAGGTACTCCGACCCTCCCCACCACGAGGCACTAACCACCCCTTGCTGCTGATCCGAGCCTCATGACCTCACAGCCAGAAGAGGCTGGGACTCTGCTCCTATACCTGCCTCTGCCCCAGGTGTCCACTGTACCTTTTTCCGTACCACACACGGCCACACTCTGGCTCCTCTCTGCTCTGCCTCAGGTGTCCACTGTACCTTTTTCCGTACCACACACGGCCACACTCTGGCTCCTCTCTGCTCTGCCTCCAAACCAGAGAAACTCCAATGTGTAAGACTGGGGAGATGCAGGCCCCCCGGGGTGACCAGGGCTAATTTGAGAGGTCTTTCAGCCTTACTTCCCCCCTCTATGACTAAAACCACCCAGACTGAAATGTTCCATTATGTCCATGGTCCATCCCAGGTCACCAGGAATACACCTTAGCCCCTGTGACATTTTATAAGCCCACATTCTGTCACAGCTCTCCAGTGATGGCTGGCTTACCCTCTATTCCTGAACATTCCCAATCCCAGTGTCAGTAGAAATGATCTTCAGCCTACCTGCCCCAAAAGGGGTCTGACTTATGCCCCTGTCCAGCCCCTGATGCGAGGAGCCCTTCTAGCTGCACTGGTCTCAGTGAGGGCTCCTGGGGTAGAGTAGCCCTAATGATACCAGAACCCCCATGCCTGTGTGCTCATGCAAACACACAGCTCTAGGAGAACCTCCTTGCCCATAGCCCTTTCCTAGTTTCAGGACAATTTATCCCTCAAGAGAACAGAATGTGTGTGTGTGTGTGTGTGTGTGTGTGTGTGTGTGTGTGTGTGTGTGTGTGTTGCTGGAGGGGTCTTGTTAGGAAGTATGTAGCTTGGGGCTGGAGAGATGGCCTAGCAGTTAAGAGCACCAACTGCTCTTGCAGAGGACCCGGGTTCAATCCCCAGTACCCACATGGCGGCTGAGAACCGTCTGTAACTCCAATTCCAGGAGAATCCTACGCCCTCTTCTGACCTCCACAGCACTGCACAACATGGGTGCACAAACCTATATGCAGACAGTACATTCATACACATAAAAAATAAATAAAATTAAAAAATTAAAAAAAAGAAGTATGTAGCTCAAGGCCAACTGCCCAGCACGTTTAAGGCCACAGGGACACTTCCAGGACTGGGGAGGCGTGTCCAGGAGCTGCAGTCCTCCCTGGGACCATTCTTTGTTTCTATCTTCTTAGGCCTTGACTTGCTGCTGTGTTTCTGTTCAAGGCCCAACTTTGGGTGCTCCCCACCCAGGCACCTTTGCACAGGTGGATTCTAGGAGACTCTGAAGCCTCCCAGTAACTTCTCTTCCAGCTGTGGAATGGACCATGCTTGTGTCACGCTTTTTCGAATTTTCTCGGAAGGACTTCTTACTTTATCTTCCATAGGGAAAGCGGGGTGTGAAAAGTGGTTAGAAACTACACAGAACCCCTCTAACACCCGGATGTAAATCCCTCCACCTGGTTCATCATGCTTGGGGCAGTGGGAACCTTGTCTATCTAGAAGGTTCTTACCTGAAACAGCTGCTCTCTAACCAAGGGGCTCATGGATGCCTGTGTTCCTAGCTCGACCTACCAAACATATCTCCCACTCCTGTCTGGTCTTGGGGGTTTGCTAGGTATGTGGGAAGGAATTAGGGTGTGCTGTCGTATGCCCAGTGTGCCATCCCTAGGACAGTCTCAGCTTGCACGCATTGGTGGCCTTAATGCTTTGATGTCTATAGAAGTCAGGATCTCCACCTGTTCCACCTGGTTCAGTTCAGAACAGGTGATGTGCACCCTGGTGGGGAGGCAGACCTTGCATGAATGTGGGAGGATAATCTGAGGAGGCCTCGGTGCCATAGGCTTGAGCTCTGAGTGTCTTAAAGGTGTCCATCCTCACGACAGGAGCTCTAACTTCCTACCATCCTTGCGGGAAGCCTGGTGGATATTCTGAATTCTTGACTCTGGGATTCTTTTTTTTCTCTCTCAATGTTCTTTCCTGTCTTCACTCGCTCTAAGACCCTTGCATATTTTCATTACTCCTTCTAAGTGCCTGGATACTTAATCTATCATCTGACCAGCCTTTTAAAGCCATACCCAGTAGTTCAAATCTGCCCCTTCTCCCTAGGGCTCCCGCCATGTACCTTTTCCTGTGGCCTGCAGTGCCCAATTCATTCATGAGATAGTTTCCTTCCAGAAAGGTATCTGGAGGGTTAGTCAGAGCACAGATTCCATAAGACCAAAATCAATCACATTACAAAAGAGAAGCAGTCTGGGAGAATGTTCTGCCCTCAAACAAAAAAAAGGACACTGTTTGAGAAAAGCTGTCACAAAGCTTCACTCCAGGGGTCCTGATAGTGAACACCAGATGCAACCAAGGTCAGGACCCTTGTATAGTTGTCCTTGACTCAAGGATCAAAAGAAATCAGTTCATGAGGCAAAGGTCCTCCTGAGTCTTACAGGTCCTAGTGATCACACATTCTGATTCCTAAGCCCACCACAAGAGGAAGATGTCCATAGCCTTCCTGTGATGACACTAGCAGCTGCCTGGGGCAGGTCTCTGTGCATCAGGCAACAATGATTGACAGGTGCAACTTGAATTGTTAATAAAACAATGGTCCCTGGCTTCCTGCATGTCCTGGAGTTTCCCATCTTGAGAAATCCTGATGTTACCTGTGTAAAAACAGGTTTCAAGGTTAAGTTTTTAAAGAGTAGTATTGTCATAGTGTGTCATGACAAGATACACACTTAAAATTATTCATAAATAATTAGAAGTAAAAGAACATAAGGGGGATTGGAGAGATGGCTCAGCAATTATGATCACTGGCTACTCTTACAGTGGACTCAGGTTTGATTCCCAGTACCCACATGGTGGCTAACAACCTTCTGTAACTCCAGTTCCAGGGGATCTGATACTGTCTTCTGACCTCTGTGGGTATTGCATGACACAGGTGCACTTACATACATATAGGCAATACACTCCTACACATAAAACAAAAATAAATAATTTTTTTTTTAATATTTTTTTAAATCTTAAGAAATGCTAAAATCACAAATAAGGGAAAGCAGCACTTGGGAGGCAGAGCCAGGCAGTGTCTGTGAGTTCAAGGCCAGCCTGGTCTACAGAGTGAGCTCCAGGACAGCTGGGGCTACAGAGAGACCCTGTCTCGAAAAGACCAAAAAAAAAAATATGGGTCGTTTGAAATAAGACATGGATCTAGTGAGGGAAAAGAACATTCGAAACTGGTGCTACCAAAGACAATAAGCCTAATTGAAAAACAGAAGCATTTGTACTTTTAAATCCAGCTTTTCACATGCTCGTAAAATTAGAAAAATGTTTATGTCAAGAGGCAGGGGCAAGAGGACCTAGTGTTTAAGACAATCCTCAGTTGCATATCAAGTTCAAGGCCAGCCTAGACTACATGAGACCCTGTCTTAACTTTTTAAAGATAAAAAATAAAAAGTTTCATCTGTATCATTATAAACAAAATCTTAATGAAATAAAGAAGTTGCAGTGCTTTGACTGTGGTTCTGGAAAAGAAGTATTAGAATTAAAATTGCAGCTCTGTCTCTGCACAAGTTACTTAAACTTCTGAGCCTTTATTTCCTAGAATTAATGGGAAAATGATTCTTATCTCTGAGTTATTACGAGGACAAATATGGCCATGGGAGCTCTACAGAACCTTCGTATGTAACATGGTTTTCATATGAGTTGTGATTTCAAAAGCAAGTCCTTCCCCTCCTCCCACCAGGGTCTGATGAGTCAGGAAGCTCATTCCTATGTGGGTTTTAGCAAGAAAAGTATGGAGGGGGCAGTGGGGGGGCAGTGAGGGGATGGATCTCCTCCCTGCCAGTACCCACAGTATAATCTTTGGAAAATAAAAGGCAAATTCATGCTCCTACATTCATTTTCTTTGCTGTGTGAGCTCAGCAAAGTTGCTTGACCTCTCTGAGCAACATTTGTAAAGTGCTGAGGATCTGTAAAAATTAGAGAATATATGTACAGCAGCTGGTACACAGTAAGTGCCTAGAATTGGAGAAATAAATAACCTGGCATCTCCATTAAGAACTGAGGGCAGTCAGCCAGGGTGGGGTCAAGGCAGTACAGCCTTGAGCAGGTCCCCAGACCGTTCAGCTCTGTTGTTGGTCCACCGTACAGGGTACCCCAAGCTTGCTTGCACTGGGATGTCTTTCAGAGCCACTCTTCCTGATCTGGATCCATGTCTCCCCAGCACCACCACTGTCACCTGGAGGTTGGGCCCCCTCCCTCCTGAAATGCCATCTTCCCACAGGCCTTCCAGCAGCGAGGAAGCTGGTTCTGCTTCTGGGAAGTGGTCTGCATGGACCACCTGTGATACAAAATGGCAAACACTAGGTGGCAGCATTTCCCCTTGGCATCTATCAGGCCAAGGCAGCCTTGCTTCCCTGTACAGGGGGAGGCTTTGATGGACAGGTGTGGCTGGGGTGGTGGTCTGACACTGAGGAAAGTCCCCTAAAACTGTTCCTGAAGACTCCTAAGGGGAAGTGATGGAGGTGAGAAGTCACAGAGAGGTACTGACCAGTACCTCTTGGTACTGGTCTTGGCTCAGGAGCCAGTGAGGCAAACCAGAAATGAACCCAAGTGAATCATGAGTCATAAGTTACTCTGACCATTTTAGAAATCAAATTCATGCAGAAAATCCATGATGAACAAATATCAAACATTTAAATAGAGGCCATTCCACCCCGTGCTTTCCATACTTACCCTCTCTCCTCAGCTGATCGCAACCCGCTGGGTTCGGCTCTGCAGCAGGAGCAGGTCAGGGCTTCTCTCTGGGCCTCAGTTTCCCTGTTTCAGGTAAAGTGGGGTCTCCCTCACATTTCTGTGGGATTCATAGCTTGCCCCCACTTCTTGTCTACAGCAGGGTCTGTATGGAAAGCAACTTTCTCTGTAACCATACATATTGGCTGAGCACGCAGTCCCCTCTAACTGCAGGCAGGGCTCTCTGCTGAAATGTAATCCCTGAGCACAGTTTCAGAAGTGCTGCCAGACAGCCCTGACCCAATTTCAGCTGCTGGACTAGTACATGGAACAGAGATGGGTACAGCCAGACATTTCTTCATGGGGCTCAGCTCACAGCACAGCTCTGGTTCAGACGGCAGGTACAAGGCACAGCAGCTGCAGGACTGAGACAGAACAAGGGCTAGAGCACCACGGGGCTGGAGCACCACAGGGCTTGGCTGGAGCACCACAGGGGCTCAGTGCACTTTGCTGTGGTAGGGACCCTACATAGAGCTGTAGCTTATATAAGTGAGTTTTTCCTAGTGAACAGAAGAGAAAGAGAATTCAGAATGTGTGTGGTCATGATGTGCTGAACTGACAACTTGTCAGTGAAAGCCGTAAGCAGCTGAGGAGGGTGGTACCCAAGTCAGGTGGCAGGAACTCTGGGCTCCATGCCCCATCAGAGCACTACTCGTTGAGTGTTATTGCGGAAGAGAGAGCCACTCTGTCCAGGGTACCAGGTGCTTCCAGACACCAGTCTCCATTAGTAAGCTCTGAATTGCTGGGAGTGCCTGTGGTTTCTGAGGGTAAGCAGAGACCCCTTTTGTCTTGGAACCTTGGAGTGGATAAACATCGGCACACTCAGCTGTGGAGCCAGGGGCTGGGAGCTCTGAGAACAGAGTGGGAGATGGTACACAGCCCAGGAGACAGTGGTCAGTGAGTCCCCTTTGCTGTCTTGTGGGCACAGAGGGCTCAGAGTGGTTCCTGGGTCTGCTTAGAGCACTGGGACATCAGACTGCAGGTACTCCATGAGGACCAGAGACGCCCCGGGCTGTCTCATTTATAAAGGTGGGACAGAGTTGTCTAGACAGGCAGAGTCCTCTGAGACCTGGGAGGCAGGTGTGCAAGCCAGCAGGGAGGTGTTCCAGGCACTCTGCTTCTGGAACCTAGCTTTGCCACCCATCACCTAAGCCCCTCGTTGTGTTGCAGACACCCTCTTCCCTCAGCTGTAGAGGACTGAGGCACATGGGAGATGTCTCCTGAACCCCGCTCGCCTGCCCCATGCAAACTGCCTCTTGCCGTCCTCTTTCTCTCTCTCTCTCTTCCAGAATGCCAACCTGGCCCCTTGTGGAGCAGACCCGGATGCCAGCTGGGGCACTCGAGGTACACATAGCAGGGCCCCCTGTGGGTCTCTGGCTAGACAGAGATCACTAACACATGTCTCCCAGTCTCATTCTGAGGCTGATCCTCCAAGCGCCTGCTGGCAGATGGCTCTGCACCATGAGCGAGGGGTCCTCTGGGAGGATCTTCGGACCCCCAAGCTCTCCCGTTTGTGCACTGCAAGGGCCTGATATGGCTTGTGGGTGCTGTACATCTCTTGGGGAGCAGAATCCCGGATAACAGCTTCCAGGGTCTAAGGTGAAGCACACAGGTCACACCCCACTTTCTGCCCTCACTGTTTCTGTCTAGGTGTGTGTGAATGGCCACCTGGTCATGAGGCAGGCGCTCCACAGAGCTCTGAGCAGGGCCGTATACCTGGACACACTTAACTAGTGCCGTGGAAAACTTGTTCTTGTGTACTAGTTCACATGTAGATGGCAGTGTCAGGTCACCACAGCCTGCTCTTAAAGTGGTTGTCCAAGTCCCAGGTCTCAGAGCTGACACTTCAGAGTCCTGTGTGGGGAGACTGAGGGATCCACCTCAGCACAGGCAGTTTCCTCCCAGAATGACTCTAGTAATCCTGCTTTTGTGGGTTCTGTGTGCATGGAGCTCCTGCCATTTGTGCTGTTTTGTTTCAATATGATGCCTTAAGTTTAAAGAAAAGCCTTTTCGAAAGCTAGGGTACAGTGCTCAGTAGTTTAAAAGAGGAAGGAGGGACTGGAGAGATGGCACAGAGGTTAAGAGCACTGGCTGTTCTTGCAGAAGACACAAGTTTGAATCCCAGCACCCACATGGTAGCTAACAACTGGCCATAAAGGCAGTTCCAGGTGATCTGATGCTCTCTTCTGTCCTCCACGGGCTCTGCGTAACATGGGTGCACTTCCCTATATGCAAGCAGTATACACTCATACACATAAAATAAAAAAAATTAAAACAGGAAGGAAGCCATAAAGAAAAGGGGTTGGGGTATAGCTCAGTCGGTAGAGTGCTTGTGTAGCATACGTGAAGCCCTGGGTTCAATCCCCAACCCACACAAACCAGGTGTGATGGTGCCTGCCTATAATCCCAGCACTCAGGGTGTTGAAGGAAGAGAATCAGTTCAAGGTCATCCTGAGATACATAGTGAGTTAAAGACTAGCCTAGGCTGAATGAGACCTTGTCTTAAAAAAATAAAGATGCGGGGCATGGCGTGCACCTTTAATCCTAGTACTCAGGAGGCAGAGGCAGGCGGATCTTTGTGAGTTCAAGGCCAGCCTGGTCTACAGAGTGAGTTCCAGGACAGCTGGGGCTACAGGGAGACCCCGTCTCAAAAAGACAAAAAAAAAAAAAAGAAAGAAAGAAAGAAAGAAAGAAAGAAAGAAAGAAAGAAAGAAAGAAAGAAAGAAAGAAAGAGAGAGAAAGAAAAAAGAAAGAGAAAAGAAAGAGAAAGAAAGGAGAAGAAAGGACAGTGGGAAACTGAGGCACAGGGACACAGATCAGTAAAGGTGTCAGTCTCCACAACACCCCCCATAGTTCACCCTGGAATACCCATTACACATCTGGGTAAACTGAGACAGGCGTCTTTCTCAGAGTGGCCCCAACATCAGGACGGACATCTCAGCTGAGGAGCACAGTGCTGCTGCCCAGCTTCCAGTCTGGCCTCCAGCCTCCTGGCCATGCCTCTGCTCTCAGTTTTCTGTGGGAGACCCTTAGGGTCCCTCCCTCACAGTCCAAGACCAGAGTTCCACACAGGCTGCTCAGGGGACTGAAGACCATGCATGGCCCAGCTGAGTACAGGGGTGGGGAGGTACGGGTGTGCCCAGGAAGGGGATTACCCCTACCCTGGGGGTGGGTTCTTGTGTTTCCTAAACCAGTGCTGTGGTTTCTACCCTTTCTCTTACAGAGTACAAGGTAAGAGGCCAGCCGGCTGCTCTAACTGACCTCTCCCACCACGCCGATCCTGCCCAGGTTAAAAGTTCCTTTTTGGTTTGCCTTTTCTATGAAATGTGCATGTCTACAGTATGTGTCCACGCAAGTATGTGTGCAGGTTTGCCTTTTGGTCAACTCTTTGGCCCAAGGGTGCTTGCATCTCGAGATGACCCTGTGATGTGTTCTCTGCAGATCTACCCCTATGATTCTCTTATCGTAACAAATCGAATCCGGGTGAAACTGCCCAAGGATGTGGACCGGACTCGGCTGGAGGTAAGGAGAGGCAGGGGTCGCAGTCTGTATCTGCTGAGATTCTACAGTCCGTAGTCACAGGGTCAGGCTCACCCCTCTGCCCTGAGGGTGTGGCATCATAGTGACAGCAGAGGGTCAGAGTCAAGGACCAGGAGGCTTCAAAGGTAAGGAACACACTTACTGACCCAGCCAGACTGGCTTTGTAGGACACTACTGGGCAGTGGATGGGACAGGGAAGGCAGGCAGTACAGAGGAGCCCAGGGGCCCATGGTGGCCCCTTCCTAAGTGCTGCTGAGGAAAGATGGCCTAGCTTGCAAGAAAAATGCTCAGCTTCTCTGCCGATCTAGAACAGGGAGGTGGTCTGACGAAAGCAAGCACAGGTCTGAAAGCTCCAGGAAGCTGTCAGCAGAGTAGTGTCAGATCATACATGTTGGCGGAAAGAACAGACTTCATTAAGCACTTGCTGTTCCAAGGCTAAAGTGCTCTGTGCCCCGCTGCTCCGTTTCCTCCAAACCACCTGTCAGGCTGCCACACCAGTCGCGGAGAGTCTCCCGAGCCTCGAACCTCGAGCACACAGGTACAGCCTTCCATGCCTCTGGCTATAGTGAACTGTCCCCGGCTCCCAAGAGCAAAGGCTACCTCCTGCCTCCGCCTAGGCAAGCACCAGACCCCACCCAACCTGCTCTCAGGGCAGTGGCTTTGTGTGTGGCCAGGAACAGGAGCAGAACAGACATAGCCAAGGGGCCCCAGCAGTGCAGGGCTCAGGAGGGTGACTGAGCAGAGATCCAGTACTTAGGTCCCAAAGAGTAAGTTCTAGGGTGGGGCAGATGGGCCTGGCAGGGGCCAGTGCTGAGGGCACAGGGTATAAAGGGGTCCTGTCTCTGCTGAGGACAGCATGTTCAGGCTGGCTCAGAGGACAGCCAGGACTTCCACAGGTAACAGAATGGGGGTAGGGGTGCAGGAGTGAGGGCTCCAGTTAGAGCCCATGGCCTGGGTGGGAAGGGCAGCATTGCAGATGGCAGCTTTCCTGGGCTTGGGAGTCATCTTCACTTGAACCTTCATCATCTCTACACCTTTGGGATGAGGACCCAATGCCACTTGAGCAAGTCACTGTGTAGACAGAGATCATGTGACTCCCTTTACCCAGGGCATAGAAAATAGCTGTCCCTCAGCTCAGGATAAGGCAGCTGTGGCAGCCTCATGGTGAGATGGCACATCCCTCAGACCTTCTCTGTTGTAACCAATAGTTAGTTATCTGACCCAGAGTGACTTAAGCAGAGTGGCCTTACTCTACTCACCTGACTGAAGAGCCCCTTCAGGTGTGGCTTGATTAAGGCCAAAGCAATATCTCCCACACCTAGTCATTGGGCTTCCTCTGCACTGGCTCTGGAGATAGTCTCCACCCCTCTTGGGCCCAAGATCTTCAGGGGAAAGACCTAGCTTTCTCATCTATTCTCATGAAACCCTCCATGAGTCTTTAGGTGGTCACTACACCTAGCTCTGAATCAACCAGCTCTGCCCAGGGAAGGTAATGTCCTGACTAGCCAGCTCACCTGGTGTTGGCCTGGAACTCAAGTGATTGCTGCCGCCATCCGAGCTGAAGGGATCCAGGTTTCCTGAGCCTCTATTTAAATGTTTAAATGTTTGCCACCTCTCAGCAGGGAAAGTGCTACACTTGTCATTTGATAGGCCAGGGATCCAGCCCATAGTCACACAGCTGGACAGTTTAGAAACTGGATTCATACCGGCTCAAAGCTAAACAGCTTAGCATAGTCTAGGATCCTGAGAGGCTGGTCCATCCTTGCCAACTGCTCAAGCCCAGCATCTTAGCTTTCTTCCGGTTTGTTCCTCAAACAGTCTAGGCTCCCTCCTGCCCTGGGGCCTTTGCTGGTATACTGTTTTCCCTAGATTTTCTTCCTATCTGCCATCCCTCCCCTTACTGACAAAACACATGCACACCTATGCGCGTGTGCATATGCATGATGCTTACTATACCTAATGACTGTCTGCTTGTTTTAAACCACACACGCAGGGGCCCAGTTTCCTATCCTTCAGAGCACTACTGTTGGTGTGTTATATGCATACTCATTTGGATAATCAGTTGATGGGCAGATTTCTTATCAGACAGACTCTATCAGGGCAAAGCTCATGTCTGGTTTTGCCCACAGGTCTCCTTGGGTTCCACCAGTTCTGGTGCCCACGAATGACTGGGAGACCCAGCTGAATACTGTGGCACCAAGTGTCACTGACAATGGTCAGTGGTCAGGGATGAACCCTGCTGAGGGACAGCAGATATAAAAAGGTCACCATCTGCTGTCCACCATATCCATGGCCTCTTCTTAGCGTGTAGCTGAAAACAAAGAATACCAGCAAAGGCCCCAGGGCAGGAGAGAGCCTAGGCTGTTTGAAGAACAAAACCGGAAGAAAGCTAAGAGGCTGGGCTTGAGTAGTTGGAGGCAAGGATGGACCAGCCTCTCAGGACCCTAGGCTATGCTAAGCTGTTTAGCTTTTAGCTTGAGAATGATAGCATTTAAGGTGGGACTGCATGATTAGGTTTGCATTTAAAACAGGCTCCGTGCTGCATTGTGAGCTTAGGCAGACTGTGTGGATACAGGCCGATTGTGAAGGGGGAGTCTGAGTTATCTGGGAAATAGCTGATGGTATCTTGGACAGGGGTGGTATGGCTGAGGGTGGGTGTGGATGGCTTCAAGGAGTGTTCAAGATGTGGAGGGAGCAGAAATTAAACCTAGAAAGTGCATCTGGGGTGGAGCAGTCCAGGCTTGACTCCCATAGGTCAGGGATGTGATGATCTCCTGGGTGGAGCTGGTGTGTGGAGCCAATGACTAATAGAGGCACCAGCCTCTAGGGGCTGGCTGAAGGATCTGATGCAGTGTGCCAGCAGTAAAAGGTGCCACACAGATGCCTGGCCCCATACAGTAGGTATGATAACTATCAGTGACTTGAGATCCTCATGAGCTGAACCCCGCAGGGGATCAGTGAATCACAGGGTACCAATGGGCAGAGCAAATCTAGCAGGGAACTCCCAATGAGGCCTAGCTGGGGTCTCCATCCTTAGTCGTGGGGCTATCTGCTCTGGAAGATCTGAATCCCAGACCTGTCCATGATATACCAAGGAGCTCCTGCCCAGAGGATCTCAGCCCTACTGTGTTCTGAGTGATTGAACTCTGAGGGCCTGATGGGCCTGGGCTCCTACTCCAAGGGGCAGAAATCCTGCTCACCCAAGGCAGAATTACACATCCTACTGTAAGGCTAGTAGTGTCTGTGCACTCCTCCTCTACTCTATTCTCATCAACATATAGTATTGTTCTGCTTCTGAGTTGACCTTCTGCCATCCCAGATGGCATCATGGGAGGGGGTGAGCACTTGGAATCAGGATGAGCTGGTATGAATCCAGTTTCCAAACTGTCCAGCTGTGTGACTATGGGCTGGATCCCTGGCCTATCAAATGACAAGGGCAGCGCCTTCCATGCTGAGAGGTGGCAAACATTTAAACATTTAAATAGAGGCTCAGAAATAGTTACTGAGCACCTGCCAAGCTAGCAGCAGGTGGGTGCATCTGTGCATCCCACCTAGTCAGCCCCATTATGCCAACCTGAGTGACAGCTTTGCAGACATAGAGCTTTCCATAGGGGGAAGGACATGGACTTGGTCCAAATTGATGATGGCTGAAAACAGGAGGAACCACCACGTGGATAGAGATGGAAACGGAGGGACAGCCATGTGGACGGAGACGGAAACGGGGAGGGACAGCCACGTGGATGTCCATAGAGGTTCAGGGTTGTCAGTCATGGGAGGAAAGGGGTCCTCTTCTGGTGTGAAGTGCCTGCCAGACATAGATGATAAGAAGGTTGCCACATAGCAAATGCAATGCACGTGTCTCTCCTGACTGTGTAGCTGGCCCTGTTCACACATACAACATATTTTAACATGTTGTTTTTCACAACCCCATGAAACTTCCAGGGCCCCAGTGCTCCCAAGAGGTAGATCTGGGTTCCAACTAAGGTGGTGCTTGGAGGCACTCTGCTAGCCTGCCTTCTAGATCAATTAAACAGTAGCAAAATGAATTACTAGCCTTCTTGTATGCCTAGCCTTTCAGTATACACTGTATGAGTCAGGGTCATTCACCAAACACACACATCTGCACAGGTGCAGACATATTTATAGAAACACAGAGAAAGATGTGTAGATGAACAGATACACACAAACATACAAACAAAAGCTAGGCATGCACAGGTTCACATATAGATCTGTAAACATGCGTATATACATGATCCATCTATATATTACATGTATCCATAGCTTCATCCATACATAGATGTGTATGCATGCGTGCATGCATGTGTGCCTGTGTGTGTGTGTGTGTGTGTGGTGTGTGTGTGTGTGTGTGTGTGTGTGTGTGTGTGTATGTTAAAGGCTTGGTCCCCAGACAGAAGATGGGCTCACTGAGACTGGGTCAGTGAGGATTACCATGGGGAGGTGGTGGAAACTCTCAGACCTGGGGCCTGGTAGGAGGAAGTGGGTCACTGAAAGTGTGACCTGGAAAGGTCTACCTTGTCCCTGGCCTATCTGCTTCCAAGTGTCGGGAACCAGGAGGTGAGCAGCTGGGTTCCACCAAGCCTTCTGCCAGGGCTGCTCTGCCTCAGCACAGGTCCAGAGATGGTAGATCCAGGTGCATCTGGACATGGTGGCACGTACCTGTGATCCCAGCCCTTGGGAGGTACTGGCAGGAGGACCAGGAGCTCCAGGCCAGACGAGGCTGTGTAACTCAAGGCTGCTCTGGGGCACATGGAGCCCTGCCTCAAAACACAACAAAAAACAGATCCATTGAGGCAGACACCGATGTCTCTGAAACCAGGGGCCAAAACCAACTTTTTCTTCCTTCAATTTGTTTTCCTCATATACTCACACAGCAATGGGAAACTGGCACAGGCATAGATACATGTGTGCATACATGTATACATAAACACAGGTACATGTAAACATGCATATGCAAAGGCATACACATGGAGGGGAACTTTAAGTGGGATTGGCTGTTCTGAAACCTGGAGACTCAGGAGGCTGACCTCTAAGGTAGGCTTGCTCCTCTGAAAAACTCCATTTTGGTTCTTCCAGTCTTCGATCCCTTAACTAAGGCCCACTCGCATTTCCTAGATAATCCGCTTTCCTTAGAAACTTTGATTGTCAATATTACAAAACACCTTACAAAAAATCCGACTAATGTTTGACTAAATCCCTGGCCCCGGGGCTGGCAGAATTGGCATATCCAGTATAGACACCAAGAAAAGCAGGAGAGGAAATAGAGGACTCGTGTTTCCTCTCAGGCCAGGAGGCTGTGTCAACATGTCCCTCGAAGGTTGGCATCTCCTGGGTCAGGGCCTCTGAGCCCTTCCTGGGTACCAGCAGGGCCTGCTGACCAAGAAGAGGCTGCAGCAGCAGGCCTATGGTTTCCCTAGTGGCCCTCACACACCCTGAAGCTAACTGCCTGTGTTTACTGACACAGCAAGGCCAGGCTGGACTGTGCCTGGGAACTGAGGACCCTGAGATTCAAGTCTCCCTTCCTTGTTCAAACTGGTCTAGCCGGTCTGATAATGATGGAGCACCCTGACCCCTGATGACCTCTGATGACCCCTGATGATCCCTGATGACCAAGGGTGACCCTGAGGGGTTTAGAGCCCCCGTCCCCTCCTGACTGAGGTAGAAAAGAAGTTCGTGAGTTTCCTGAGTGACAGGACTGCCTGGAGCTACTGGACAGGGGCCATTAGCCAGGGGGCAGGAGCTTACTGTGGTGCTGTTGTGGGCAGAGGTGAGTAGCAAAAAGGTCATTAGATACCGACAGCCAACACACATCGTCTCTGGGGAAGGAGAACAGGGCCCCATGAAAAGAGGCCCTGCTGCCCTCCTGGAGCGAAGAGCCAGCCAGGGCAGCTGGGAGTCAGTTGGGGAACAAACACACCGTGGCCCAGGGGCCTGCTGGGGTAGCACGGCCCACCTACCTACAGGATGAGGAGCTGATGATGACATGTCAAAGGGTGTGGCAGGCCCTGGGACAGCCCGCCATGTAGCAGATGGCCCCAGGACTAAGGCTGGCCAACCCTCTCTCTGCAGGGGCAACACCCTGCACTTCCTTCCTACATATCCTTGGCAGGCACAGGAGGGGATTTCAAGATCTCAGGAGTGGTTGAGGTCAGAGCTGCCCAGGCCCCTGAAGTTGGCTGCATCCCATGATTTGGCCTGCCATGGAGGGTACGTGGAAAACATGAACTCTGACCCTGATCTCCTCCTTACCAGGAGCACAAACAAATCCTCTGCCAGGCACTGACTACTTGACCCTCACGCGCCCCCTGGAACTCACTAGAACTTGGGACAGCTAAGTCCTGTCCACCCACCATAATGAGGAGACAGATTTGGAACTAGGAGCGCTGTGGGGCTGTGGCTGCTGTCCTCAAGTCTTTCCCTGAGTCTGAAAATTCCTACACCTGGGGTCCAGTAGCTGCTCCAGGGAGAAAGGTGGGTGGCAAAGGCCGGTCCCCAGGCACGTAAGTTTCAAACAGGCCCAGCAATTCTCAGTTCTGAAAAGTGCCGGGTACGTGGGTCAAATCTTGGGGCTGAGATGTCAACTGTGACCCCAGGTGGCATCCCTTATTCCTCCTGCCTACCAGCTCCCAGCAAGTGAGGGGTGCTGCTTATGGGACATGGAGTGGTTTGAAGGCAGGCCTGGGTGGGGATTCAGCAGGGTGGTCAGCCATTCTGAATAAAGACCCTGGCAGGCATTACAGGCCAGAAGGACCCACTGGAGAGAACCAGCCATGTGTATCTTTGAAGGTCTGGGCCTACCTCCCTCTGGGAGGTCAGCTGACTGTCCAGCCTGGTGTTCTCAGGACCTGGGGCGGCTCATCTGCCTTCCATCCCACTGTCCCACCAGGCTTTAGATATTCGCACAATGCCTAGTTCTGTGGCAGAGACTCTAGGTTCTCTACTGCTCTCGGGACTTGATTCTCAGAATTTTCTGGGTGTCAAGAGTACAGAAGATGCAGGGGCTGCATGGAGTATATGGTATGTGAGGGACCATGCAGTCTGGGTGACTCAGCCAGTTGTTCCAGTTGCTCCTCAGCAGGCATCCAGAGACAAAAGAAGCAGCTGGCAGGCTGAGCCGGCCTCAGGTCAGCTGACTGCAAAGGGGTGGGCTGTATTCTACTGGGACAGAGGGAGCATGGGGTGCCTAGATGTCCTCCTTCTGCAGGTGCTACCGCTATGTGTCTAGGGAAGAGTCCCGAGGGCCAGGGTGCCCCACATGTGCCTCCATCAGTCTTAGGGTCTGAGACTCAGTAGATCCTGTTTGCTTTAGAGGCTACCTGCTCAGAGAGGGCCCCTCCTTTACTTGCTCTACCTGTCTCTCTCCACTGGCCTATCTGTGTTTATCAAATAATATATTTACATATTCTATATTTATACTTGTTCAGTGACATCCCTAGTGGGATATCAGCTCTAAGAGGCCAGAAACTGGTCTGATCTGTCCTGGACTCTGTCTCTAGTACCTGCACAGTTCCTGTGCAAAACCATGAGGGTTTGTCTGGTGGACGGGAGTGGATATGCTTGGGGATGTGTCCTGGCTACCACTTAAAGACTTGGCTCAGAGCTCAGGCCTTGGATATGAGCTTTTATCCTTGAGTCCTGAGCCTGTACCCAGTCCATGTGCTTAAGATTTCCCTACCTGTCCCTGACATTAACATCTGACAGAGCTGGCTGCTGCTGGCATCTCTGGCAACTGCAGCATCTGGGTCACACTGTCCTTCCCCTGGAGAACACCTGCCATCATGCGTGACAGCTTTGGAATGAACACAGATGCATCATCACCTTGCCCTCATCCATGGACACCACAATAGTATCATCTCCCACATATCCCTCACCAATACCTCTATCCTTTTCCCCTTCCACTCACCCATCAGCTCGGAGTCTTATCATAATCTTGAGAGGCTCTTGAGGTGTGGAGCACAGTGTCACCTCCCCTGCCTGCCTTTTCTCCTTCCCCAGCTTAGAGCATGTGGGTGACTCTGTCCTTCCCTCTTTTCCCTCCTCCATCACAGTCACCAGTAAAGACACAACCGTGGAGAAACCCAAAGGTTTCTCTTTTGTCCCTACTGCTTGTCTTTTCTTTAGCCACATGATCATGGTCAGGGGTTCTGGGCACTGTCCCACCAGCAGTCCTTCTAGCCCCCTGTCAATGCAACCTTCCTGCTACCTGCCAATACCTGTGCGCCCCTTCCTTGGCCTTACATGCCAACTGCTCTCCTGGGCTGTGCAGGAAGAATCACACAAAACAACATGAATTCTCTCTGAGAATTCCAGCCCAGCCTGGGCTACATGGTGAGTTTAGTGCCTGCTGAACTACATACATAGTGAGACCTTATATCAAAAACCAACTGACCAAACAAAGCTAGAGATCCATGACTCAAGCTATCTCCTTACTGTTTCTCTGTCTGATTTCATCCTGCCTATCCAGGCACCCTGTCCTGGCTTCCTGCTGTATAGAGCAGGTCTGTGTCTCATAGATACTTGGTCAGTATTGGCTGCATGGTGGTAGGAGTTGAATTTTCCTCTTAGTGTCCCTTTGACCTCACTGAAAACATTCTATGGTGATTTGGAAGGGTGGGACCAGGCCCTGAAGCGTATGGTGCTGTATGAGGTGCACGGTGTCTTCCCTACCTCTCTGAATCTCTGCGGGTAAAGGGTGGACTGCTTAGTGTATGATCTCAACCCACCCATGCATACAGTTCATTTCTCTCCCCCTTGGGGGAGGCTTGCTGGATGCTGAATGAGCACCTGCTTGTATGGATGGCTACAGATCCATCCTCCAGATTGCCCAACGATGGGCTTTAAAAGTCAGTGCACATGACAAAGATTCAGTGACTGTCAGTGTTGATACTTTTCAGAGATTACCACATGCTCCCTGGTGTCTCGTCATCTCTCTCTCTCTCTCTCTCTCTCTCTCTCTCTCTCTCTCCACACACACACACACACACACACACACACACACTCTTCTGGATTTTTGAGACAGAGAGTCGCATATAGCCCAGGCTGGCCCTGAACTTGCTATGTGGCCTAGGCTGGCCTCAGGCTTCACAGCCTCCCAAGTGCTGAGATTGCAGATGTGCCACATGCAACTCTTACCCATTTTTTCTCTCTTGATAATTACAGTGAACTTCAGTATTCGTGTCTTTATTTTAAAGCTATGGAAACTCTCTTTTTGCCAAGAATTGCATGTGTGTGTGTGTGTGTGTGTGTGTGTGTGTGTGTGTGTGTGTGTGAAGTTACCATTTTGTGTATGTGACTCACTCATTTGCACATTTGCAGTGTTTCACAACCCTCATCAGTGTCTGGTTCCAGAACATTTTCATCACCCTGAAAGGGAACCCCACACTCATTCATCAGTCATATGCCATCTGCGGTCCTGCCCCGCCCCTGGCAACGCTGATCCATTTCTGCCCCTGCACTGGGCAGCCTTGGGCATTGCATTCAGTGGAGTCACACAATGTGTGGTGTCTTCAGGGCTTATTTGGCTTGTCCCTGTGTGGTCATAGCTTCGTGCTGGTTAGGGTCATATAACGCTGTGCCTCATTCTGTTTTACCATTTGTCTGCAGCCCACACCTGGCTTCTTCCTGCCTTTGGACCATGGGAAAAATGCGGTGAATGTGGGTGCTTGGGTCCCCCATCGAAGTCCCAGTCTCAGCTCTGGGCATCTGTTCGTTGGGCATCATTGCCATCTGGTCATTTATTGACCACCCACTCCTTCCCCACACAGCAGCCCAGAGGCCTGGCTTGGGAAGTAGATAGCAGGTTGTCCTGGGTGGGGCCTGTCCTGTTGGCACACCCCACCCCTAGATTCCTTCCTGTCTCCTAGGTGAGCTGAGCTATAGGCTGCTATTTTGGGGGGGGGGGTGTATGTGTAACAGGATCTCATGTAGCCCATACTGACCTTGAACTCAAAGATAACTTTGATCCTCCTGCCTCTACCTCTCAAGTACTGGGATTACAAGTATGCACCACCACATCTAGCTAAGAAATTGTTTCTCAGAGCTTGTTGTGTGAGGCAGATTCAAGAGTAATAGGACAGGCTTGCTTAAGAGAGAGACTGCAGTGGTGCTGGTGAGGGGCTTCATCAGGCTTGCTCTGACTTGCGGGCCACCATGAACATGGATGGCACCTATGGGTATGTTCGCAGCTGGACCAATGCTAATGCTGGCTGGCATTGATCCTTTCATGCAATGACCAGGAGGGGGTGGGGCAGAGTATAGATGTTCAAACTGAGCCTCGCAGAGGCCAGCTCAGTCACACAGCTCCACAGAGGCCCCAGCATCCAGGCCTTTAATCACTCAGTTGTAGCCTCTCATGGCTTCCCAGCCCAGAAGCTGGCCTCAGTGACTCAGAATGACTGACTTGGGATCACATACTAGAGCTGAGACCAGGGAAGGTTTGTGTCGTGGTCTGAGCCTGGCCACCCCTTAGCTTTCTCAGCGTGGAAACCGGAGCAGAATACCCAAACACCTCCTGAGCAATGGCTGTAACAATGAAATGAACTGATAAAGAAGGCCACCTAAGTAAGTATGCAGAGGGCTCCAGACAAGCAGACTTCCTGTTGGTAGGGTATCACTGTGAACTTGGTGGCAAGGAAGGTTTGTCAGGAGGGGTCAGGGGTCAAGGGTGCTAAGCCAGCTCCATGCTAGTCCTAATGTCTAGATAAATCTCTTTCCTCTGAGCTTCTCTTCTTCATTGTAAAGAGGGTCTGGAGATGCCAAAAAGCCCACCCACCCTCATGGGCACAGAAAGCTGGCCCAGTGAGTACATTGTTATGAAGCTTTTAAAGTTCTAAGGCAAATGCTCTAGTTCCCTAGTTCCTGAAGTCCCAGTAGTCCAGGCTTGGCCACTTGTCCAGTATGCCTATTCAAGAGTCAAGTAATAGGAAAGAAACAAGATTAAAGGAAAGTAAGCATTTCAGCCTATCTCAAGGGCAGTGCCTTGAGCCTTAGGTTTAAATAAAGGCAGAACTGGGTTGGAATGTATGCAGAGCTGAGCAGTTCCTGTCAGGCTAGTTGATCACTGTCTCATTTCTGAGTGTACAAGTTGGTTAGAAGTCCTCATCACTTGAGGGGCAGGAAGGTTCCTATGAGGTGAGTTTGGGGAGTTGTGATTTCATCATAGGGTGTGGCTGAGAGGCCCTGCTGTTCTTGGAATCTGAAGTACCGCAGGCTTAGAACAAAGACTGGAGACTTCCAGGCTCCTTTTCATGCAACAGGACATTGTAAACACAGAATAAAACAGTCTTTCCGCTGTTGGCCCAAAAGGGGGTGAGATGGGTTCGGTATTGTTGAGTGATTCACATGCTTCTAGAGTTAAGCAAGGCTCGGACCCAGAGTACAGGAGACGGCTTTCACTTACCTTGAGGGCCCAGGTGAGGGGCCAGCGCCTTTCAGCAAAGGCGATTTCTCAGTCCCTGTTTCAAAGGCACTCACTGCCATTCCACCCCCATTTTTTCTCTGTCTAAAGAGACATCTGTCACCTGAGGAGTTCCAGGAAGTGTTTGGGATGAGCATCGAGGAGTTCGACCGCCTGGCACTGTGGAAGAGGAATGACCTCAAGAAGAAGGCCCTGCTGTTCTGATGGCCACCAGCACCTCACTGGGAGCCAAAGGACCTGCTGGTCCCCCAGACCCCCTCCTGCACCTTGCTCTGCTTCTGTGTGTTAGTGGGCCGGGTGGGGACACCTGCAGGAGGTGGGGCAGGGCCAGAGTCGGAGGAAGCTTCCAGCAGGCATGGCTATTTGTGTACCAGTGATGCTCCTGCCCTTAGGACCAGGTGCCAGCTTGACCCACGCCTTCCTGCTGGGGCTTGGCATCAGGGTGATGCTGTAGTCAGCTATCATAGAAGATGGGTCAGAGCATTCAGGTGGCCCAGCGCCTTCCCAGCCTCCCTGGTGTACCTACCTCTGAGCTATGGGCTTGGGCACAGAGGTGGCTGGGAGAAGAGTGAGAGGGGCTTGTCAGAGGCAGAAACCTGACACAGCAGGAGTAGAGAGCCTGCGGCTCCTCAGAGTGTGTGCTGTATGGCAGGTAGGCTGGCAGGTTGGGGCAGGGGAGCCATGCCGAAGTCTGGAAAGCAGTGCCAACATGGGACTGTGAATCTTACAGTTGTCGTGACTGAGTGACTGATGGGTCTGTTCTGGGGGGGATGAACCTCAACCTAACAGGGTGCCCCCTGCCAGTGCTCTGTGTACCGCACCCTTCCTCCAAATCACCCCCTTAGAGGCCTAAATGATATCTTTCAAGTTACACAGAAGTTTTTATTTTATTAAAAAGTATAGCTTCCTTACACAGAAGAAGACATATATGCAGAGTTTAGTTTTCGGTCCCTCGGAAGGGGAGCGCCTTCGCCTTACACTCCGCTGTGTAGGCCACTGTGCTTCCAGTCCTCGGTGTTCAGAGACAGGATGCCCCGTCCGTTTCCCTCTGTCCTTGCCCCTTTGTGTTACACAGACAGCCTCAAAGACAGACCCCACCCAGTAGTGCTGTTTGTAAATACGTGTGAAATACCTCCACCTGTTTTTCCTCACCGTCATTTCTCAAGTCCCAGAGAGAAGAGCCCCCCTGATGGCCAAGACCCTGGAATAGAGGTTTCCCCACCGTGGCATAGTCCCGCTCACCATAGACCCTGCCATATAAACCACACATGCCTAGGAACGATGCTTTTGTGCATGACCCTGCCTAACACAGACACTGAACACTTAGGGAGAGGTGGGCCGTGCTTCGTCCAACCTGGGTGTGCCAGGTGACAAGTTCGTGTGTCTGTAGGGTGCTGGTGAGTAGTGCACCTGTAACAGGATGCATGGACGCCACTGTCCTAGGTGCACAGCAGCTGCCCCTCCCTCCTCCCAGTAGTTATTCCTCACTTCCTCACACACTCTGGAACATGCCGAGTCCTGTTTGGCACTGGGGTTCTCGCTAACCTGGCTGGGTCATGGAGGAGAACTTTTGGCACTTTAATCAGCTTCCTGCCACTTAGCAGTCTGGGCCTGCGCAGCTGGAAATCCCCACCTCCTCACTCACAAGGTGTCCTGTCTGATGCCTAGGATACCTGGGAAAATAAACCGTGATGCACTGTAACTTGTGAAAGGACAAAACAACTTGTTCTGAGTTTGAGTGGTCTCTGAAGGCATGGGTGGGTCTGTAGACAGTGCTTGGGGCAGGCAGGGTGTATGCATGGCATATGCAAGCACCCCCCCCCCCCAATCCAGTTGGCTTGGTCACCTTAGGTGGGGTGTAGTGCCAGTAGCAAAGATGACTTCTGGAAGAGGAGGATAGTGGCTCCATGGAGAAAGCCCACAGGGGCCCAATGTACCCCCTGAGATCAGGAAATGCTTTCTAAAGAAGGTGCTGCCCAGACTCAGTCTTGAGAGACGGGAAGTCTCCCAGAGCATCCTGGGGAAGTGCATTCCGGGCAGATGGGACAGTGGGTGCTGAGGTTGCAGTCTGGTAAGTTCTGAAGCTTTGGGGGCTGGTCATGCTGAACACAGGGTCATGATGAACTCCGGAAAAGGCCAGAAGGAAAGAGAAGGCCGACAGGTTCCAAGGGGAGGACCGACGGCTTCCCGTGTTAAATGTCTCTAATCTGTGCCAATGACTCTGATGACTCTTGTGAATTTGGGGTTTTCTCCCGAAGCTGGTGTAAGCAGCACCGTTGTCTACTGTGACCTAAGGGAGAAGCCTGTGTGTTCTCCATCTTTCCTTTGTGAGTCTCGGCATTTCCACCTTCCAAGTATTGTCTGTCTCTCCACAGTACCACTGCCACTACAGGAGGATCCAAGACCCCACGCCTGAAGACAGAGGTGGCATTGTGACCAAGGACCTGGACACAGGTCCAGACCTTTCTGCCCCAGGCCACTCTCACTGCTCATGACTTGTTTCTGCCTGCCCCTGTCACCACTCCACAGACAAGAGCAAAGCTCCCCAAACAGCAATCCTGTCCAAATGGCTGGGCCTTGCTCCATGGCCCCAGCCTCACAGTGTCCCTTGTCATCTCTACACTGCTGGGCAGCTGGACGTTACAGTCCACACAGTCCAGCTCTGCTTCTCCTGCACTCTGTAGGCAGCATACCCTCGCCTTCCGCACCCATCTCCCTCCCAGGACAGCCCTGTCTTCTGTCCCAAGTCATCTCAGAAATGGCTTTTACAAGGTGGTCTGCCCACCCGAGTTCCTTAAGTACTTTCCTTGTACCTCCTATGTGTTCTGTAGTCTCTTTTGTGTGTGTATGTGTATGTGTATGTGTATGTGTGTGTGTCTGTGTCTGTGTGTGTGTGTAGGTGTGTGTTTGTGCACGTGTTTGTGTGCATAAGTGTGATTGTAAGGCCAGATATCAACACTGGGTGTCTTCCTCGGTCACCCTCTACCTTATTATGTTTAAATTTTATTCTTTCTCAGTTTTATATATTCATACACACATATTTTAATGTACTTTTATCACAGTCCTCCATTACCCTCTCTTCCCCACCTCAGGCTGAATCTCATCTTTTTTCTCAAGTACACTCTCTACTTTCATGTCTTTTATATATAAATTTAAAAAATTACGTGTGTGTGCGTGTGTGTGTGTGTGTGTGTGTGTGTGTGTTGGAGGCACATACCACAGTGCATGCAGAGGTCAGAGGACTCTGGTCATCAGGTTTGGTGGCAAGCACCTTTATATGCTGAGTCATCTCTCTGGTCCTACTTTGTGTGTGTGTGTGTGTGTGTGTGTGTGTGTGTGTGCACTCTATTGCATTTAATTACTATTGCTTTTGTGAGCTTGGCTGTGGGTTATTTACTTGATAAGAGCAACTTACCAGTGGCTATACCACTGAGGAATATAATCCTGCCAGCAACCATTAACTACCTATAGCTCCTTAGGGAGGGGTGGGACCTTATGTGCCCCTCCCCCATCACGCTAGAATATTGATGGGTGCACCAGCCATGTCGTGTCCAGAAGACAGTATTTCACAGCATTCCTCCCCATCCTCCGGCTCTTAGACCTTCTGATCCTTCCCCCATAGTGTTCCCTGAGTGTCGGAGGAGGTGATATAGATGTCCCATTTAAGACTGAGCATTCAATAGTCACTTTGAGTAATTATGAGTGTCTGCATTAATGGACACCTACCACAAAGAGAAGCTTCTCTGACCAAGGCTGACAGCCACACTAATCTAAGGCCATAAACAAAGATTTAGAAGGTAGTTTGATGCCATGTCTATTTAATAAAACAACAGTAGTAGGCTCACCCCACCCCTATGGCTGGCTATCGGGCTCCAGGTAGCCTTCCGTGTGCCTCCCTGGTGCTAGGATTACAGACACAAAACGCTATGACTGGCTTTTCATGTGGGTGCTGGGATGGAACTTAGATCCTTGTGCCTGCACAGAAAGTACTTGACTGAGCCATCTCGTGCAGTCTCATTAGTTCATTGACAGCATCCCTCCATTCAGCTCTAAGCCCCCAGGGGCAGAAACATGAATCACTAGCCCTCCATACACTGCAACTGTCCTGGAGTTTTTGTGGCCAGGCTGGAACCTGTCCATATCCTATCACTACCCCAAAATGTCAGGAGGTGTGGGTGCTCCTGGACCAGTATGGTCCCCATTGCCCTATGGAATGATGGTAATGTTCTAGAGCCACACACGCTATCTGCCCTGCCAGCTACCAGTGTTCAGTACATGCCCGATGTGGTTGAGTTTTAAGTCTCGATCCACGTAAAGTTAAGTAGCCATGTATGGCTAGTGACTGGGAAGCTTCCGAGGCTCAAAGTAGCTGCTGCCCACTGGAGACAGGCTTCCGTGCTCCCCATCCAAGGGGTTCCTTAGACAAGATCCATTAAGCACCCAGGTGACAGCAAGTGCGGCGAGGCCCCCCTTTGTTTTCAGCAATGCTGATGTCTGCTGTTTGAACTCTGCTCCCCTGGATCCCAAGGCCCTCTCTGTGGTGTAGTGGTGAGCCACACCTGTAATTCCATTGCTTGAGAGGTAGAAGGAGGAGGATCAGGAATTGAAGCCCATCCTGGACTATGTGAGACTCCATCTTAAAAGAAAAAAAAAAAAGGAAAAAAGCAAAGCAAAAGTGTACTGATACTTCTCCAACAGTTATCAGACTGTGACCCTGTGACCTCTGCTCGCCAGGAAGTTTAAAGGGCTTTCTCCCCACTAGCAAAACTCATTCAGCCTCCCAGTTCCTGCAGGAAACATTTTTGGGCTGTTTCTGAACCAACTCAATCTGGATACCATCCACATTCCACAGGAGGGCTTTGTCCCCGCCTCAGGTTTGACTCACTAGCGCAGCTCACAGGGCTCGGGCACTCATTAGTGGTACTGCTTCACTATAAGGAACCTTAGCAAGGAGTCAGCCAAGGAGGGTGAGTGCCACCCTCCAGACACCTCCCTGGCCTCTGCTGGTTGGAGGCTCCGATGCATGGTCCTTCTGGGTTTCACGGTTTTGCTATCTACACATTGCTAATTACGTCATAGCCATGGGTGATGATGCACCCTGCTTCCTGGAGACAGGCTAGAAGCCCCGAGCCTCTCACCTTGCCTAGCTCTCTCTGGAAGTTGGTCAGTTGCCTCCAGCCATCGGTTAGCTCATTAGCCTCAGAGCATCCAAGATTCCAAACATTTTTCGGAGTTGGATGTCAGGAAACAGACAAGATCCAAAGGCTATTTTACAGTGTCACACCACCCGAGACCCAAGGCCAAGTCTGGCTTGGTCTTCCATGCCAGCCTAGTGTCAGCCCATGTACTAGCTTCCAACCAGTACCAGCCAGGACCTGTGCTGGGAATCCCCAGGACAGTGGGGACAGGAAGCCATCAGAGCCTCCAGTCTCCTTCCTGCCCTTCTCCCCAAGGCAGCCACCAATAGCAAGCCACCAACATCCAAACACAGAGCTTCAGACTCCCCCAGGGTAGGACGAGAACACGGAAAAATCCACGGTGCCTCCAATCACAGTCACTGGCCAAAACGGATGGCAGGACTCCTACGACTGCAGAGGGCTTCTAGAAACATGCATTCTTGGTCCAAGCAGGAGAGAGCCAGAGCTGCAGGAAAACAACAGATTCTACAGGGCAGGCTAGACAAGCTCTCCTCTTCCCCACAGTAGCTCTGGGGGTGACTCTCCTTTAGGCAGCCCTGTCCATCACTGCAGGACAACTCTCTGCCCGTCCTCTGTGCAGACAGACACGCTATTCCTGAACAAGACGGCCCAGGCTCTCCAAAGCCATGCCACACCCAGCATCTGCCCCTGGTGGGTTTTCACTCACAGACACCGTATTCTATACTATGACCTGTTGTCTCCAAGCAGAGGAGAAGGAACCAAGGATAGCCCTTGGGCTATCAGCAGAGAGGACTCCCTGGTGACCCAGTGCAAACACCTCTGCCCTATAGAAGTGCTTTGTTCTACATAGACCCAGGCAGACAGACACTCCCTCAGATGACAGAGAGCAGAAAGACCAGGGGTTACAGAGCCAACAGTGAGCAGGGGAGGCGGTAATTAAGAAAAGGGATGGAGAGAAGGTAGTCAGGAGAGGAGACAGGAGCAGGGAGACAGAGTGGGAGGAGCCGGGGGAGCTGAACCACAGCCAGAGGACATCCTGAGGGTCTGTTCTGTCTGAGATGGGAGATGAACCAGGAACAGGACTTGCTGGGTTTCTCACTGCATCCCTGCCATTCCTAATTCTGAGCTAGGTCCACCCAACTGGAGGACGCAGTACAGTGTGTTTAGGACAGAGCAGTCCAAGATGGCCCACTCATCCTCACCCCAAAGTTGAACCCAAGTTCCTCCTGAGTAGAAGTTGGTGAGCTTGCCTGTAAACTCACCTAGGGCCTGGCTCTCCGGGCCCAGGACTCACCCTGGCCTAGTCCAGAGAGGCAGAAGCCGGCCATTGGGGCTCTTCTGCCTTGTTTCCTCTAGTGGGAAAGGGGTTCTTATGAGGAGCCCCGGAGGGAACTCCTTGCGTACCTGCTTTCTTTCTTATTTTATTTTGTTTACTGTATTTATTTTATGTGTGTGAGTACGTTGGCTGCATGTATCTAAGTGTATCCATGTTACCCAATGCCCACAGATGTCAGAAGAGGGCATTGGATCTCCTGGAACTGGAGTTGGATGGTTGTTAGCTGCCATGTGGGTGCTCGGAACCAAACTCAGGTTCTCTGCAAGAACCAGCCAGTGCTCTTAACTGCTGAGTCATCTCTCCAGTCCTGAGTATCTGTCTTCTTGATGAGATGGAGGCCCAGAGGGAGGTACCAAGAACACAGCCAGGAGTAGCCAGCTCAGGGTGTCAGATGACCCACACCCCTCTCTGGAGAGATGGCTGCCCCTTCCGAGCAGAGCCTGGCCTGTGGGCCGTGCTCAGGCTGCCTATGGCTGCAGGGCCCCCGTGTTGCTCCTCAGACAAGCCCCTCAGGTGCCTGGAAGCAGCGGTGGGAGGATAAGAAGGGGAGTGGGGTGTCCTGAGGCTGCACCCTTCAGGATGAACAAGGAGTCCTGCTTCCTTCTGGTAGGTGAGGCTGGATTCTGGGCTGTAGCTGTGGAGACAGGCAGACCCTGTGCCGTGAGGTAGTGACTTACTTTGACCTGGCTGGTAAACAGGGTTCCATCAGGAAGCCTGTTCTACTTTGCTTTCAATCGCTGCAACAAAACACTCTGATCAATACTAACTTGGGGAGTAGGGGTTTTATTCACCTCACATCTCCCTGATCACAGTTTATCACTGAGGGAGGCCAAGGTAGGAACTCAGGGCAGGAACCTGGAGACAGGAGCTGAAGCACAGGCCATGGAGGAATGCTGCTTGCCATCATGGCCTGTGCTCAGCCTGCTTTCTCATTCACTACAGAACCACCTGCCCAGGGGTGGCACTGCCCACAGAGGGCTGTGCCCTCCCACATCATTCAGCAATCAAGACAATGCCTCACAGACATGGTCTCAGGCAGTCTGATGGAGGCGGTTCCCCAGTTGAGGCCCCCTCAACCCAGCTGCTATCCAGCGTTCACTCTGAGCCTCTTGGGACTCCTACTCCTGTAATTTGGCCTCTGTGAGCTGCTCTGAGCCAACTCTGTTCTGAGCTGGAGTCTATTCTTAGCCCTTTTCCAGCTTTTTAGTTACCCCTCCAAATAGGTAAAGCCCACAGCTCACACTCACTCAGCAATTTATAGCATTTGCAGCTGGATCATTCTAGAAGCTAGCCATCTCTTTCAAGAGCACACAGAATCTCGGGTTGGTTAAGCTGCCCTCCTCTCTATCTCAGGCAGGATGGATAGGGGGTGAGTGGAGCTCTGTGGAGGAAGAGGCCCAGCCTAGTACAGGTTGCAGAGCTGGCACGCCTGTCCCCAGCACAAAGGCACCTCTGGCCATTGGAACAGGGGCTGGGGGGGGGCTTCCTTTGACATCCAGGGCTAAGCTGGGTTTCAGAAATGACAAAGGCCCTGGTTCTCTGGCCTGAGCTGAGGGCAAGCTAACACCCATGGGCTGTGCTGTGCTCTTCGCTCCTCAGCCAGGCCTTTCTCCTGTCAGCCAGCCTTCCCGCCACACCCTGATGTCTCCATCATCCAACTCCTGGGATCACTCTCTCTAGTTTACAGCCACTGTATGAGGTGCTCCTTTTCATCCCTCCCAAACACTGGGCCCTTCTCAAAGCCTTTCCCACTGCCTGGAAAGCCTATCTGGCAAACTCCGACTCAGCCTTCAATACTCAGTGGAGATGCCCTCCTCTCTGCAAAGATTGTTAGGCTAGGGGGTTCCCTTCCCCTAATGGTTACATCCAAATTACCAAGTTCAACAAATATTTACCTAGCAGAGTGTTAATGAAACAGATAAATAGGAAGCCAGCCCTAATCTCAAGGACTCAGACCATCAAACTGTAACCCAGGATATAGAAGGAGTCTGGCAGGATCTAGGTGGTACCTCTGGGAGGCCTTTGACAGGGGAAGGGCCTTCTGGGCAAAGGAAGAAACAACAGACAGAGGGGAGGACAGGAACCTCCAGAGTATCGGGGACCAGGCCAGTGCAGTGAGTCAGTCTCTTCTGGGTTGTTCTGGTTTGCTTTCTGATGCTTGAGATAAACTACATGCAAAAGCAATTTGGGGAGGACAGAGTTTATTCCATCTTACTAGTTCAGTCCGTCATGAAGGGAGCGATCCCAGAGGCAGGACTAAGCAGGCCATGGAGGAACGCTGCCGGCTCTTCCTGGCTCGCTCAGCTGCTTTCTCATACAAGTCCAGACTCACCTGCTTAGGGATGTCACTGCCCACAGTAGACTGGGCACTCCTACACCAATTAGCCATCACTAAAATGCCTCACAGACATGGTCGCAGGCTAATCTGATCTGGGAAATTCTTCAGTTGAGGTTCCCTGGAGACTTTAGGTTTGTGTCAGGTTGGCAGCTGAAGCCATGACATGATTCCCATGATGGTCAGCTTGTCTCTGTAAGAAGACACGTCCAAGTCATCTCAGGAGCCAATGCTTCTGTCCTGTCCTGCCCTGCCCTGTCCTGCCTGCCCTGCTCTAGGACCCTTGTACTGGCTACTCCTGGGTCACCTGTAGGCTGCTTGTGCAGATGTCCATGTCTCAGCTTAGCCAGGTCTAAGGTCTACAGCCATCTTAGCCAACATGGTCTTCGCCACAGCTCAGAGGTTGTTCCCTGCTGGGATGGATCCCCATGACCCACAATGTCCAGCGGCTCATCAACAGCCCTCCTCCCTCCAGTCTTCCTCCCTGCTTCATGGGGCTCCTTCCTCTTAAGCCCTGGCCTCAGAGTCTACTTTGGGGAGCATCTAGCCCCAGACACCTGCATTTCCACAGACCTTGCCTGTGCAGGAGCACAAGTGTTCATCCTGAGGAAGGGTGGAATCTGTCAGGCCAGGTGCAGGCTGGAGGGGAGGAGTCCTCCTCAGCACAAGCAGGTCCACATGGCATGACTCTGCATCACATGAACAGGCCAAGAGAGGAATCTCCGGCTCTGATGTTGGATTCAGAAGCTCACTGGCAGGACCTTGTGACAAATCCTCAATCTGTACCTATGCAAGGCTTGTCCTAAGGGCTCCAGGAGACCTGGGCATATATGTGACCATCCAAGGCAAAGAGACCCTCTGCCTCGGAGTGAGATTTTAGCTGGTGGTTTCTCAGCCCTCAAATTGATGTGTGTGTGTCCATGTTCATGTGTGTGTGTGTGTGTGTGTGTGTCCATGTTCATGTATGTGTGTACATATATATGAGGTGCATGTGTGGAAGGCAATGGTCAACTTGGGTGTCACTCCTTAGGAGCCTCCTCCTGGGTGTTTTTGTGGCTGTTTTGTATTAGGCAAGGCTTCTCATTGGCCTCGGCTCACCAGTTAGGCCAGGTTGGCTGGCTAGAGAGCTTTAGGAATCCTCCTGTCTCTGCCTTCCTGATGCTGGGATTTTAAGTGTGAGCTGTAATTCTGGCTTTAGTTAGTTAGTTAGTTAGTTTTTTTTCTGTTTTGTTTTGTTTTGTTTTTGACACAGGGTCTCCCTGTAGCCTCAGCTGGCCTAGAACTCATTCTGTAGACCAGGCTGGCCTTGAACTCACAAAGATCCGCCTGACCCTGCCTCTCAAGTACTAGGATTAAAGGCGTGTACCACCATGCCTGGCAAAAAAATACCAACATATTTTAAATGTATTTAAATAGAATAGTTCCTGCTGACCACTGCTTTCAGCCGGGGTTCCCTGTATGCTCTTCCTTACCATGACTTCCTATAACTGTCATCTGTTAGGGACCCATGTGGAACTATGTGGCAGTTCTGTGCCTTTTAGGGCTGGGGGCACTTTCTACCTCAATGTGTCTGTGTCCACCGATTACTTCACATCTTCCATCTCCTTTGGGGGCAGGTGTCCTGGCCGGGCTGGATGGACTTCTGGCAGACAAGAAGATGACCATGAAGAAGCTCAGTGACCACCTGTGTCCCTTGTGGAAAAGGTATGCTTTACAGCAGGCAGTGGGAGATGAAGATCCAGAATGCCACAGAGACAGGCACCAGCGCCTGCTGTGACTGCAGAGAACCCAAGGGACATGCTTCTTGCCACCACCATTGGGAACTCCAGGGTGAAAAGCACCTTCAGCCACAGGTGACTCTGCTGTCATCTCAGGTATGGGTGGTGTCTCCTGAAAGACCACATACAAAGCCTTGGACCCCAGGGTGGCACTGTTGGGAGGGGCCATGACCTGGGGTCCTTGAGCTACTGGACATACCCCTTCCAAGATGACAGGACCTCAGGCCTGCCCTCGCTCTCTGCCTCTTGGTTCTTGTGGGCAGTTTGTTTCTCCACCTGCTCCTGCCAGGGTGCCGCTCTCAGCAAGTCCCAAACTCTTAGACTGAAACTACCCAAACTGTAAACTAAATAAACCTTTTATTTGTAAGTGGTCTGCCTCAGGTATGTTAATACAGTAAGGCAAAGTTGACTAATAACACCTTCCAAACCAAGCTTGAGACACAGCAGGGAGCTCACAGATCCAAGGAGTTGAACAAGTTAACCTCAGCCAGGACTGCCCTGGGGATACAGATCCAAGCCTGAAGCAGGCCCAGCCTACATGAAGAAGATTCAAGTGAGGGACACTTGGTTAGCCTGGAGGTGGGTTCTGCCCCAGCTCTCAAGCTGTGAACCTGAGAAGACTGCAGGAGATCATGGCTGATCAGGACAGGAAGGTGCTGAAGCCTGACTTACCAGCCAGGCCAGGAGCAGATTTGGAGGTCTGCACCCACAGAGAGTGGTCCAGAGGAGCAGGCTGTGATCACCAAATGACTACATACTCTCCAGCATCTTGAGATAGTGTTGTAGCCACAGCTTAGCCCCTAAGCTGCTAAAGGACACAATGACAGAGACGGAGGCCTATATTGGAGTCCAGCTACTGTTGGGTCAGGCACTGATCCATGAGCCTGGATCCCAGCTGGGTGATCAGAAGACCAACCTGAGAGGCAGAACCAAGGGGACCAGCAGTTTATGAATGTCAAGTCTCAGCTACAGGAGGAGCACACCATCTACCACAGGCAGGACAAGGCCAGGATGTCCAGCTCAACCCCCCCCCCACCTCACAAAGGTGCTGAGCCAGCAGCTCCTGTACCCTGCAGAAGGATTCCCCAGGGAAGGGGCTCTGGGGAGAAGAGTCCCTTCCCTATGGCTTTTCCCCAGTCCTAATGAATCATTCAGCTTTCCATTATGTTGATAAAATGCTTATTTATCCTTGGTTCCCAAGGTTTCAGTACATGGCCTATTGAATCCGCTGTCTTTGGGTATATGGTAAGGTAACTCATGGTGAGAATATATGTTGGAGGCAAGGAAAGAGATGAAAGATGAAAAGCAGCTGGGTCCCACAATCTACTCTAGATCAGATTCCCACCAGGCCCCACATTCTACAGCTTCTGCCATGTCCCAACAGCACCATCAGCCAGGGACCAAACCTTACAAAAAATGCTTTGTGGAGGAGATTTAAGATCCAAACGGTAGCATCTGCTAATAAAACGCTGTGGCTCAGGGCTGAAGAAATGGCTCAGTGGTTAAGAGCACTGGCTGTTCTTGCAGAAAACCTCAGTTTGAATCCCTGCACCCACATGGTGGGTAATAACCTTCTATAGCTCCAGTTCCAGGGGATTCAACACCTCTTCTAATCTCCACAGGCATTGCACAACACAAGTGCACTTACATACAGGCAGGGCATACATTCGTACATGTAAAACTAATAAACTATCTTTAAAAAGAGCCAGCTGTGGTGGCACACACCTTTAATCCCAGAGGCAGGCATATTGCTGTGAGTTCAAGGCCAGCCTGGTCTACATAGTGAGCCCGAAGCCAGCTGGGGCCATAGGAAGACCCTGTCTCAAAGAGAAAACCCAACCAACAATGCCATGCTCCACAGAGAAAAGAATGAAGGAATGGATACCATTCATTAGTGTGCTTTGTTTGATTTTTTTTTCTTTTTTAAAAAATTTATTATTTTTATTTTATGTGTTTGAGTATATTGTCTCCATGTATGTAAGTGCACCTGTGTTGTGCAATGCCCTCAGAGGTCAGAAGAGGGCATTGGATCCCCTGGAACTGGAATTAAATATAGGTGTTAGTTGCCACGTGGGTGCTGAGAATCAAACCCAGGGCTTCTGTAAGAGCAGCCAATGCTTTTAACCACTGAGCCATCCATCCAGCCCATGTTTGTTTACTCTTGAGAAAGGATCTCATATAGCCATGCTGGCCTCAAACTCGCTATGGTAGTCAAGGGTGACCTTGAACTTCTGATCTTTCTGCCTCTATCTCCCAGATGCTGGGATACAGGGGTGCCCCACCATGCCTAGTGTTGTGATATGTATTGATAACAGGCTTTCAAGAAGCACAACACACATTTTCCACTGTGAGATGGCCACTCTACAGCCCAAGCTAACCTGGAAGTCACTCTGTAGTACAGGCTGAACTTGAATTCATGGGGGTTCTCCTACCTTAGCCTCCCAAGTGCTGGGATTACAGGTTATGCTGCTACGCCTGGTTTGGATTTTCTAATAGTGAACCATTTTGCAGTCCTGGAATAAACTCTATCTGGTCAGGAATTATTGTTCTTTTTTTCATTGTTGTGATACTATCTAATAACAAGTGTATCATAAAGGATGTCCTACTTTTGTGTTTTGAGATGCTGTTGAATTCTCTGGCTGAGGTTTCAGAGCTTTACTTCAGCAGGCGAGATTGATCTGTGTGAAACATCACTCACAGAGAATATGTTTATACCGGCTATGTATTGTGGGGAAATGTTTTATTTATGTGAGTGTGTATTTCTCTCTGTGTGTGTATGGATATGTGTGTGCAGGTGCTCACATGGGCCAGAGGTGGTGCTGGATCCCTTGGAGCTGGAGTTAGAGGTGTTTCCAAGCTACCTGTTGTGGGTGCTAGGATCTGAACTTCAGTCCTCTGATAGAGCATTAAGCACTCTTAACTGCTGAGCCATCTTCCCAGCCCCTGAGGGAAATCGTTAAACTCTTAAAAAATGGGAAGCAGAATTGTCTAAATGAACTCAGCACACACATACAGCTTGAATTAGACAAGCAGCCATTTGTTGCATTGTTCTGAGACACTGAAGCATGATGTCACAGTTTGCCAACATTCACAGGAGTCCTATTGGAGGGGGTTCATATAAAATTGAATTAGAGAAAACAATATGCACATCGCATTGGAATCTGAAAAGAATCAGAAATCGAAATGCTATCTTAAAGAATCTAAACTGGGCATGGTGGCTCATCCTCTTATCTTGGCTCTTGGGAGGCCGAGGCAGGGGGATCTGGAGTTCAAAGTCATCCTTGACTACTGAAAATTCAAGGCCAGTTTGGGATATGCATCAGTCCATGTTTCATAAAACAAAAACAAAAGGTCATGTAGCAAAGGGTAAAAAGAACAAACGGGCAGGCTGGGGCGAAAGCTTTAAGCTCCTACCTTCGGAGGAGAGAGCAGGCAGATCTTTTTGTAAGTTCAAGGCCAACGCCGGTCTATAGAGGGAGTGTCCAAGACAGATGGGGCTAAAGAACCCGTCTGAAAAGACAACAAAAAAAAAAAAAAAAAAAGACAACTGGGTTAACAGTTTGCTTAAATTAGAATCCACTCCAGAAAAGAATGCTGAGATGGCGTCTGGGGCACCCACACCCACATTTTATCACAGTTGGACGAGGTGACCAGAAATCCACAAAGATGCCAATGCTGTCATTTTAGAAAAAGCCAAGTATAAATTTCGGGTAGCTTTGCTTGAACTGGCTTAATCCACACACGAAAAATTATATGGCATTCTGGTGGAGTCCTGGGCACACTGAGGCAGCCCACCTTTACAGCCAGTCCCTTCTCAACCCAGCCCAGACTGACTACTGTAAGTCGTTGGGCGCACTAGGCCCACCCTATCTAGGCCCCTTTCAGCTAACGTGAGGCAGACCCAAGGCCACTGAACTTTCTCCTGGAGGATACCCTGGGAAGATGAGATGGTAGGGTGATGTAGACTGTGATGACAGGCCTGTAGACATTCTTGTCCTCACTGCCATTCTGCCTTACCTGCTTCCCAGCAATATTCTTTCTTTCTCCCCAACTCTACCCCACAAACTGCAGCGCCCCAATTTTTAGCACATATTTTTTTTTTTTTTGGTCTTTTCAAGACAGGGTCTCCCTGCAGCCCCAGCTGTCCTGGAACTCATTCTGGACCAGGCTGGACTCGAACTCACAAAGACCCGCCTGCCTCTGCCTCCCGAGTGCTAGGATTAAAAGCACGCGCCACCATGCCCAGCTTTATAATATTTTTTGATTTATGTATTTTTATTTTCTGTGTATGAGTGTTTTGCCTGCATGTAGGTAAGTGCACCCATTCATGCACTGCTGGTGGAGGTCAGATAGGGCATTTGGTCCCCTGGAACTGGAGTTGCCGATGGTTGTTAGCCACCATGTGGGTTCTGGGGGGAATCGAATCCTGGTCTTTTGCAAGATGGGCCAGTGCTCTTAACATCTGAGCCAGCTCTCTAGCCCCCTGCCCTATTCTTGGGCAAAGCAGTTCATCTTTCTGTTTCTTTTGCTTAGCCTAGGCCCTGGAGCAGGAGTATCTTTCCAATTTTCTTAGTTGCTTTTATGTTGCTGTGATGACAAGAGCAACTTAGGAAAGGAGGGTTAATGTTGATTCATAGTTCAAGGCACCATTCATCATTGAGGGGGGAGGTTCTCAGTGGCAGGGGCTTGAAGCAGCTAGTCTCATTATCCAGCCAGAGAGCATCCAGCAATGGATGCCTGTGCTCAGCTGGCTTCTCCTTTTTTTTTAAAATTAGAATTCTTTTTTTTAATTTTTAAAAAATTTCATTTATTTATTTATTTATTTATTTAATTTTTTTGGTCTTTTTGAGACAGGGTCTTCCTGTAGCCCCAGCTGTCCTGGAACTCACTCTCTAGACCAGGCTGGCCTTGAACTCACAAAGATCTGCCTGCCTCTGCCTCCCAAGTGCTAGGATTAAAGGCGTGCGCCACCACGCCCGGCTTAAAAATTTTCATTTATTTTTTATGTGTATGAATGTACTGTCTGCATGTAGGTTTGTGCACCCGTGTCGTGCAAGGCCGTGGAGGTCAGAAGAGGGTGTCAGATTCTCCTGGACCTGGAGTTAAAGATGGTTCTTAGGCGCCATGTGGGTGCTGGGAATCGAACCCGGGTCCTCTGGAAGAGCAGTCAGCACTCTTAACCACTGAGCCATCTCTCCAGCCCTGGCTTCTCCTTTTTATACAATCCAGGACCCCAGCTTAGCGACTGGTGCCACCCACTTTTAGCGTGGATCTTGCTGCCTCAGTCAAATATAGGCAAGCCCTCACAGTCATGCCCACCCTGCCCAGAAACAAAATAACTCCTCACAGGTTGTCCCATCAGGTTGACAATTAACACTAACACATCATGCCAATCAAACCTATCTCTAAAAGTAGCTTTACTCCTTTTAGAAAGGGTTGTACCAAGATGTCTGAGTGCCTGGGAAAGCAGACCAAGGGGTTGGGGAGACAGACTGGGGACCCCATTCCTGTGTGCAGAGAAGCTAGCTGCTCATGGCGGAGCAGATGAAGAGGTCCAAGCTGGGCTGCCCAGGGAAGCACTGTTTTGGCAGCGAGCAGTTCGTGAAGAGCTTTGGGTTCCAACTAGGTCTAGAAGACAAAGATCAGGGCTGGCTGGATTGGATCTAGCAGGGGCTGGGTGTGGGGGTGGTTTTCTTGGTATGGGTGGCAGTGCAAACAGAGGGCACAGGCTGCCGTTTTGGCTACTCCACCTGGTGCAGGGCGTGGATGGGGCATCCTTGAGGACAGGAGGAGCAGCTTGTGAGGGCACTTTCCAGAAAAAGTCCATTAAGGCTTGTTCAGGCTTTAAGGTAATTGAGACTTGTATAAATGAGGGTGGTAGATGTAGAGGAGGCATGTCAGGTGGGGAATTTCGAGAATCGAAGCTCTGAGGAAGAAAGAGGCGCTTTTAACCTGGAGCTCCTTAAGTGCCACGGATGTGCTTGGAGCAGCTTCTAAAATGAGGGCCCAAATTCGCTTCCTAACGGTACCGACATGCTTGGAAATGTTTGTTTAATAACCAGAAGATGGACAAGGACATAGGGAGCATAATTCCCACAGCAACAACTGACCTCATCCCTTGGGCCTCAGTTTCCCTTTCTGACAAGCAGGCCTATCTCTGACTCTCGACCTCAGAAACCAGAGTCCGAGGTTTGGGCTTAGCACTGAGTGCTGCTGAACAGACTCCACGTGGGCGTTCCAGGAATGGTGATCTGGGTCGGTGCCGGGTGGAGACCCTGGCTTGGAACTTCTCCCAGCTCCGCCCAGCCTCCCTTTGTTCCTCCAGGTCCCGCCCCCTCCGCTCAGCTCCCTCGCCATTGGTAGGGGGGCGGGCCTAGCGTAGGGTCCCAAGGGCGGGGCTCGGGCGGTGGGCGGGGCCTGGTGCGCCTGCGCAGTGTCCTCGGGTCGCTGCCCCACGCCGGCGGCATCTCTGGGCCCGGCCGAGGCGAGAACCGACACCGTGCAGAGCCCCGCCCCGGGGCTCCATTGTTGAGGCGGCCGGCACTCTGCGGCTGCGCTCCGCTCCGCTGGCCCAGCGCGCCGCGAGGCGGTGGCCTGAGGTGAGGCGGCGAGGGATTAGGACCCAGCGGAGTCCAGGTGTCCTGTGGGGGTCCCGGGCCGGATGGGGTCCCTTGACAAGGCACGGTCTCCAGGGTGGAGCAGGGTTCCTGGACAGAACAGGGTCCCAGGGCCAGGTAGAGTCTCCATACAGGGCTGGGCAGGGCCCCCCAGAACTGGGTAGGGTCCCCAGGGTAGAGCAGGGTCCCTAGGGCTGGGTAGGGTTCCCAGGGGAGAATCAGGGTCCATACAGGGCTGGGCAGGGTCTCCAGGACCAAGGGTCCCCAGGACCGGGCAGAGTTCACAAGCCTGGGTAGGGTTCCTAGGGCTGGGTAGGGTCCCTAGGACTGGGTAGGGACCCCTGACAAGGCAGAGTCTCCATGGCCGGGTAGGGTCCGGGCCGGGCAGGGTCCCTTTGCAGGGCTGGTTTTCCTGAGACCGGGCAGTATGTCCGGAACTGGCAAGGGCCCTGGTTGCTGTCCCCAGAAGATACTCAGGTCAGGTCTCTAGGGTCGGGCGGCGGCTTCCCACCAGCACCGTGCTACCGAGGCTGGAGGGACTGTGGTCCTCGGCCGGGCGGCCGCGTGGTGGCCGCCGCCCTGCGCCTGGCGGGATGGTAACCCCAGGCTGGGACAGAGGGGTACCAACCGTGCGCCCCGGCATTGTCTCGCCGCGGGTGGCACTCAGGGCGCTGTGGCTTGAGGTCCTGGTCACCCTGCGAATGGGCTCGTCTCCGTCCACCCTCCTTCTATGTAACTGGTTCACTGTCACTGCGGGGAACTGGGGCGACCCGCGCGTGGGGCTCTGCTGGTTCCCTAGGTGGTGTGGGTGGCTCCGGAGGTGGAGGTAACTGTGGATTTGATGCGGGGCGGGGGGTGGGGTGGGCGGGAGGGGGGAGGGGGCAGTCCGGGTCATTCTGCTGGCAGGGAGGCTCTGTGTCTGTTCTTGAATTGGTGGGACTGGTTCTAAGAGTGTCACTGCGGGTGACAGCGTGGACCTGAAGGCGTGGGGTCTCGGTCACTCTGTGAGTGGGTCACCTGGCTTGTTCCCCGTCTTATGGATCTCCGCTTTGCTGCTTGTTTAGGGTGTGTGTTGGGACAGCTGTAAGTCTGTCAGGGTGTGCCTCGTTGTTAGCTATGGGCGCCATCGGCCTGCAGTGGATGGACTGCCACCCATTCTTTGATTTACTGTCTTTGCCCAGTGAGCTGAAGCAGGAACTGCAGGGTCTCAGGAGGGGCCTGGCCTGGGGAGCATCAGGCAGGGTTATCATCAGGCAGGAGGGCCGCGTGTCCAGCTATTGAGTTTCCTGTGCCAGTACTAGGCTCAGCCATCCAGGAGCTGACGCTGATTGGAGGGAGCAGAGCCCCTCTGCCCGGTGCTTCTTGATTTCTTCCGTTGAGAAAAAAAAAAAATCTGGAAAGCCGGATTTGACTTTGTAGCTCCCAGGGTCTGGCAAGTGGAGGAAACTCTCCCAAGAATTTGGCAGGCCTCAAAATGCGTTTGCATCAAGAAAATCCACACCCAGGGAATGAAGCCAAAGCAGTTACAGTTGGAGGTCAGATTTATGAAGGCAGCTCTGGGGTGAGGTCCAGGGATGGGGGTGGGGAACCTGATGCCTTCCCTTGGGCTTGGCCCTCCTCAGCCTCCAACAAAAATGGAGTCATTCATTGGATGACTGTTTCTTGAAGTGTTTTAAACACACTTGTTATGTCTCAGGAATGATTCTTGTCCCTGGGGGATGCAGAATCAAGACAGTTTTTCCTTTTTAAGAGGAGAGAGAGGAGAGAGAGAGAGAGAGAGAGAGAGAGAGAGAGAGAGAGAGAGAGAGAGACTCCACAACTGGAACAAGATACCCAATCTGCAGTTCTTTCTGAACAAGAGATGGTGTCCAAATAGTGAAAGTACAAGTCAAAGCAGTGCTAGTAACAGCTGCTGCCGCAGGGACAAGTCCCACACTTCCTCTGCCTTTGCCTGCTCATGCTGCTCTGTGGGCTCAGGGCTCGGCTCTGACTTCTGTGTTCTGACCACAGTCTCTGCCTAGTTAGTAGTGGCACCTTGTGTTTGAAGCTTTCTTGCTTTCTTAGTCTTGTTCTTCAGGACCTTGAGTCTGTACGGACATTTTGAGTTTCAGCAGTGAGTGATTAACTAGCACTGCTTGAAAAATGCCGTGCTGGGGACAGACCCTTCTGCACCCGGAGCAGGAGGTGCTGCCAAGTGAGATGTCCTTTTCCTAACAATGAGCCCACACATTTAAATGTCATTTAAACCTGCAAAGCCTTGATTCTCCAAAGGGTTTTAATGCTTCTTTTCCTATCTTACTTGTGTTTGTTGCATGGTGCAGAGTATTTGGTCAGAATTTCTAGAGTCTAATTTTGGCCCTGGAATTAGTTTATTGTTTGTTCTTGAATGTTTTCTTCTCTAGATTTCAGCCGCCTTACTCTCGAGGGTCTTAAACTAGACAATTTCTAAGAACATTCTCGGCCCTAAACCTTTCATTCCTTCAACCAAATATAGCAGAGGAATGGTTGCTTATTAGCAATGGTATAAAGGAGATATTTGAAAATGTGGCTAAAGGACAAACTCCTTTCCTGCCCTTTGTCTCTTTTTAGAAAGGTTAGGTAGCTCATCAGTGTATAAGACAGACATCTAGGGGCTGGAGCGATGGCCTAGCGGTTAAGAGCGCTGACCGCTCTTGCAGAGGACCCAGGTTCGATCCCCAGCACCCACATGGCGGCCGAGAGCTGTCTGAAACTCCAATTCCAGGAGAACTCCAGTTCCAGGGGAGTCCGATGCCCTCTTCTGACCTCCGCGGCATTGCACGTCACGGGTGCACAGACTTGCATGCAGACAATACATTCATACACATACGGAAATAAATAAAATTTAAAAAAATTAAAAAAAAAAAAAGACAGACATCTACCATGGAAGCCTGGGCCAAGATTTTTGGTAGTACCTCGTGCACTGTTTTTAAAATGAAAATTTTGTATTTTGTATTTTTTGGCTTTTAAAGATTTATTTTTATTCGTGTGTGTGTGTGTGTGTGTGTGTGTGTATGTGTGTATACATGTGTACAGGTGCCTGGGGAGGCCAGAAGAGGTCATAAGATCCTCTGGAGTTGGAATTAAAGGTTGTTTTGATCTGCGCGATGCGGGTGCTGAGTCCTCTGCAGCCCCTGAGCGTCTCTCCAGCCTTTTGCGTACTTAATTTGGTTTGCACCATCTTCACTCTGTCATTTTTCCCCTTGTAAAGTTGTTGGGTATAGATCTTTTTTTCTCAGGAGTATTTTTGTCCATTTTTTAAGTACCATATAAAGTTCTGACAACTGTGTGTCTCCGTGTCCCAATATATAGCAGAGATTTTATTTTGGAGAATCTAAAGCCAATGGAGTTTTGAGAGTGCCTTGAGTAGAAGCGCTTAGCTTCAAGCCTCATGTAAACTTAGTGCTTCTGGGGGCTGGAGAGATGTCTCAGCAATTAAGCACTGGCTGCTCTTTCAGAGGACCTGGGTTTGATTCCCAGCACCCACAAGGTGGCTAACAACCGCCTGTAACTCTAATCCTAGGGGATCCGACACCCTTTTCTGATCTGCTTGGGCATTGTACAACATGGCTGCACATGTATACATGCAGGCAATACCCTCATACACATAAAAGTAATAAAATATTAAAACACTTAATGCTTGTGAAATGACGTCACATGTTAAGTGAGCCCCAGAGGAGTTTCATGTGTAAGGAGTATAGAAATCAATCCTTCAATGCTAGCCCTCTTTTCAGTTTATCAGTGTGGTAAAGTGGGATTTGGAATGCTGGAGTTGTTTCCAGCCATGTCTGTACAAAGGACAGGCAGTTTTCTCTGCTGTTCTTAGCTGTTTGGATGACTTAGGGATTGAACATAGATGCCAATCATTCAGTTAAGTAGTTTTAAAATTTTACTCAGGATTGTTTTCCTTTTTAATTTAGGTTCTTTTCCTTTGTTCTTCATGTGATTTGGAGTGTTAGGAAAGTTTAGGAGGAGTCCTTAAAACTCCATTGGATTTTCTCAGATTTTTTTTTACATGCTTAAGCTGAAGTCTAGCTCAGTCTGGTGCTTTGTGCTGAGAGTAGTTTTCATTTGTAGGTAGCTTGGTTTTTATCCAGAATAAGTGGCTGCCAGGAAGGTGGTTTTTTTTTTTTTTTTTTTTTTTTTTTGTGTGTGTGTGTGCTGTGTGTGGTGTGGTGTGGTATATGTTTGGTCTGTTGAGACCGGGTCCCTGTGCCACAAGCTGGCCTGAAACTTGCTATGATAGACCAGGCGGCCTTGAACCACAGAGATCTGCCTGCTTCTAGCTGGGTATTAAAAGGATTATACCACGGACTTGCTGGTTTGTGCCACGAGGTGTTAAAACAATGGTATCACTTCCTTCTCTGGATTTTGATGCCTCTATAATCTTCTTGGCCCTTTACATAGTAGTTCAGGGAGTAACTTTTTTTTTAGATATAGGGCTAAGTGTTGATGTACCCTCAGGCTTTTCCACATCAGCTTTTCCATTTTCAAGTTCCTGTGTCTGTTATTGTAGACTGCCCAGAGCCTTTCTATGTGTTGACAGTACGCAGATACCAATATTGCATTAAGGATTTGCTACTCTGGTTCTCAAGGTAGGGACTTAAAGAAGGTTTTAACTCTATTAAGGTTTTGTTCAGTCTAAGTTCTCTCAACTTCAGTTCTTTTATCTGTAAACGTGAGTTGGTTATTAGTAATACTCCTCCCTTTTTTGTTAATTGAGAGATTACTTAGAGCAGCCAATGAAATTATGAATGTAAGGGAGTTTTAAGTAGTAAGATACTAGTGCCAACAATTAAAGAAGTTCTTTCTTTTTTTTTTTTTTTTTTTTTTGGTATTTTTGAGACAGAGTCCCTGTCGCCCAGCTGTCCTGGGACTCACTCTTAAACCGAGGCTGGCCTTGTTTCTTTAAGGACTTACTACATCTGGGTTTCTTTAAAAACTTAAACTACTTTACACACTCAGTGTCCCAAATGTATGTGTCAGGGAACTAAATTTAGGGTTGTTTTACATCTTTAATTGGTTAATATTGTTTGAGATACACTTTGGGGAAGCCATCAAGTTCATGTTCCAGTTAGAATTAATTCTTGATAAGAAAAATGACTGAATGAATGTTTGATGGTCTTTGCAATGATTAATAGCCCCAAGTGTCATCCTTTAATGATAGTCCTTTCTTGACATTTTGACTCCTAAGGAGCCATCTCAAGGTTGGGGAAGGCAAAGGTCAAGGCAGCCTGAGGTCAAGGCCAGGAAAGTAGTCTCTGGTAGAACTAACTCAAGGATCCCATTAGTGAGCAGCAAGTGTCAGGCTGAGCCCAGCTCCAGCACCAGGGAGGTATCCTTGGACCATCCTCTTCCCAGTCCACGCTGGAAGCTACATGGTGTCTCCAACTGCTGTTCAGAGTCTGGCTGTCAGTCCTGCCTCTTCACCTACTTCTGAGTACCTTCGTTACTCCAGGCAGCTGGAGGGACACAAAGGCTTATAAATCTGGCAATGGGCCTCAAAGAATTTTCTGTTTAAAATGCAGGTATTGTTGTACACCATCCTACGTGGCACCATAAACACACACAGATTCCCTGCAATGTGTGAAAGCACCAGGCTACCAGTGACTCAGACAGGAAGCCCAAGATCAGGCTAATGGGAGAGTAGACCTGGATGCCAGTCCAACACAACAACAGCAGCAAGAGGTTCCTACGGGTGTTTGGGGCCCAGTGCTGCTAAGTTAAAGGAAAAGCAATGGATTATGGAAACTGAAAATTTCTAGGTGTTCTAGGTGATTTAGAATTCCTAAAATCTGTGGCTGAAAGAGTAAGTGTGTAATTTGTTGTTTTGGATTGTCAGCCCTGCCTTCTGTGATTTTTTTTTTTTTTTTTTTTTTTTTTTTGTGGGTGGTGTAACTATCAATTTAGTGGATCTTGATTTTGTTTGGCAAATATTTCACCATTAAACAGAATCTCCAACTGCCAGTTGCACCTTTTGATTAAAGGAGGTCAGTAAGTAACATTTTTTATTGAATGCCCACACTGCACTGACACTCTAGGTATTTTTTACAAATATCACTGTATTAGTTTCCTATCGATGCTCAGACTGTCACAGATTTAATGGCATCAAGCAGCACATACACCATCTCACAGGGTTTCTGTACAGAAATCAGCAGAACAACATTCTTCACCCAAGGCTCCAGGAAGAACTGATCCCACAGTACTTGGGTTTTGGGCCAAGCACAGTTTCTTGCAGTTGTAGGACTAAGTCCTTATTTCCCTGGGACCCCCAGCTCTGAAAGACTTTTTTTTCTGGTTACTACATGCAGCCCTCAAATCAAAACCATCAGGACTATGGCCTCCTGCTGAAGCTGTGTGAGGTCCTCTGTGCTGCTTTTCTGCCTACCAAAATCACTTGGTCCTCTTAGTACAATGTCCTAAGAGGTCGCTATTGTAACCCTTGGTTTTAGAGATCTAAACTAAGGTACCAGTTTTTTTGTTTTTTTTTTAGTGTTTTTGAGATAGGGTCTCCCTTTAGCCCCAGCTGTCCTGAAACTCACTTTGTAGACCAGGCTGGCCTTGAACTCACAGAGATCCGCCTGCCTCTGCCTCCCGAGTGCTGGGATTAAAGGTGTGTACCACCATACCTGGCAAGGTACAAGATTTTTAAATGAGATGTGAGGAACTTGAAGATCTGTGTGTGTGTGTGTGTGTGTGTGTGTGTGCGCACGCGCGCGCACACACGTGCCATGGTATACATGTGAAAGTCAGAGGACAACTTTTGAGAGTTGGTTTTCTTCTTCCATCATCGGATCTGGGGATCAAATTCAGTTGGTCAAGTTAGTGTGGCAAGTACTTTTGTCCACTGAGTCTTCTTGTTCACTCTCTGCCTTATCTTTTTAAGACAAGGTCTGGCAATGAACCCAGTCCTCACAGAATGGCTGGACTAGCCGACCAACCACTGAGCTTCTAGACACATGCTGGGTTTTATGTGGGTGCTAGGTATCAGAACTTGAACTGGAACCATGGAACTGTTTGGAGAGAGAATCCACGATCCTTCCAGGAAATTGCTCTTTTCTGTACGTTTTCCTCTGGAGGGCCTCATGCTTGCCTAGCAGGCACTTTACCCCCTGAGGAGTCTCCCCAGCCCCTTAATGTCCTTTTTAAGTGACAAATTATTAATTCTAACACTGGGGAGGCAGAGGCAGGGTGGTTGTAAGTTCATAGCCAGCCTGGGATACATTGAGAATTTGAGGCCAGGCTCCATAGGGAGACCGTGTTTTAGAAACGTATTGTCTGACTTGCTGTGGAAGTATTTTGAGGTTCATGAGAGTGGAGACTGGTCAGCCACACACAGTTCAGTTTTGTTTGGGAGAAATTAAGTATCCTGCTGTGATTATAGTTTTGCCTACAAGTTCTTAGAATAATTTCTCTGGTGGAAGAAACACCCAGATAGGGAATTTGAATTTGGGACCTCGCCTTCTCAAGGTTTATGTGGAAACTCCTCATGGGGTGAAAAGAACAGGCTTCCAGTCCTGTTTCTGGAATGGACTCAGCTGAGTCAACTCAGCTGTCATTCACACTCCTGAGTATCAGAGCACCTGACTGTTCAAGGCAGACTGGAAGCTCAATAAAGTCTGCACCTCCCTCAGTGGAGTCTGTGTATCCATGGGAAGGGGACACTTGATGAGGACCGCCGAGTTAGACATCCAAGCGTGGCCTTGCCTGTCATTTTGGATGATCATTTCTCATTGACCACCTCACCTCCGTCCCCAGCATAGTGATTGACAGCTCTGCTTGGAGTGTATTACACCTAGGGGTGTAATTCAACATTGGAATGCTTGCCTAGGGTGCAAGGGTTCTGGGTTCCACCAACAGCTCTGAAAGAAAAAAAAAAAGGAGGGGAAAAAACCAAAGAACATAGAACTTCTGATCTTAAAGTATTAAACCTGACCTTCCTGGACTTAGGCATGTGCAGATGTTTTGTGTGTGGTTGTGTGTACTTCCTGGGACAGGATTTCCAGCTTTCCATATATCTTCAAAGTGATTGGACTCCCCAAAGTTTAAGAATACACACTAAATATGATATTCTTGTCGGTCAAGTTTCAGATTTTTGTTTAAACGTGAAACCCATTTTAAACAAAGTTATACAAGGGTACAGTTTTAAGAGTCAAAAGTTCTTCAAAGCTAAAAGCAAAAACATAGCAATTGCCTACTCTACCCTTCTCCACCCTTGCTCTGATCCCTAGAGGCTGACACTTTGAATATTTAAGCAGGGAAGGGGGAGAGAGAGAGAAAGAGGAGAGGAGAAGAGAGGGGAAGAGGGGAGTGGAAGAGGATAGGAGAGGGAGGAAGAACAGGAGAGGAGGGAGGAGAGAGAGGAGGGAGGAGAGAGGAAAGAAAGGAGAAAAGGGAAGAGTTGATGAAAGAGGAAGGAGGAGGGAGAGGGGAGAGGAGGGAAGGGAGGGATTAAAAAGGAGGCAGGGGGGAAAGAAGGGAGGAGGAAGGTGGGAGAGAGCAATCTGAGGGAAAGGACTTCATCTTCCCCTGCCCCTGCCCCTGCCCCTGCCCCTGCCCCTGCCCCTGCCCCTGCCCCTGCCCCTGCCACCGCCACCCACTTCTTTGTCTTCTGCCTTTCTGGTCTTGTTCTTGTGATACTGAGACAGAGGAAAAAATACATACTTGGTTTCTGTTTTGGTTCTTGTTTGGGAGCTCCTGAAATTTACAATTTCCTGAGTGGTAGAGATGATAGGAACATTTTTCCCTTCTAATATTTGGTTGCAGTCCCCAAAGCTTCCAAGACCCTTGGAATCACTGGAGCCATAGGATTTCATAATAATGGGATGACTGAAGGCTGGACTTCTGGGTAGTTTTAGGCCTGGGGCTGGCTGCCAGGGGGATCAGGGTAGGATTAGGGGGGAAGTTCAGTCCCTACCACTTGCCTCTGGGGAGCATCTAAGGGTTAGAGATTGAGTTAATCAGCATTGGCCAATGTTTTAACCTGTCTGCCCAATGGTAGAATTTGCACATGCCTCCTAAACAATAGGATCCAGGAGCAAGCACATTGTATGACTTCTCAAGACGCCAGGGAAGCAGCGGTGCCTAGAGAGCATGGAAAAGCAGCATGACTTGCTTTTGGGGGAGAGTTCCCCAACTTTTCTTTCTAGATCCTTGTATGAAATTTTCATTTTCTATTTTAAATTTCAAGAATTCCATTAAGGTCCCTGAGAGAAAAGTATATGGCATATGTATGTGTACCAGTACACAGACCAACCTGTGGTATTTTTTTAGGCTGTTTTATTTATTTATTTTTAATTATCAGATAACAGTTGTATGCATTTACAATGTGCAATGTGGTGTTCTGAAATATAGAATTATGGAATTGTCACCTCATAGACAGATGCTTGGGGATAATGCTCTGAGTACCTCACCACTGTCTCGGCCACTGTGCGGGGGCAGTGAGGGTTCCAGAGGAGAGGTTGCCCTCTATTGCTCTCCAGCCTTCTGGGGTTTGACAGTAGCTGCAGGATACCACCACAGCTTGAAAGAGGCATTACCACTCTCCCGTCATCAGTTCTGTAATGTACAGCAGACATGTACCTTTCAGTCCTTGAAGTTACACATATTTCTCTGCATGTCCTATGTGCCCTGCATGCTCTTGTCCTCTGTGACCATGTGAAAGCTCACTTTTGTCCTTCCCTTTGTATACTGAGGCTGTCTGGGTGGCCCTGGGCTTCCTGGCAGCTCTGCCACCAGCAGGCTTAGTGTGCCCATAGCTTCCTTGTATGTGACCCATCCAGTGCAGTGGACTGGCAGGGGTGACAGCAGCACTCAGGAGGTAAAGGGGAGTGTTGTGACCTCCCAACAACCTTGGGGTGATTTGGTTTTTCTCAAGGAAAAGCTGTTGAGCAAAGGACAGAGAACTGGCTACTGTTACTTCGTGTTCTGGCTGACAGAGCGACTGCCACAGGTGGGTAAACCTGGCTCAGTGGCTGACTTCCAATGTGGGGATATTGTCAGAGAATATTCAAGGAAATGTTCTGCAGGACTTCTGACTCTTGGAACCAGGTGCCTGGTGTCCCCAGGTCCTGCTACTAGGTGACCCATGTGCCCCAGAGCTGCTGCTATGCAGCTTTTTCTTATGTAGAAGGGCAGGGGCGCATCCGAGCCTGCAACTGAGCTGTCACTCACTGGCCATCAAGTCATTATTGTTACTGTGTGGGAGGAGTATGTCACTCTCCTGCCTCGGTGGGGCAGTTCAGTGAGAGACAGATGAGTGGGGGTGGACTGTAGATGTGATCTGAGCTAGAGAGGCCAGACCCCAGTGCTTCAAGGAAGAGAGAGCCTGCAGGGAGAGGAAATGGATGGGACTCTGGCTTTCTTAGCTCTCAGAGAGTCCAGGCCTGGTCTTGTTCAGATGGTGTTTCCTGCGTGCCCTTTGCTTTCTTTGCGGAGCAGTGAGTACCAGCACAGAGAAAGCAGCTTTGTCTTCTGTATAGTACAAACCCCTGTCTAGTTGTTGTCTACCAGACTGGGGCCACTAGAGAACATGTCTCCAGTCTAATAGACACTGTTCGGTGTGGACTGGGGACTCACGGCAGCCTGTCTCCTGCCTGTCCCCCAAGGTTCCAGGTGCATGCTGATTTAGAGAGGACAAAGAAGCTGCTGTACAAGGCACAGGAGACATTTGGTTTGAAAAGATGAGACTTGATATACCGAGTCTGGCCCTGAGAGCACCTAACAGAATAGGTAGAGCTTGGCCTCCTCCCCTGCATTGAGCTGTCCTGTGTAACACAGTGTGCAGTGTCACTGAGGCCTCTACTTTGTTGAGCTGTCCTTTTTCCATAGAGCCTTTGGGGTGGCTACCAGGTTGGCCAGACCTGCATAGGTATGCTGGCTCTGTGACATTGATTGATATGCAGATAAGTCATCCGACTCTCTGAGGCTCTTTGTTAACTCTGTGCCCAGTGTAGTGAACAGTGGACCAAGGTGACGAAGCAAAGAGCCTTGGTTCTGGTAAGTGGACTCACAGTAAGAACAGTTTAACTTGGGAAGAAACCTAATGGACTGTTTATCCAGACTGGGGGCTTGTGGAAATGCTGGACAAAAGAGCTTAGAAGAAGATTCCTTGGAAATGTCCCTGCAGGGGAGCGGGGCTTGGTTTGTTATTGTCACATAAATTTGTCCACACCCAGACACCCACTTTACTCCAGGACCATGGAATACAAAGCTCTGGCTGTTTGGGTGTGGGGAGGTATTTGGTTTAACTGTTTAACTTTGGCTGCAAGTGCTGGGGAGGCGGGGGCCTTGCATTTTTGTTCTGTGAGGATTGCTGTTGTGGAAATAGGACAGAGGTGTAGCTCTGCAATGTGGACTATGATCTGGCTTGCAAAGGAGAGGAAAAAAAGAGAAGATGCGAGGAGAGGACTGGAGAGCTCACATTGGCCTTAAATGGTATAGGCCGCTTGAAATGACCTCAGAGGAATAGACAGGAAAGAGATGTCTGTTTCCTTTAAAAACCTTCCCAGACCAGGTATGTCACATGTGTCCTGTGTGGCAGCCCTATGATTATGACCATTTTGCTGAGGACCTGGAGGCACCGAAAGCTGCCCACGGCTCGGAGCCAGGTACTGTTGGAGTTCAGGGAGCACAGTAAGTCTGGCTTCAGAGAGCCTGAGGGCCACTGCCTTTTGCCTGCTGAAAGCTGCCCCTGAGCAATGTGTTTTGCTCTTTCTCGGAGTGCATGGGGCGGTTTCTTTATCCTTTAGGGCTAAACCTAAACCTGGGAAAATCCTCCAAACCCTACTGGGAGGCTTGAGATCTAAGCAGAGGGCTGCTGTCTCTGATTGTGCTACTTGCAAGGTAGAGGTAAAGAGTAATTTTGCCAAGCCGAGCATGGTAGCGAATGCTTTTAATCCCAGCACTTGGGAGGCAGAGGCAGGCAGATCTCTGTGAGTTCAAGCCCCACCTAGTATCCATAGGGAGTTCGAGGCCAGCTGGGGCTACACGGAGACCCTGATTTTGCCAGATGAAAAGACCAGGATGGCCAAGGAAATGGCCGAGCAGCAGCCTGTGAGCTTGTATTCTTGAATGGGGGAGGAAGGAGTGCAGCCCTGAGTGGTGAACAGTCAGCTGTCCTGGGCCTGGCAGTCCAATTCTTACTTTTTCCTAGGGTGGATAGACGGCAAGCCATGCAGTTTCTTTCTTTTCTTTTTTAAGGAACTGTTCACAATGTTTATTAAACATTTATACAAGAAGCAACAAAAACTTCCAAGAGGATATTGAAGGTCAAATAATAAGCTGCTTTCTTTCAAGTTAAAAACTACTTTTAGAATGCCAGAAACAGCCGGGCGTGGTGGCGCTTGCCTTTAATCCTAGCACTTGGGAGGCAGAGGCAGGCAGATCTTTGTAAGTTCAAGGCCAGCCTGGTCTACAGAGTGAGTTCCAGGCCAGTTGGGGCTACAGGGAGACCCTGTCTCGAAAAGACTAAAAAAAAAAAAAGAATGCCAGAAACTAGGTGAGTCTCAACTGGCCAATTTTCTGCTTCCTGTCTATTTAATCCCTTAGCATAGAAAGAAACTCACGATCAAGAGACAGAAGCTGTAATCACAATAGCCCTTTTTTTCATACTCAGTGATATATTTGCTCATTGAAGAGAGAGGAAAGAGTCAGGAGTAAGAATGAAAATGAAAG
>VZQC01012005.1:3783937-3950838 GCA_009823505.1 Rhizomys pruinosus | reverse complement strand
TCTAGTTCTTTCTGGAGTTTATCAATCTATTCCTTTAGTTCTTTCTGAAGTTTGTCATTGTATCCCTCTAGGTCCTTTTTGAGTTTTTCATTCTCTCTCTTTAGTTCTCTGAATTCTTCTTTATTTTCTTTAATTCCCCTTGTAGGTCTGCAATTATTCCTCTAAGCTCTGTTCCTTGGGTCACCTCCAGGGGGATCCCATTGTACCTGTAGGATCTCCTACGGGTTTGGTAGAGCCTGGTACAGGATTATCCTGTGCCTTTCCCATGTTGTCCCTTCGTTGTGTCCCTGTCATGTGGGTTTCCCTTTTGTGATTCAAATCACAAACGTCTTTTCACTATGTTAGCAGATGCTTTTGCTTGCCTCCTTCTGATGCTTTTTTTTTTCTTTCCTCCTCCTTGTTTATGGAGTATTGTCTAGGTTTCAGGCTTTCAATTTTGTTTATATATTGGATATTGGAAGCCTAAGTCACTCTTCTCTTCCTGTTCTGAAGGTTCTCCAAAAAAAGTCCACTTGGATACTCTCTCATCAATTCCAGTTGGGGGGGAGGGATATATGCCTGACTTAGCCTGTGCCCAGGTACCTGCCTGGAGCGACTTCTGGGTTCCTGTGCCTCAGGAGCCACACCTGCACAAAGCCACAGAGGCACCAAACCCGACCCGCCGGTCACCAGCTGCAAAGGCGAAGGGCGGCTTTTCCCAGACAGCCACCCCCTACAAAAGGGTTCAGAGTTGGGACCCTTTTCCAGCAGCCCAGGAGACAATCTACCCTAAAATCTTGCCATGCAGTTTCTGGTCTAAACAGGGCAGGTGTTTGAATCAGGTTCTCACCACAGCCCACGATCTTCACAGAAAGCAACAAGGCCAGGATGTGATCGCTCACCTGCAGCTGCCCAGGGAGGGTTTTTTTTTTTTTTTTGAGGTTTTTTTTTATACCCATAACTGTTACAGATAGAAGCGTTGATTCTCAAGTGGACCTAACATGGATTTATCCAAGTCTGCTAAAACAGAAGTTCGGTAAGCATTTAGAAGCCACCTACACCTGAGTTGAAAGATGGAAACAAATCCAGGTTTGGAAACACTTGTGAGTACAGATGCTGTTGAATCTGTGTACCCAGGATGCAAGGTGCAGGAGCCTTCATCCTCCTCTAAGACCTGCTTCTTCCCTGGGTAAGGTGGTGGGAGGGTTACACAGCTGTTATGCACCAGTGTTTGCCAGATGTTCTAAGCCTGTTACTCCATTTAATACAATCTGGCAGGGTGCATTGTTCTTGGTGTGTCTATTTAAGATACCTCACAGAGTCACCTTAAGGAGGAGAGGTTGATTTGGGTTCATGGCTTCAGAGGGATTTCAGTCCATCCTGGTGGGAAGGATGATAGAAGGGGTGTGAGCTGGCCTAGGTTCACAGTATGGCAGACCAGGAAGCAGAGATTAGGACTAGACCTTTGTGGCCCTTGACTTTCCAAGGCCCACCCCTAGGGGCCTATTATCTCCAAAGCCCCAACTATTAAAGGCTCCACAGACTTCAAAATAGCACCACAAACTGGAGACCAAGCTTTCAAAACGTGCGTCTGTTGGGGGCATTTCGGATTCAAATTCCAACACAGGTGAATACTGTTCCTATTAAGGGTAGTGTGATCAAAGCTTAGGAAAGTCAAGGAAGTTACTTCTAATCACAAAATCAAAAATGGGAGAATGAAAAACTTGGCAAGCTCAGAGTTTTGACTGAAAAGCTCCTGGGTTTTTTAGAAGGCTTGGATGTTTCCTTGTTCAGTGGGAGAGTGACTGGTCTCTCTGTGCTTGGAAATCTATGGACCAGACACATGAGTCATCTTTTGTGGATGTAGAAATACCTCAACTCTGTTGAGAAAGGCAAAGGCGGGCTGGAGAGATGGCCTAGCGGGTAAGAGCGCCGACCGCTCTTGCAGAGGACCCGGGTTCGATCCCCAGCACCCACATGGCGGCCGAGAACCGTCTGTAACTCCAATTCAAGGAGAACTCCAGTTCCAGGGGAATCCGACACTCTCTTCTGACCTGCGCGGCATTGCATGACACGGGTGCACAAACCTGCATGCAGACAGTACATTGATACACATACAGAAATAAAAAAAAAAAAAAAAAAAAAGGGAAAGGCAAAGGCTACTTGCTCAGAGACTGTCATCATCACTATGGTTGACAGACTGACATAGGCCACAGGGAAAACGTCCTGGGGAGAGGTAGGCTCAGGTGGGCCTGATAGAGGCCACCAGCAGGGGCAAGCTGAGGCGCCACCTTGAGGCAGGTGTCTGAGAGACAGGTGTCTGTGGTATGGGCTGTTTGGCTTCTCTGGTTGGCCTTGGTATGAGGCAGAGGCACATGGGGTAACTGTGGGTGAACAGTCACATCCTGCATGCTGGGCCATGTTGCAGAACTGTGTTTTAACCCTGGGCTGTCCCTGGAGATGGTGCCTGACCTTGTGCATGTCTGACCAAGGCAGGGTGGTTTCTGGGTATGTGGTAGACAGGGATAGGCCCCCAGTAGGTGGCTGCAGGCCATTGTCTAGGCTCTGTTTATGTGTACATTCTGGTCATTGACTACAAGGTCAGTCTTTCATTTTTTTTTGTCTAAAAATATTAAGTGATGAATTGGATGTGCTGAAAATTTTTAGGTGTCTCCTGTGTTCCCTGGAAGTTGGGATTTCTTCAGAATGGATATGGACACTAAGCCACTTACCTTGAGGCCCTAGATGGGTGTCATCGTAGCGTCCACTGGTTATCTGCTCTTGTCCACAGCCAGTCTGGCACTACCTGGTTTGGGGCCCACCACGTCCCTGCACTTCTCATCTTTCCTGTGTTGTGTTGTCTCCCTTGGTATTTGCCCCTTCTTAGTGCGGCTTACTTTGTGACCTTTGTCATTGGCACAAAGGTGTCCAGTGGAGTTTGTGACTTGGAAGGGCTTGTTGCCGATGTATATATAAGCTGGGATTCACAGACTCTGTCCAGCCTTTTTTGATGCCATTCCAGAAATTGACCGCCGAGCTATCTGTCACAGTAGGATTATGACGAAGATGTGTCTGTGGCTAAGAGTGACACCGTGTTATTACTGTCTTTTTCGTTTTTGTTTCTTTTTGACAGGGTCTCCCTGTAGCCCCAGATGGCCTAGAACCTATGTAGACCAGGCTGGCCTTGACTTTTTGAGAGATCCACCTGCCTCTGCCTCGTGTGTTCCTGGGATTGAAAGCACGTGTCACCATGCCTGCCTGGCCCTCTTTTGTTTCTTGAGACAGGGTCTTGTGCATCCCAGGTTGGCCTCCAACTCTTATGTAGCTCAAGCTGGCCTTGAACTCCTGGTCTTTCTGTCTACACCTCCCAAGTGCTAGTGTTGTACACAAGCACCACCATACCAGGATGACTTTTCATTTCTCCATACTTCCCACTCTTCCTAGCACAGACATTTGGACTGGCCTTGTGTGTCATTAGAAACATAAAAGGATCAACGTATTATTTACTAACATGTACTTGAAAAAAACTCCTTTTCGACAAGGTTGGAGGAGGGAACTGAATCTTATGTCCCTCCACCCCAGGCTTATGCAGAAACCATAGCTCCCATTGGATTGGTGGGGCTCTGATAGGTGATTAGGGTTAGTTGAGGTGGGAAGAGGTGCTGGTGGGATAAGTTCCCTTGCAGAGATACACGGAATCCTCTGTCCCTGCCTGGCACTGCAAGGCAGAAGAGTGACCTGTCCAGGAGCCAAATCGCCTGGAATCGTGATCTTGGACAACTAATTCCCAGACTATGAGAAATAAATTTCTGTTGTTTCAGCTGCTGCCCAGTGTGTGAGATTTTGTTATGGCAGCTGGAAGACTGATATAGACATGGTTGTAGAATATTGCTGGTGCCTTAAAAATAAATACGTCTCTATATTCTTTTGTATATAAGGATGCTAGTATGAGACCAGGACCAGTGCCTGTGTTCATGTCCCAGATGTCTGCATCAAAGGACTTCCCATTTTTTCTTTCCCTCTCTGATTTATCTGATTTTTTATTTAACTGACTAACTCATGTGTGGTGTGACTCTTGTGCCTTTAGCATTCCGCATCTATCTCCGCTATTGCATTGATTTTCCATTGCTACAGTGCAGGGCACAGTCATTGGTTTGGCATTTAAGGCTCATGATCTGGGTGCAATCTCCAAGGTGCATTTTACTTTCTTTAGTCATTGCCACCAACTTTATGCCCCAGCCAGCAGCTTCAGCCCCTTTTCCAAAATCCAGTCCGAGCTCAGGGCTTGCTCATTCCCGTGTCTGTTCTGACCTGTGCTGCTTCTCCCACTTATCCTCCTCCATAGTTGAAGCCTTGAAGAGCTCCCTTCTAGAATCTCATCCTTGGAACCCCACAGTACCTGCTTCTCCTTTACTGACTGCTGCAGCCATCTTGCTTGTTAGACAGTATTAGAGCACTTGCAGAGTTCTGCAGAAGTGTTTACTTTGCATGCACTTGAAAGTAAGCAGTAAAACAAAAGCCATCCAAACCTTGCTCCAGAAACCTTAGGATCCTTTTGAACCTACGAGGCTCAGTTCCGATGAGCATCTGTGGATGGTGCTCATTCACGGCATGGCTGCAGGGTGGTGCTGACTCCCTCACTGTCCCTGGAGAGCTCTTCTCATTCGTTTGGAATCACAGGCAGTGCTGTGTGGTCCATGACTGTCATGGGTTTCCATGGATATGTTCATGGGAAGAATTCCCAGGGGGGAAGCCCCTGAATCAGGAGTTGTGCACACAGGTAGTTTTGTGGCTGGATTCTCTTTCTCCCACTTCCACTTTATCCCTACTCTCCTCACTCACATGTGAGTGAGGAGAGTAGGGATAAAGTCTCACACGTGAGACTGCCTGTTTTCTCTCCCTTGACCAACACAGTAGTTCTCAAATGTTTTATTCTTTGCCATCTTATAGGTAGGTAAAAAATTAGATAATGCAGTAATGTACTGGGTTCCATAGTATATGGTTAGGCTAGGACCTGAATTTATTTTTTCATAATTTCAAAATTTGTTTTCTTTGTATATGCTGGGATGAAACATAATGTTGCCCTTGGAGAGTTAATAACTGTTCTATTTACTCCATCACCTAGTTTTTTTCATTTATTTATTTATGTGTATGTGTGTGTGTGTGTGTGTGTGTGTGTGTGTGTGTATTTATGAACTCATGTGTGGGGATATATGTGGAGGTCAGAAGTCAAACTCAGGTGTTGTTTCTCAGGAGTGGCCCACTATATTTTGAGATAAGATCTCACTGAATTTGCTGCTCACTGGCCAGCAAGCCTGGAAGATTCTCTTGTCTCTGCCTCTCCAGCATTAGGGTTACAAAGCTTGCCACCAAACTTCATGTTTGCATTGTGAGCTGGTTAGTTGTGTAAAAATGCCAACTAGAGAGATCTGGACAGAGGGAACCTCAACTGAAGGAGTTCCCAGATAGGATTGGCCTGTGGGCTTGTCTGCGGGACATTTTCTTTTTCTTTTTCTTTTTCTTTTTTTTTTTTTTTTCATTTTCTTTATTGTTAATTGACATGGGTTGGGGACTCAGCCCACTGGGGGTAGCGCCATCCTTGGGCAAGTGGGCCTGGGCCATATAAGGAGAGTAATTGAGCAACCCAGAGAAAGCAAGCTGGTAAGCAGTGTTCCTCCACGGTCTCTGCTTCCATTCCTGCCCTGACTGCCCTTAGTGATGGACTGCATCACGAAAGTACAGGTGAAATGAACCCTTTCCTCTCCAAGTTGTTTTTGGTTAGTGCTTTATTACAGTAACAGAGAACTACAAGCCACAAGGGAAGCATTTTGCTAACTGAGCCATCGCCCCAGCCCCTCTCTCCTAGATTTCAAGCATTTTTCTGGTAGAGAATTTAAAATTTAGATTAAAAAAACATTAAGCCGGGTGTGGTGGCACACGCCTGTAATCCCAGCACTTGGGAGGCAGAGGCATGTGGATTTCTGTGAGTTCAAGGCCAGCCTGGTCTACATAGTGAGCTTCAGGCCAGCTGGGACTAAAGGGAGACCCTGTCTCAAAAACACCCCCCCCCCAAAAAAAAAAACCATTAAGTACGGACCTGAAAATTCACTTCTAATAACCAGATAGCAGGCTGGAGTTTATTGGTTGCAACACCTGCAGGTGCAGGGGGAGCAGTGCCGAGCTCCCTGGCTCTGAGAAATCATCGTGCTGTAGTGTGTGTGATTGCCCATCCCAATGCTGCTGTCCCCTGAGTCTTCAGCAGGCTTCCTTTGGGTGGCTCTTGTATGGAAAGCATGACATCAGTTTTTGTCACCGAGTATTTATAGCAGTTAGTGCCTCCTTTTTTTTTTTTTTTTAGTGGCTCACTTTTGTGCTGTGGTTTCTTGGGGGAAATTGTTGGTAGCTCTCCTATCCAAACTATCCTGCCCATGTCAAGGTGTTCCTGGTTTCTGCACGCCTTCAAAGAGGCCTTCCCAGTAGGTGAGGCTGGCTGAGAGGAGGCACCGCCCGTGTTAGGATGGGGTGAGTACTGAGCCAGGAGGCCTGTGTGAGCCCTGTCCTGGGGCTAATGCAAGCTGCTGTCCCCCACCCTGCTGTCCTCTCCGAAGCCTTCTCTTCCACTCCTCATTAAGGGCTGAGGAACTATTTTGGTCCCTTCATTTGCTATCTTTGCTAATTATCTAACGGGAGAGCAAGAAAGTTTATTCTTGGTTCCAGTTACATCCCTGATTGCTCTAATCAACTGTCTTGTGAAGCGGCTTTGTAGAAGTTCTCCCTGCCCATCAAGTCCACCCAAGGCAGGTGGCTTTTATCTTCCTTGCAACAAGCCATTGTAGCCTCAAGGTTAAGAGAGCTTCCCACCCTGTGTTCTGGAAGTGGCCAGATCCAACAGGTTCCAATTCCACATGGGCTCTCGACCTGTGCAGGTGGAAGTGCCATACTTCCTGTGAGGAATACAGCGTCCGGGACATATGAAACATGCCCTCACCCTTGACAGTTGGAAACCATTAATATTTACTGCCTCTCTTTTGACATCTCTGATGTTGAAACTGAGCCATGCCGTCCAATGAGTGTGAAATGTTTTGATGTTCAAGTTTCAGGTTTGTACTTTATGTTGTAGAGACATGGCCTTCAGGCCAGCTGCAGACACATATTCACTGCCTAGTTGCAGCAGCTCCACATGGTGATGTCTTTTGCACATTCAGTGGGAAATAAAACCCTAATGCACAGGCATGCCTGTGAGGAAAGTCCAAGGATAGCTCTAGTCTGGGAGAAAAATATCCACAAATAATGTTTTTTGATGGAGGATTAACATCTAGAGTATATAAAGAAGCTCCAATTCAGCAGTGAAACAAATCACCCAATGGTAAAACAAAACAAAACAGTGAGATGGTTCACCAGAGAGCATGTGCAGGTGACCAGAAAGACCCAGCATCAGTGGCCATAGAGGCTGGGATGTCACTCAGTGATAGAGTACCTGCCTAGCATGTGTGAGATTCTGGGTTTAGTCCCTAGCATTACAGGAAAAAACCCAACCCAACCCAACCCAAATGAAAGCACTCAAACAAACAATAAACCCAACCTAACCCTCCACATTTAGGCATCACTAAAATGAAAAATAGTGTCCATTGCTGTGTGCTGCTGGGAAGTTGGGTGACACCCATATTGCTGGTGAGAAAGGAAAGTGGGGCAGGGACTTAAAGACTTTTTGGAAGTTTCTAAAACTAAACAGGAAGTTGTATGAAATTCTGTTGTTGCACTTGAGCGCATTTATTCCAGAGAGATGAAGATATGTCTATTCAAAACCTGTAGATATACGTGTCTAATAATTTTATTCTGGAAACATCCAAGATGCCATTTGAATGCTGAAACAAAGAAATCGGGTTCCTGCATGTGCTGGACGTGGGCTGAGTCAGGTTTCTCTGCCTTGCAAGTCAGGAACCGCCTTTGTTCTTTGCAACTTTTCTCACTCAGGTCTGTGTCTGATCGACTCCCTGTTACTTCTCCTTGGAAAGCACATCATTAGGGAATGTGTGTGGCTGTGTGTGACAGCTGTGTCACTGTCTTCTACCTCATCAAAAAATACTTGTGTGTTCCATTCTCTGCACTTCATTGGGATGAACAAACTTTAAAAAGTGACCTATGCAGCCCTACAAATAAAGTCAGAAATTTCCACATTTCTTTCTGGTGGGAAACTGGAGGACTTGAGAAAGAAACTTACTGTCTGTGATTTTAATGTCAGGGAATGCCCCGCCCCCACCACAGGAATTTTAATGTCAGGGAATGCCCCGCCCCCACCACAGGAATCATCTGGCATATTGGCAAGATCTTTATGTCCTGATTCTAATGCTAGGAAGATGTTCTTACAAAAGCCACCAAATTCCTGTGAATTTTTGTTTCATTCTTTTTTCTAGGTTTATTTTTTATTTATTCTAAAGATTTATGTATGAATGCAAACCATGTGTGTATTGTGCCTGCAGAGGCCAGAATAGGGTGTCAGAATCCCTGGAAGTGAAGCTGCAGACAGTTGTGGGCCACTGTGTGGGTGCTGGAAACTGAATCCAGTCATCTGGAGGAAGAGCCAGTGCTCTTAACCATATACCCTTTCTCCAGCTACTCATTTTATTTTTATGTGTATGTGTGCATGTCTGGGTGTGTGTGTGTGGGGGGGGGTTCTGTGTATGTGAGTGCAGTACCACATAGGCCAGAAGAAGAGCATTGGATCCTCTGGAGCTGGAGTAACAGCTGGTTGCAAGTTGTTAACCATAGGTGCTGGGAGCTGAGCTTGGGTCTTCTGCAAGAGCAGTTTGTACTCCTAACTGCTGAGCTATCTCTCCAGACCCATGGGTTTCATTCTTGAAGAAACTGGAGCTAATGAAGCAGTTTATCCCATGAGGTTGTGGGGAGGGCAGATCAGAAGCCCCGAGAGACTGGTCTGAAGTCTGTAAGGCACCACACCTGTGGGAAATGCAGCTGCATAAACAGCTTTTCTGGAAACTGAAGAAAGCACATTTGTAGTTTTGCCTGACGACCGTGGTAAGCACTGCATGGTGCATGCTTGTGACTCATGAGTGGGGTCAGGCCATAACAGCTTAAGCTCATACTTAGGCCTTAATGGTGAGCTGCACCAACCTAGGATACCTGCCTCACTCTGAAGCCGTGGAAGGGAGGTTCATGCTCCTGCCCTTGTTTGGTGGGGTTTCCAATGGGGAGGGACAGGAATGCACAGTATGTCTTGCAGAAAAAAGCCCTCTGGCCTCTGCTCTCCAGGCAGNACCGTGGTAAGCACTGCATGGTGCATGCTTGTGACTCATGAGTGGGGTCAGGCCATAACAGCTTAAGCTCATACTTAGGCCTTAATGGTGAGCTGCACCAACCTAGGATACCTGCCTCACTCTGAAGCCGTGGAAGGGAGGTTCATGCTCCTGCCCTTGTTTGGTGGGGTTTCCAATGGGGAGGGACAGGAATGCACAGTATGTCTTGCAGAAAAAAGCCCTCTGGCCTCTGCTCTCCAGGCAGTCTGTGTTTCTAGCTCCTAGGAGGGAGAGGGAGGGAAGGCAGGGGAGAAGAGTCACTTTCTGGTAACCTGCCAAACCCTCCCTTACCCGTCTGCTCAGAGAGTGACCTGAATGTCAAGTAGAAGATGGCTAGACAGATGGACTATGTTAGCTCAGTGGTTCATGGCTTTTGTGGCCTTAGAGCAGCCAGTGACAAAGCTGCCAGCTCGGTAGTTTTCTGGGAGTGCTGGGTCGGCCAAGAGGCTGAGACAGCAGGAAGGAAGGCCACTTCTCCATGCTGTGGCCGAAAGTGACTGCTGGGGGTGGGGGAGGACGGCTTCCAAGGATCAGGCCCAGAGCCCTCTTTTCCTACATGTTTGATGTACTTCTTAACCATCTCAGGCGTTGGCTTTCATCCGTCACACAGTCCCCAACAGCAAAGGGCTTCTAGTGTGATTATTGATGCTGGGGAATTTTGCAAGCTTCATCAAGGAGATGAAAGCTTGAAATCAGTGTTTAGGGATGTGCACAAGTATGAGTGTGTGACACCTTTTATGTTCCCTTGGCTGGTGTGTGTGTGGGGGGGGTGCGCGCGCGCGTGTGTGCACATGCATGCGTGCACACATGTTTGCTACCTTGGTCTACTTGGTACTGATTGCTGAGCTTTACTTTCCCTTTTGATCTTATAAGAATGGAGAAAGAGCGTCTCCCACAAGGCCGCGCGCGGGCAGACACGTCCCTTTGTGCGCGCCCAGGGCTGCGCGGAGCCCAGCGCCCCAGCAGCATGAGCAGCCCGGGTGCGGCGGGGGTGACCACCGGGTCCGTGCCGGCGGCGCAGGAGGAGGGCATGACGTGGTGGTACCGCTGGCTGTGTCGCCTGACCGGCGTGCTGGGGGCCGTGTCATGCGCCATTTCTGGCCTCTTCAACTGCATCACCATCCACCCTCTGAACATCTCGGCTGGCGTGTGGATGATGATGGCCGTCATCCCCATCGTCATGAGCCTGACCCTGACCACGCTGCTGGGCAATGCCATTGCCTTTGCCACGGGGGTGCTGTACGGACTCTCAGCCCTGGGCAAAAAGGGTGATGCCATATTCTATGCCCGGATCCAGCAACAGAGGCAGCAGGCGGATGAGGAGAAGGTGGCGGAGACTCTGGAGGGAGAGCTGTGAGGTGGGGCAGGGCGAGCCTCCCTCATTGCCTGCCACTATCTGGTTCTATGTGGGTTCTGGAGGAAGCTGAGTGTCAACTCTGATAGATGGCCGGGGAGAGGCGCCCCCAGAAGTCCCTGTGCCTCAAGTCTTCCTGTGCCTGCCCTGTTCTCTGGACCCCCCTGCTGGTGCTGAAGATCTGAGCCACAGGACACTGATGGGACAGAGTGCTACACAGATGCCCAGGCCGCTTCTGTCAGCCTGTGGTGTGGATCCTCCCTGGGCTTCAGAGCAGCTTCCCGGGAACACACTGGGCCTCACTTGAGCAGCTTCCCGGGAACACACTGGGCCTCACTTGAGCAGCCCATTATCTGCGCTCCTCCCACTCCAAGCCCTCTTCCTTTAGGCCAGATCGTTAGGCAGAGGGAATGCTCTATCCAGCCTGCCTTGGGGAGGGTGAATCTGGTCCTGTCCCATGCACCTGTCCCCAGCAGAGGGTGAAGAGATCATCCCAAGGCCAGCTGCTGCCATGCTGGGGAAATGGCCATTCCACTGAGCCCAGGATTCAGCTTCCTTGTCAGAAGAGCAGCTTTGGCAGTGGCCAGAGGCCTGAGTGGAAGTGTTCCTACCCCAGGTTCCCTGTTACCTTGGGCAAGTTACTTCAGGACACCCCACAGTAGTTCCATCTGCCATGGGCCTCGTCCTGAACCCTAGGTTCTGTCCCTCTCCTAGCTCAGGCTTTGGTGTTAGGAAGTGTTGGGGGACGTGCTTGCTCCCTGTTCTGATGAGATCTTCCCAGGGTCCCCAGTGGCATGGGCTTGAGCCACCACAGGTATTCCTCCTAACCTGACCCTGTTCTGATGAGATCTTCCCAGGGTCCCCAGTCCATGGGCTTGACCCACCTCAGGTATTCATCCCAACCTGACCCTGGGTCTCTGCCGCCTTTGGAGAGCTGGACAGAGGCCACAGCCATGTCCCCAGAGATAGGCCTGTGTCCCAGGCATCAGGCCATGTGTAAGCCTACACGGCTCAGGCATGGAGAGCTGCTCCCCAGGTAGTGGCCTTCCTGGGCACGCCTTGGCTGTCCCCTCCTTCCTTTGCACCACTGTCTTTTCCTCCTGTCCTGTGACCTTGGCACCGGTGGCTGATTAGATGGGTCCTTGGCCCTTAGGCCAGGTCTGACGGGCTGGCTGGGCATGGATGGGGCTGAGGTAGAAGCAGCTCAGCCCTGTTTCCTACTCTACACCCTCAGCTGGGCCTACTCTAGGGAACCCAGCCCCAGAGCTGTAACCAAGTCTGGCTCCCAGGAGACCTTTAGGGGCAGGAACAGTGGGTGCTCAGGTTGGGATGGGGCTCATTGATCTATGGGCTCTGCACAGCCGCAGCCCTCCAGGGAACCTAGCCAGGCTGAGCATTGGGTGCTCAGGTTGGGATGGGGCTTATTGATCTATGGGCTCTGCACAGCTGCAGCCCTCCAGGGAACCTAGCCAGGCTGAGCAGCAGAGGTGATGTAGTGTAGCAGGCAGAACACGTGCCTTCAGGGTCCTCTGGGGCCATCTTCCTCAGGCCAGTGGGCTCAAAGGGCTGTGTGTATGTGTGTGAGTGTATGTATGTGTGCCTGTGTGTGTATGTGTGTATGTATGTATGTGTGGCTGCGTATGTGTAGTAAGACCTGTCTACCTCCCAGGAGGAGCAAGGGCCCCCCACCCCTCTGGTCATTGTGCAGGCATGGGACCCTGGGGTCACTTCTGCCCAGGACTCTTGCCTCTGGCAGAAGCTGCAAGCACAAGAAAGGGAGGAACTGGCCATGTCCAGGAAGGTCACGCCTCACCTTGGAAGTCTGGGCAGATGGGTGGGATGCAGAGGCAGAAGCCCTCGGACAAAGGGCAGAGTCAGCCGGGCACGTGGGCTGAAGGTCCCAGCAGGTCTGCAGCGCTTGACTGGTTTCTCCTCACGAGCACCATCCAGCAGCCCGTCTGGCTGTCTTCTGGGGCTCCCTGGCCTGTCTGTCCCTTGTTTGACAGTTAGCTTACACTTGGAGTAAAAGCAAAGCTGTACTTGGTACACGCTCTACCTGTTGTTACCTTCTGTCTGTAGCACCAACTGTGGTAGAGACCTTGGCCCTGCCAACTGGGCCTGGCCTGAACCTGCTTACAGGATCTCAGACAGGGAAAGCAGCCTGCCCCCAGAAGACAGGCTGCGTCTCCTTGTGGTGGCTGCTGCCGTCTGTGTTGGACTGCAGTTAGCCCAGGATGCCCTGACAGTCTGGGCTGGGCTTGGATGTAGCCTGGCTGGTGGGGTGGGGGCTCCCCTCCCCACCCCAGTAGATCCCAATCCTTCCTTCCTGGGGCCAAAAGCCCAATTTCTTTATTTTTATAAACAACAAATACAGTTTACAAAAAAAAAAAAAAAAAGAATGGAGAAAGAGGCCTTCAGTTAGTTACTTTGCTTGTTGGCAGCTAGAATTCTTTCATGGCTTCTATTTCCATAGCATATCTTGCTGCCAGAGCATTATCTATCAGTGTTCCTGCACTCTGCCCCATCTGTATCTGTCCCTGGGGCTCAGACCAGAGCAGGCTGTGGGAATAGAGCTGGGGCTAGTACCCCCTCTCCTGAGCACCCAGAACTGGCTTCTGCTTTGTGCTGCTGCTGTTCTCCTCCTTCTGCCCTTGTTAACATGGTAAATCCCAACCATTTGGGTGTGCTTGTCAGGAGACAGAGCATGGGGGGGATGCACTTTTCCTATGTCCAGTGACTCGGATGTGAATTTTTATGGTAGAATTCTCCTGGCTCAGTCCTCAGGCTTCTGGCAGGGAGACACGGGAAGTTGTTTTGCATGGAAGCCCACATAAGAATCTTTCTTCACCTGAGAGTTTATTTGGTTTGGACTGGAATGAATCTGTGATCTTGGTTCCTTTATCCTGAAGGTGAATAAACACTCAGCTGTTGTCGGGGGTAGATGCTCTCTTGGCTTAGTCACATTTCTAGTGCTTAGAATCTCAATGAGTGTTTATTGAGCTAAGCCAAAGTGTGTGTGCACTGGGACAAGGGCTTGAAACCTTGGGTGCATCTGGGGGTTGGAGGGGCTGAGACAAGTGTTCCTGCTCACAGCAGACCAGCTGAGATAGGATCTATGGCAAGAAGCCTGGGCATCTGGTGCTTTTAGGCTCTCTAGGTGGTGGGTAGAGTGAAAGTTCCTGCATCCAGTGAAAGGTGAGAGTCCCGAGTCTGAGGTGAACTGGAGTCACAGGTAGGAACAGTGCTGATCTTTCCTTAGCTTAGCCTGGCTTTGGGTTATGCTACGTGTTGTACAGGCAAATGTGGGCACAGCATCAGCACTGATTCCTGCTGGAATCTTCCATGACAAACAAACACTCACTGCTTTCCCTCTGTTCCGATCTCTACCTCTCTCCACTTTCTCCATGGAACAATAAGTTGACAATTAATTTTTCCAAACCACTGTAAGTGTAGTTTCCACCTTGTGAAATAATCTTGGGTATGAAGTGCTCGGTGGATGTTTACTGAACTCTTGTTCACTGACACTGTACGGGATGGTTTGTAAATAAACAGTACTTCTTCAGCAAGGGCTTCACAGCCAGACTGCTGGAGCTTTGCCAAATAGCCATGTGATTTCACACCAGTGTTTAAGCTTGTCTACACCTGACTTTCTTCATCTGTGAAATGGATAACGGGCCATTACTGTCCAACAGGATTGTCTGAGGTTTTTAAATGCAAATGTGTACTAGAAGTACTCAGGTCAGTACTGATACCAGAAGTCCTCAGTGAAGCTGGCTTCATGGCACCTCTGTCATCTCGTTGTCATTTCTAAATAGAAATATTCAGAGGTTGCTCTAGTCTGCTTTCTGTTGCTGTGATAAACACCATGGCCATTTAGGAAAGGGTTTGTTTCAGCTTACAGTTCCAGATCATAGTCCCTCACTGAGAGGAATCAGGGCAGGACCTCAGGCAGGGACCTGGAGCAGAAAGCATGGAGGACACTGCTTACTGGCTCATTCTAAGCCAGATTTCTTCTACAGCCCAGGACCATCTGCCCAGGAATAGTGCCACCACAGTGGACAGGACCCTCCCATATCGATCAGCAGTCAAGACAAGCTCGCACGGTTATAGCTGAGGGCCAGTCTGCTGGGGAAGCTCTTCACTTGAGGCTCCCTCTTCCCGAGTGACTTGAGGTTGTGACAATGAAAACTAACCAGGACAGAACTAATACATTTAGCAAAGATACTGCATCCTTAGTTCTTATACCATGGACTTTTCTTTAATTGGTGTACTAATTTAGTACTTAAATATTGTCCCCTATAATTTCAAATGAATATATCCAAAGGATTTCATAATTGGGCCATTGCTGCTAAAAGCTGAATTTAACCCCATGAATGAGCAGTCCAAGCTTGGTTCATTTCTTTGACCTCTCCTGAACTAAGTATGTGGCTGTGAACCCCTTGACTACGACCCCTGCTGTAGTCAGCTGGCCACGTAGGGCCACGTAGGGGGGCAGCTGACCACAGCAGCATCTCAGCCACCTTGGGAGCATGCTCCTCTGCTGTGACCTACAGACTATATCCTCGGAACAGCCCCCATGTGCCTGTCGGCCACGCCCTCCCTGCTCTCTGTTCTGAGCTCCCTCATCAACGTTTTTTTTCTAGTCCTCAGTAGCTTTTTACCTCCACTTGCACAGGGACGGTTGTTCTTGACACTGCTGAGTCCCCAGCACCTAGCAAAGTTCTGCACATGTTAGGTGCTCTCTGCCTGTGTAAAAAATCATATCCTAATGGAATACAGGGTAAATCCTTAAGTTGTGCTGTGAAATCTACATTTGGTAAAACATAGCCAGTTTTCTTAGTGCAAGTTTACAGTGTTTTAACAATTTAACTTAATATTCATTTCTTGAGTTTCTTATAGCCTAGACATTGGGGATAGAAAATTAATAACAGGATCCCTGTCCTCATGAATGTTTCACTTCTCCTGTGGATTCAATGTGGGTGCTAGGAATTGATTCCGTGTTCTCTGCAAGAACAGCGAGTGCTCTTACCTGCTGGGTCATCTCTGCAGCCCTGTTTTCATTTCTTTTGACTCAGACTCATGCCCATCTTCCTCAGGACTGGACAGAGGGCATGTTAACTAGGGAATCATTTTCTATATTTTCCGTCTTTACTGGAGTTGGCAGCCCACAGTTGGGCAAGGTCAGCTTCAGTGAGCTTGGGGAAGGTGTTGGTAGGCTGTTCAGCTGGGAATAAGCATCTGTACTCTCTCCTGGCTTTAGTTAAGGGGATCCTGAAAGGGGGCAGGTCAGAAGAGTAGGCTGGAAAGGGGCACATTGTCACAGGCCGGACCAAGTGTGTTTGAAGTCACTCGTCTAGTGTATTTTTCGAATGCTTTTTGAGCAACGCTAGGGTCATGTGTATAGGCTAATTTCTGTATCTAGTGCTGAAGAGCCTCTTGCTTCAATGTATGGTGTTTGTGTGACATCAAATATATCCCCAAAAGATTTTCTGTCAACTCCCTCTTCTCTCTCAGCCGAATGACCACTTCGAGGGTGATGCTGAAGAAAGTGTGGGTGTCTGAGGCGCCCATGGCTGCTGTGGGCCATCTGGTGCAAGGGTGCGTGCTGATTTCCTTTGGTTGGGGGTAGAGAGGGTACTCTGGTCTTTATTTCACCCTGTTGCTATTAATGGTAATCATGTCTTCTCACAGACTTTTAAAACCTGAGATCTTATCTCCTGGCCCAAGCAGTTCTTTGTGGAGCACAGGGTAAGCCTCCTTAGCTCTGTTTCCTGAATGTTTTCCTGTGGCTTACAGAAGCTACCAGCCTTGTCATGCTAGTGCTGGGAATAGACTCTGGACTCCAGGGACCCAGGCTTGTCCTTGATGATATCTCTCAGGGTCATGACTGGCATGTTAGGGTCAGTCCCCTGGAGGCCCACCCCATTTGGGGATGAGTTTTCAGGGTCCTAGTGCATTCTGAGGACTTTGGACCTCTTACTGGGCTCCTTCCTCCTCAGACTCTGGGGCTTGACATGTGGAGGCCCCAGCTTCTTAGAGCCCAAGCTAGGATTGCTGTAAGCAGTGATCACGTGGGCTGGGAATTGTGGCTGAGTGACCTTCCCTCTCCAGTGTGATTTTTCAGGAGAACCCGGCTGCTCTGGCCTTCAGCATTTGCTGCAGTGCCTGGCCTGGTCCCACCAAGGTGGACAAGCCAAGGTGGACATGCCAATGCATGTTGTGTTATGAGCCAGCAGTAGCATTCAACTCAGAAAACAAATGAGTTAAAGGAAGTTTTACTTGGGACATTTAGGAAAGAAATCTCTGTAGAAAAGTTGATCTGTTTGCCCCTGCAATTTAATTTCAGCTCAGAAAAAGCAACTGAGTGCCCAGAGGGCTTTGGACTTCAGTTTGACAGATGAATTTAATTTGTTGTTGTATGAGTGGATTATCCTTCTGTGGTTTTATTAGACCTTTCTTCCAAGTGGAATAGATTGTTCTATAAAAGTCACACTTCCTTTTTGAAAAATATGACACGACACTAATTTTATGGGACACTCTCCCACGAGATCACCTGCCAGCAGCCAAGCACACTGCTCCAGGCTCCAGGCCTTGGGCTCCCGTCTTGGCCACTCAGGGGAGAGGCCTCTTGGGCTGGAGAGTAAAGAGTGGTTCTGTGGATCAGTTCTGGGTTGGTGTTTCTTCCAGCATTTAGGAGCTAAGTGAGCATGCTGAAGGAACATGAGTCTCTGTGACTGAGGGTAAGCCACACCGTAGCCCAGGCACAGCCTTCTGTGTTAGACTTTCATAGGAGTGGTTTCCCAAGAGTCAATAAGGTAATGCCATTGACAGTGCTTGTACTTTTACTTACATTGGGGAAAATTCCAAACCTACTTGTGTTTTTGAAGCATGTTTTGATGCTGTCATCTCCCCTGCCCTAGTGATACTTTAACTCATTTAATCTCATTCTATGGGGTGAGGACTATAGCCTGCTATTTATTTCCCTTCACTTATAGGTAAGAAGATTGAGCCACAGAAAAGTTAAGCACCTTGCCTAAGGTCACAGATAGCTTTAAAAATATTTATTTATTTAGATTTTTTGAAAACAGGGTCTACTGTATCCCAGTTTGGTCTCTGACTTACTATGAAGCTGAGGCTGGCCTTGAACTCCTGGGATCTTCTTGCTTCCGCCTCCCAAGTTCTGGAATTACAGTGTACTCCACCATGGTTGGCCTTATCTTTTATTTGTACTTGACACATAGTAGTCATAGCTGTGTGTGGAGCATGCGACATTTCCCTGTTTGCACTTGCCATGTAATGATTAGGTCTGTTGAGGCTGGAGAGATGGCACAGGGGTTAAGAGCACTGGCTACTCTTGCAGAAGACCTGGGTTCAGATCCCAGCACTTATATGGAGGCTGACAACCCTCCATAACTCTAGTTCCAGGGTATCTGGCACCCTTTTTGCAGGTACTGCATGCATGTGATATGCTGACATATATGCTGGCAGAACACTCCTCATACAATGAAACCCCACATCTGTCACCCCAGAAGCACCATTTCATTGTGTTGGGAATGTTCAGAGCCCTCTCTTTGTGCTGTTTTACACCCCAGTGTCACAGCACCCACAATGATAGATTCAGACCTAGGCTTCTGGACCCAGCATCTCAGCCTAAGGTGCCTTCTCTTCTCCCAGTCCTTCCTTTCTGTTATAATGCATAGCAGGCCTTTGAACCCTGGGGCCCAGTTTGTTTGATCCAGCATATGTCTCTAGGGCCTAACCTATTACCTGGCACATAATAGGCATTACTGAATGGTTATATGAGGATTTTCTGATACTAATAGCATATTGTCATTAAATAGAATTCTTATACATCCATTTCTTCATTGGACCCTTGCAACTGTGACAAGGCAGGTAGCATTTCCCTCCCCTTCACTGATAAGTTTAACCCCTGGGACTGGAGAAATGGCTCAGCAGTTAAGAGCACTGGCTTTCTTGCAGAAGACCTGGGTTCGAAGCCCAGCACCCACTTGGTAGCTACCAACCATCTGTAACTCCAGGTCCAGGGGAATTGAACAACTTTTTCTAACATCTGTGGGTAGTACATGACATGGGTGCACATACACACATGCAGACAATACACTCATACACATAAAATAAAAACAAATAAATAAAAAATTTAAAAAGACGTTTAACTTCATGAGTACTACATAGTGGGCCCATGGCTCAACTCTGGTCTTTCATATCCCGGAAATATAGACCTTTGCCCTGAACTTGAGACCGTCTAAAACTCTGTACTCTGGTTGGGGGGGGGGTGTCTTTGGAAGGACCTACAAGTAAGGTTTTGTGGTCTTAAATGTAGTGAGGCCTGTAAGGAAGACTCCTGTTGATAACTGGAATTGTCACGCTGCCCGCTGTAGCTCCCTCCAGCGGAGGCCCGTGTCATTCCTCCCTGTGGATCTCCTGGAGATTTTCCTGGGGGTAGAGTTGGCCATCTCAGGGGCAGGTCACTGCTTACCTATGCCCTTGCTCATCCTCTTCCCTCTTATGTGGTTCTTTTATTTCTTGATGGTGTCCTTGCTGTCTTCTCTCTGCCACTTCTTAAATTGTTTCTGAGTATCAGAGGTTTTTTTTCCTACCTAAAAATTTAAGAATTGGTTCACCATTTCCCATTTATTAAAGAAAAACACAGTAAAGAAAGACTGGGAAGAGAAGAGGGTAAATAAGACAGGTCTCCTAGACTCAAATCACCATCGAGATTCAGGTCTTCAGCAGAGCAGCAGAGTCCTTGGAGCAGGGGATGCCCATCTAGGAGAGGCCCATGTGTGGAGCAGGCTCCTGAATAGTTCTAGGAACCTGGACTGGGAACAGTGCCTGCCCCAGCTGCCAGGAAAGTCTCCCAGACTGTAGATAGTGCATTCACGTTCACACTTGCTTTCCTCTTGGGAATCTGGAGTTTTGGTACATACTGTGCAGACAGCATCTATGTAACTAGCCCTGGTGACAACCCTGGACTCTAAGTCTCTGCTGGGCCCCTGATGGAGCATCTCATGTGTTGTCCCAGCCCCTAAATGGGCAGAAGGCACCTGGGTGATGCCCCGATCCTTCACCCATGACAACCCTGGACTCCAGTATTTGCTGGTCCCCTCCCTGTTGGGACATCTCAGACATGTGGTCACAGTTCCTTACATTAGGGACTTAAGTGTCTCCTATGTGATGATTCTATAAGCTCATGCCTATTTTCCTGGGCATCCATCCTCTGTTCACCTTTGCTGATTTTGTCTTGAGTCCCTCCCTTGTAATGAATCTCAGTCTGGGTGTGACTCTGTGCAGAGTCCAGGAGTCCTGTGGCTCACTGCCCTTGGTGTTCTTAGGGACCTTGACAAAGGCCTTTGATCCCCTGGCAAATGTGTATATGTTGTGTGTATATGTGTGTGTGTGTGTGTGTGTGTATGTGTGTGTGTGTGTGTGTGTGTGTATGTGTGTGTGTGTATCCCACACATACCCCCAAACTGGGGATTGAACCCAAGGTCTTGTGCATGCTAGGCAAGCACTCTACACTGAGATTAACCTCCAGCCCTGTTTGTATTTTTAATAGTTATTCTATCATGGCTTTTCAAATCTGTTTCATTTAACAAATGTCAGTGAGCATTTTGTTGCATCCTTTGAAAGTGCTCTTTCAAAGAATGATTTATGGTGCTCTTAGTGGTTACATAGTGTTGGAGGCTTGAGTTTGGAGTTCATGTTGTTATGCTAGGCAGCGAAAATCCTTGGACTTGTAATGTATCTCACTATTGTCTGAAGATATATTTCCCTTGGTGTGGGATGTGGAAGTACGATCCATAGACAGGACTAGTAGGTCCTCGGAAAGATTGTTTCTGGCACTCTTTCCTCAGCATCAGACCAGTCACCTTACCCAGCTCACCCAGTCTAACAGATATCACTGGGCTGGCATTTAAACAATTACTTGTCTGTTTGATAAATAAACGATGGCAGTACATTTTAATTTGAGCTTTTGAGTATTACTGAAGTTGAACAACTTACGTTGTATCATCGGTCCTTTTTCTTTTGTGACTTGGTCATTGATGCTTTTTCACCTTTTTTCCTGATACTTTTCTATTGTCATCATGGGCTGGGATGGTGATCTCCAAAGGAAAGGGCAATTGCTTATTCACTGTGTCGGCTGAAAGCCTCATGCAGCCTGTGCAGATTTGGATGATGCTTAAGAAGCTAGCTGCAGTTGTGATGAGGAGTGTCCCTAGGAGGAAGGTACTAGTCTGTGTCCTGGAGCGAAGATTAGCCATGGGCATCCCCCAAAGTCCTGGGAAGATGGTGGTGGTAGTGGCTGCTCCTGAGAAAGGAGACAAGGTGACACCTACAATTTCCCTGCTTACTGGGCTCTTATACTTGTCTGGGTCAGGATGTCTTCATGAATATTTTTAAATAAAATGTAAAAAGATCCATCTAATTTCACATAATTACAGCTCAGGAGACATCTGGGGGGGGCAGAATGTTAGGAATAAAGGGTGCATATATGTTGGATCTCTGCAGGCACAAACCCCAGATAAATGACAGGCACACTAGGCTTAAGGTCACTCTGGGACATAAATTTACTACAGAGAGGTCAGGGCTGGCAAGCCTGTTGGCACATGGCAGCTGACAGCAAAGATGGCCACCAGGGCAGGCCCTTTTACTGGCTTGGGTGGGACCTCAGGTAAAGAGGAAGTGAGGTCACTGACTGACAGCTTCTGGAAGAAGTGGACATCTGTGTCCTTGGAATCCTGGGAGAGCCAGACCTAACAGTCCACCCTTTTGATTATGATAAGGGAAGGGGCGTCATTCTCTCTTCTGTATCTGCTTCAGAGCTGAGAGGGAAGGAAGTCTCTGGGGAAGGGGTGTCAGGCTAGAGGGTTAAAGTCTGGTCCCCATCTTAGCTGCTCTGGGTGCCTGGTGTTTTGGGTCAGGATTGGTAGTGACCAGTTAGTCTACAGTTTCTCTGCAACTGAAAAGACAAGCTGGTTAAGTCTTATATGAGTGTACCAGTGCATGGACTTCCAAGTACCAACAGGGCCTAGTGAGTGCATTAACCATTGGAGGGTCCCTGTGTAGAGTCTCCAGAAGAAGAGAGGACCTGTACTCTATTCTAAGGAATTGGGAAAAAAAGTTTTAGCACACAGGGCTCCAGAATGAGAGCTAGCATAACCGTGACAATATACAAAGTAGTATTTTCTAGCATGGCACAGCAGATCTTTCCTATCTCTGAGGTATTTTCTAGCATGGCACAGCAGATCTCTCCTATCTCTGAGGTATTTTCTAGCATGGCACAGCAGATCTCCCATCTATCCCTCTGATTATAGTTTCCTGTTGGGGTGTTTAAAACCATACAGTTAGCTCGGATAAATTAATTTAGGTTTGGTGTTAAGGTCAGTTGAGGTTCTGGTCCTCAGGGGTCACTTGGGCCTTGGGGGAGTGCCTGGCTCCTTTCTTTTACCAGTTCCATCTATATGAGGACAAAGTCAGGTCTCACTCGACTGGGCTTCCTTCCCTTTGAAGCATAAGGAGATTCTCCTCTATATTGACCCTCCTACTTTAGACTGGACACTGGCTAGTGTCCCTTAAGTGAATCTTTCAAGACCTCCCTGGCCTGGGACAACTGGTAACTGACAGCCATAGGACATGTAGAGAGGTGCCCATACAGACCCCTAGGACTTAAGTTGACCTTAGAGGGTAAAGGCCACCAAGCCTGGCTAACTTAAGCATTCTTAATAAATCCTGAATTGCAGTGACAAAACACTCCGACTAATACTAACTTGGAGAGGAAAGGGTTTATTTGCTTTACGTTTCCCAAGTCACAGTTTATTACTTAGGGAGCCCAAGGTCGGAGCTCATGACAGAAGCCTGTATGTAGGAACCGCAGCACAGGCTAGCACAGGTTAGGAATGAATGCTGCTTACTGACTTGTGTTGCTGGCCATGTTCAGCCTATTATATTATACAGTATAGAAATATCTGCCCAGGGATGGCATTTCCCACAATGGACTAGGCTCTTCCACATCATTTTACAATTAAGAAGCATCCTGTAGACATGGCCACAGGCCAGTCCAATGAAGGCAGTTATTGAAGTTTCTTAGCCCACGTGTGTCAAGTTGACATTAAAGCTATCCAGTAGAGCATACATTTTTGTCCTTTAAGGTCTATAAAGGATATTTAGATACTCTTAAGTAGGATGGACTTAAACCATGAAAGGAAAAATTCAACATAGCCCAGGAAACAAGCCCAAAATAATAAAAAGGCTGAAAACAATACCTTCTAGGTCCATCTCAAATGAGGATTGTTTCACAATAAAGATACATAGTTTGTTTTTCTTGCCCCCCAGATTCCGAATTATAGTTTTGAGAAGGAAAGGGGAGGGTGTCAATTTACATTCCTACAGCAGACAGGAAATAGACTTAAATCAAGCTCACCGAAATTGGTTTCATTTGGTCTGTCCCATGTGGTCCCCAGAAGTAAAACCTAATTTTTCTTAATATCAAAAGTAACATGTGCCAAGTATAACAGAGGTATATAAAACATTTTTAGTATGTATGGGTCACTCAATACTTATCTATGTCCATTTCACCTGAGACTGTGACAAGCTGTGCAGTAAAGCCAAAGGGATTGACTTAAAATTTTGGTTAGGGGGCTGGAGAGATGGCCTAGTGGTTAAGAGGGCCGACTGCTCTTGCAGAGGACCCGGGTTCGATCCCCAGCACCCATATGGCGGCTGAGAACAGTCTTTAGCTCCAGTTCCAGGGGAATCCAATGCCCTCTTCTGACGTCCGTGGCATTGCATGACACAGGTGCACAGACCTGCATGCAGACAGTACATTTATACACATAAAGAATAAATTAAAAATTTTTTAAAAATTTTGGTTAGGGATGGACTTAAAATTTTGATTAGAATACTAGCATTTATAATAATATTAATGAATCTTTATGATAACATTACAACACTGATCTCAGATAAAAAATAGTCAAAATTATACCATTTAAGCCTGTCCACAGGTTATACCCAGAATCTCCTGTGGAACACAATTTCTTTGTAATAAGGATATGAACATATTGAAAATAATTAATTTTAGTGATGACACTTATAAAAGTTGTACTGTCCATCAATGATCTGATAGACTATAAACATATTGCAGTGATGACACTTTATAAAAGTTGTACTGTCTATGTACTGTCTACCAATAGTCTAATAGATGCTTAATATGCTATAACTACATTGTAGAATTCTTAAAAGCTAACAGTACTTCATACAAACACTTATATGTAAGGTTCTAATAACTAATTTTGGAGATGACAATTTATAAAGATTGTACTGAGCAGAGACACATACATTGCTTTCAAACATAAATGCTTTCATTTGGAGAAGAAAAACACCTTATACTGTCTATCAATGGTCTGACAGACTCTTAATATAACTACATTATAGAATTCTTAAAAGTAAACAGTACTTCATGCATACACTCATACATAAAGTTCTAATAATTTTGGTGATGGCAGTTTATAAATGTACTGAGCAGAGGCTCATACATTGTTATGAAACATAAATGTTTTCATTTGGAGGAAAAAAACACCTTATACTATCTATCAATGATCTGATAGATTCTTTTTTTTTCCCTTTGTATTATTTATTTATTTATTTATTTATTTATTTTTAATAAATCTAGAGCCATGTTCCCACCCATTCCCCCACCCCGCCAGAGCTCATGCATTCTGCCAAACATGCTTTTCATCTCTTTCTCAGTCTTAATATTCTCCATGATGAAGTTGACTGTTTTGAGCAGAAGTTCCCTGTTTCAGTTCTTTGATGCAGTCCTTTCTGTTGTTGTTGTTGTTGTTGTTGTTTCCAATATGCATTACACCCAACTGCTTTGGACAAAAGCTCAGGCGGCCCTACACAAGAAATACTTACAACTAGGTAATTGGCACTAGCATCCACAGATGAGGGATACCATTCTTCGTTTGTTTTTCTGGGACTGTGTTACTTCACTCAGCATGATGTCTGGCACTAGCATCCACAGATGAGGGATACCATTCTTCGTTTGTTTTTCTGGGACTGTGTTACTTCACTCAGCATGATGTCCTCTAGCTCCAGCCATTTTCCTGCAAAGCTCGTGATGTGATCTGATAGATTCTTAATATGTTATAATTATATTGCAGAGTTCTTAACACTATCATACGCATACATACACACATATATCCACACAGTCACACATGAGATTTTTTTATTCTAGTGTTTGTACTGAACAGAGTCATATACATTGCTGCCAAACTTAAAAGCTTTCTTGAGGAAAAAGTATCTTTAGAGATGTCATTCACAGCATGCAGCCCTAATTAGTTTCCTCACACTCCCAAGGCTGAGGTGGCTAATACAGTTTCCTTATCATGCTGTCAACTGACGTCTTGCACTTTTAGTTCTATAACTATGAACTTTTGAGATATTTTAACAAGTGCTGGAAAACAGAATTATATATCCAATTTGTAGTAAAGGCTAGGCATAACTAAAATCACAATACAACAACTAAAGACAGTGAATTGGTCTCTGGTCAGAGGGACAGAAGCACAGCTGTCAAAGCCTGTTTAAGTAATGAAAAGAAAAACATCTGTTAGTGAATCTTTAAGTAAAGGAAGGATCAAAATTAGTTCTTCGCAGAGGTCTGCAAAATAAAACAACCTGAATTGAAACTGAAATCAAAATACCTGTAAAGTAAACAAACAAAATACCTTAACACATTTAAAATTTTTTAAATTTATTTATTATTTTTTATATGTATGAGTGTATTGTCTGCATGTAGGTTGGTGCACCTGTGTTGTGCAATGCAGTGGAAGTCAAAAGAGGGTGTCAGATTGCCCCGGAACTGGAGTTAAAGACGGTTCTCAGCTGCCATGTGGGTGCTGGGGATCGAACCCGGCTCCTCTGCAAGAGCAGTCTGCGCTCTTAACCGCTAGGCCATCTCTCCAGCCCCGGTTTCCAGCCATTTTGATACTCTCAGCTTAAGTAGCTTCTAAACAGAAGAGGGAAATTACATTATTCAACATCATTGAACAACAATAGGCTGCAGGTGCCATAAACAATATCTCATACTTATATTTTGGTTATAAATAATTATATGAATTAATAAAATTTGATTATGATGATATTTTGTAAGTAGGCACAATTTAAACTACAAGAGGGCTGGCTGGAATATGAAGCATGGAAAATTTAAGATTACTCAGGGGGCTGGAGAGATGGCTCAGCCATTAAGAGCACCAACTGCTCTTGCAGATGACCCAGGTTCGATTCCCAGAACCCACATGGTGGCTAAGAACCGCCTTTAAGCCAGGTCGTGGTGGTGCACGCCTTTAGTCCTAGCACTCAGAGGCAGGCAGATCTCTGTGAGTTCAAGGCCAGCCTGGTCTACAGAGTGAGTTCCAGGCCAGCTGGGGCTTTAGGAAGACCCTGCTTAAAAAAAAAAAAAAAAAAGATTACTCAGGAGACAGAAAGCCTGGAAATATATCTGTAGTGAGTGGAAAACCCAAAGCCATGTCTTTGACCATGGAGCAGAACAGCACCCAAGGGGTGGGGGTGGGGGTGGGGGCGCCCCGCTCCTAGCAGCAAAAAGCTTGCCAAAGGGAATGTTTGCATGGTCAGGCGCATGCAGCACAGTCTTGCCTCTGCCTCTAATAGGCTCTGGCTTTACCTGCTTATTTAATGAAAATAAATTTATTGTTAGTGGAAAAATCAAAGTCTTGTCCTTAAAAGGAAGCAGGTGGGTAAAATCTTGCTGTCTGAGGCCAGCCCTGAAATCAGCCAGGAAGCCAGTCAGGTGTAGTGGACATACCTTCTTAATCTCAGATACAGAGGCTTGTGTCCAGATCAGAAATAAAATGGATTTCTGAATAAAATGGGATTTATAGAGAAAAACCAATGAAATGGAGAGCATAGTCAAAATCTGAAATAATCCCTTAAAAAGTAGGTAAAAGTCATGTAAACAAAATCAAAAACCCAAAACAGCATTTGTTAAAAGCCAGTAGATAATGCAAATAGTAATCCTGTAAAAAATAGTAACAATACCAGTACAAAAAGTTAAAATGGAAAAATGATTTTATTTAGAAACAGATGAAAACACTGTGATAAAATTGTAAAACTGTAATGGCAGGGACTCAGAATTACTTTGTTAATCTTATATAAAAGTGCATTTAACTTGTTAAAAGGCAGCATGAACCATGTCCGACTCAATTGCTTTTTTTGTTTTAATAATAATCTAAGATGAAAAACCAAAACAAAATTGTAAAAGGATTAGAACATGCCATTAGATGTTACAGGCTACCAAGATTCACTTTAAATTTACCAGTCCTCGTAACTTTGTACAGGTCACATTGTTGGATGAAGGGGACCAGGAATGTAGGAAGGAATGGGGGTGTGGTTCAGCATAGCCACCATGCAAATGGAGAGCACTCCACCTTCTTTTTCTTTCCAGTTTGAGCCAAGCATAGAAACAAGATAATGGCATGCCAGTTTTACAGTAGTGAAACAAAGTAAGGAAGAAAGGAAAAAAATGAAAAAAAAAAAAAAAAAAGCTCCTGGATGTTTTATGGTAATAGGACACAAGTTTTCTCTCTATTCTTTCCTGTAGAAATCTCTTATTTATATGATATATATATATATCTATTTATATACTATTATTATATCCAGAGAGAGGAGATCAGGGGCATGTCTATTTTAGGCACATGTTGAGTGGAAACCAGCCGCTACACGGGAATCAAGGAGTTTCTCCTAGACCATGTGGACGAGAGATCAGTCTCTCCCAGACCATTGGAACAGAGATAAAGGTTGGGGGGACGAAGACTCAGCCATATAAGCACTTCTGAGAATTTAGGGACTGTCTTTGCCCAAACTCAGGAGCATAGAACAGTACCCACAGGCTTGCAAATGCGGTGTCCCGCTAGTGGGGGGGAGGCCAGGGTTGGGTCCTGGAAGAGGTCATTCTGGAACATATTTACCTTAGAAAAGTTGAGGCTGGCAAGCCTGTTGGCACATGGAAGCTAACAGCAAAGGTGGCCACTAGGCCAGGCCCTTTTACTGGCTTGGGCAGATAAAGAGGAAGTGAGGTCACTGACTGACAGCTTCTGGATGAAGTGGACATCTGTGTGTCCCTTGGAATCCTGAGAAAGCAAAACCTAACACAGAAGAGTGAGTGGTGTCTGTGAGAAGCTGTTGTAGTGGACACTGTGGAGGCAAGTAATGAGGGGGAGATAACATGTTTTAGGAATCAGTGCTGGGAAGTGAAGGTGGGAGACAGCAGACTTGGGCATAGGAAGCAGTGGTCTGCATCACAGGCTGGCAGAGCTTCAGCCATGCTGGTGTATCTAGGAACCTGTGTTGCTGCCAGCACATCCTCTCATGGGCCAGCATGACCTGGCCTTGACCCCTTCCTTATCTGGTGTTGCTGTGATAGCTTTTAAGTGTCAACTTCGTTACACTCTGGGTTGAGGGACGACTCTGTGGGCACAATTGGCTCCATTTGACTTGAGCCTGTGGCCACAACTGTGGATATTGTCTTGATTCGTAGAGCAGTGTGGGGGGCGCCAAGCCACAATGAGTGTAGTGCCACCCTGGGCAGGTGTGTGTGTACTGTATAAGAGAGGCGGCTGGGCATGAGGCCTCAGGGAGCAAGCCCAGTAGACATGTTTCCTCCATGGCTGTGCTTCAGCCTCCTGCTCCTCCATGGTTCCTGCTCTGCAGTTCCTACTGGGCTCCCAAAGTGTCGAACTGTGACCAGGAGATGTAGCTGAATATGCCCTTTCCTCCCCAATGTGTTTTGGCCTCTGAAGTGTTTTGTCACAGCAATTGAAGACAAACTAGGACACTTGGTGACAAGGTGTTGGTAGCTTTGGGAAGGGTGCCATCCTGTGCTGCTGAGTCTGACACACTGGGGCAGGTGGAAGCAACAAGTCCTTCCTTGAAGAGGAGTCTGGATGGCACGGTTGTGCTGAACACAGATACTGTTATTTTTGGTGCTGTAGGAAAATATGAGCATCTGCAGCCATATGTGTGTTGGTAGGAAGGGAGCACCAGCCTGGAGCTGCCACTTGAAGACGCATCTTTGCAACAAGCCACATCTCTCTGAGTTGTTCCATGACTGTGGAGCTGTCTAAGGGATTATGGAAGCCCAGGCCTCAGTAGTACAACTTTTCATGGTTGTTTTCAGTAAAATCAGCAAGCCACGGAATGGATTGTGTACATTGCCTCCTTCACTTATGTGTGCGTGTAGTTATTTCTTTTCTTGTGTGTGTGTGTAGTTATTTCTTAAAACACAGAAATGATGGCAGAAGAATATTCAGCCTGCTGTTAAAATTGGCTGCCACCGAGGAAGGTAGTGGCTGGAGATTATGAGGAAGGGAGAGTTTTACTTTTTTGTGTATTTTAACTTTAATTGTTGCTATTTATATTTAGTATTGTACTTTTTTTTTTTTTTTTGTCTTTTTGAGACAGGGTCTCCCTGTAGCCCCAGCTGTCCTGGAACTCGCTCTGAAGACCAGGCTGGCCTTGAACTCACAAAGATCCGCATGCCTCTGCCTCCCAAGTGCTAGGATTAAAGGCGTGCGCCACCACGGCCGGCGTATTAATAACTTTTAAGTTTGCTTAAAAGCAATTATTTTATGTGTATGAGTGGATTGCCTGCATGTGTGTAAGTGCACCCATACCCTGCAGTGCCTGTGGAGATCAGAAGAGGGCATCAGAATCCCTGGAATTGGAGTTACAGACCATTGTTAGCTTCCATGTAGGTGCTAGGATTCGATTCCCAGTCCTCTGCAAGAGCAGCCAGTGCTTAGCCCCAATAATACATATTTTTGAATATTTGCACAAAGATACAGTTGGCCACAGACAACTTCTTTTTGTATAAGCCTAAGTTCCTTATCTATAAAATCAGGAATGTGGCGCTGATTTTACAGAGTCAGCATGAGCAATAAGTGGGATAAAACAGCCTGGCACTGGGAGTGCTGCTGCCTGTGGTGATGATTTCAGATTATTTTTAGAGGAAAATACTGCTGATGAGTCCTTGTGACTGTGGCGTGTAAATGAAATGTATTCTCTTCGCTATCAAAGGGTAAATAAGATGAACTTTCATCTTAAAAAATTGTAAAGTTGGGGCTGGAGAGATGGCTCAGGGGTTAAGAGTGCCGACTTGCAGAGGACCCAGGTTTGATTCGATTCCCAGCACCCACATAGTGCCTAAGAACTGTCTTTAACTCCAGTTCCAGGGGAATCCAACACCCTCTTTTGACTTCCGTGGCATTGCACGACACAGGTGCACAAACCTACATGCAAACAGTACACTCATACACATAAAACTAATAAATTTTAAAAAAAGGTAATTAAAAAAATTGTAAAGCTGGGCATGATAGCACAATTCCTTTAATTCCAGCAAATGGGAGGCAGAGGCAGGCAAATCTCTGAGTTCAAGGCCAGCCTGGTCTACATAGTGAGTTCCAGGCCAGCTGGGGCTACAGGGAGACCCTGTCTCAAAAAGACAGAAAAGACTGTATAGACAACCATCTGGCAAATATGCTTCCCCAGTCAGCATTTTTCTAAGATTAAAGTTTGACCTCAGACTTACATCCTGCTCTCAAAGGCTGCATTTTGCTTGTCAGTTGCAACATTTTGATTTAGCCCACTGTGTACGAATGTGAGGCACAGGACCTCTTTGCTTAGGAGAAAATCCCCAGCAGGACCCTCACTGGGTGTGCTTATGTGCTGGCTTTCATGTAACTTTGCACCCTTCTGCACAAGGAAAACTTTTTGCCTTGACAAAATACTTTGGATTGTGTGGTCATTTTCTTGTGACCCCAGATGCATTTCTAACATGACTTCCTGCAGTGTTTTCTGGACTCGCTCTGGGAGAAGATGTTTTGGGCATTGCCTTTGCTGCATACTGGGGATTTTTGTTAGCCTAAAATCCTGGGCAGTGTATTTGATTTTCTGCTTCTTGTGTCTCCCATCTGTAAGATGGTACTCAGTGGCACTGCCTGGAGATTGCATGATATGTGACAGTCATGAAATCTGACTGGGTTTGACAGAGTGGATCAGTGCAGAGTCAGCAATATTAATCTGCAGAATGAAAGGCTCATCTGCCTAGAGCAGAAGTTGGTTCCTTCTGTTTCCTGAGCTGTGTTAGGAAAGTGGGATGTCTTTACGGCAGTCGTCTGACAACCCTGGATCTCCTGTCATGGGTTTGGCCAGTTGTCGTGTGCTGTCATCGCAGCAGTGGCAAGTGCAGGCACAGCTTGCCTTGATTTGCATTTTCGGGTGTGGGTACTATTTATAAACAATTAAGAAAAGAGCGGAAGCCTGTTTATGGCAAGCTGGCAACGTCAGCCAAACATGGAGAAATCTGTTAGCACAGTCTGCACGTGTGCGAGCACAAAGCAGTAAATAAACATGCACATTCGCCCATATTTAAAGTTTTTTTACTTAAAAAAAAAAACATTCTGTCATTGGCCAGATGGTGTACAGAGCTTTTTCCTTAAAGGGCAGGAGAGTGGCTGTCAGACATCTGAAACCTGAACCAGGCTTAAAACATCACAGTGGCTGTGATGGCTCCCCGCTCCCTTTTTTTGCATTTATGAGGAGGAAGTTATCACCTTACATAGACTTAAGCCCTCTCAGGAGCTTCTTTTTGCACCTCCGTTTTCATTTGTTAATGTTAGCATCCCTCACCCAGCTATTCCTCGGGGACTTTCCTGGGGCTTTTCCCCATAGCCCCAGTCACCTGCTCCTACATTTCCCACTGGATAGCCAGCACTTGGCTCAGAGATACTAACTGTTGGTTGAATGGCTTCATCAATGGGCAACCACGTAATCAGGGACTGTAAATCCAGGAGCCTCCGCAGGTGCTTATCTGGAAGAAGGTGTGGGGCTAGGGTAGAAATGTTACAGATAGACCCCTCAGAAAGCAAGCTGTGGGACATATAAGAACGTTATGCCTGCATGTGAGTCACGGCCTGGAGCCATAGGTGGAGATCTCTGTACCCAGAGAGAAGTGAAGCCGAGGCCCAGACTTGCTGCAGGTCACCTGGCTTCTGCTCTCCACTTTCCTGCTCTGTTCTTGTTCTGGGGACTGGAGCCCAGGCTGTGTACATGCTAGCAGAGGTGTGCTATCCACTGAGCCAAGTCCCAAGCTTCAGAATCTGTTAGCCACATGACTTTCCATTCTACCCTCTGCTGTGAGCCCCTTGTCTTTTTCTTCAGTGTAGTGAGGAGGGGACTGTGCTGTGGGTCCTGGTGTGGAAAGGAAGCCAACAGCTTGAAATGTCCACATGTCTTGCACCTGGAAACAGTAGCAGTTTTTATAAGGCCCTTCAATTCCACTTTTCTCATACAGATCAGAAAATAGAAGTTTTGGGAATTGAAATCTTAGGAAAAAGGGAAAAAGTCAACCTGGAATGTTAGGGTTTTGTTCTATCCTAAGTTTAGAATCGAGGTGCTTTAGACCCCTGTTAACAATACAACTCAAAGTTGATTAGAAACCATTGTGTGGGTGATAATTACTTGTAGCTATGAGAGACAGATGCAACTCCAGCCCTGTCTCCTAAGACAAGGCATATTAATTTTAAATTTGCATGAAGGAGGAGCAGATGGTGAGGTGTGAGAGTGGTCAGATGCTGGGTCATTGACAGCTTTTCCCTTCCATGCATCCCATCACCATGGGAGTTGGGACCAGAAGCCTGCTGAGAACTGATTATTATCTCTCCAGGCCAGCTGGGCTCTTTCATGCCTGGGTCACAAAGACTACTCCCGTTACAACCAGTCAAGACACGCTGTCGATTATCTTAAAATCATACAGTAATTATTCCACCCCAAAATTCTAGAAATAGATCTGTCCAAAGATGGCCTCTGGATTTCTTTTCAAGTCTGGGTTCTCTTTTTTTAAGTAGATGAGGCAAGTTAAGATCTTTATGGTTATCTGAATAGTTTCTCATTTTTAATTTGTGTGTGTGTGTGGGGGGGTGTCTTTGTGCATGTATGCTAATATGTGTGTGGGACCTGCAGAAACAAGAAGGAACATCAGATCTCCTGGAGGTACAGGGAGTTGTGTTACCCCATGTGTTGCTGGGAACCAATCTTGAGTCCTCTGTGAGAGCAGTAAGTGCTCTTAACTGATGAGCAGTCTCTCCAGCCCCAGCTGACTAGTCCTTGCCAGGAATGAGAGGTGGGTTCCACTGCAGCATCCCGGGACTCTGAGATGGGAGCCAAGGATGCAGTGTGGCTTTGAGGATGATTTTCCAGCAGGATGTTGAGCACCAGGCACATTTCATAAAGTGCCTCTACTCAAAAATGTTCCCTGAGTTTGCATTTTGCATCATTACAGATGGAGCTTAATTGAAATGCTTACAACCAGAGTACTTTGTAGAGGTTTTGGATTTTGAAGGGTCTCATTAACTTCACTGGCTGAACATTCCTAATCTGGAACTCTGCAGTTGAGCTGCACAAAGTTAGACAGTTTAGGATTTAGGAGCATTTCAGATTCATATTTTTAGCTTTTATTGTTCCAGCTCTATCTAGGAAAATGACAAAAGAACTAGGAGTAATATTCTTGCTCATGCAGTCTAGGCCCTGCATACATCTTTATAAAACCCATGGGGTTTATTGAGGGTGTGCCTGGTATGTCCCTGCCATTCTAGGGCTGAGACACTGGGCACTGTCCTCTTACCCCCTTCCTACCTATGTCTTCCTTCACACCCATATTGCATCGTGGAACATGGCACAGATGAGCTATTCTGAGATTCCAAATGGAAGGGAGGGTGGGACTGCATGCAGTTATGGAAGATGAGAGCATGTTTCTCTCAGGTGTTCTATCTAGAAAGCACAGGAATGTGATACCTGCCATTTGATGTCACCAGGAACTTAGGGAAGTTGGGGTGCATTGGCCTCCTGGCCTCATTAAATTTATCTTCACCCATCTCCTTACTGTGCACACTTAGCCATGCATTTTAAGTATATGTCCATCTTCCAGCTAAAAGATCTCACCCTTCCTCATCAACCAGTGTCAAGCTGCATTCTGCTCAGAAACTATTTTTTTATAACTTTAAACAAGTTTTTATTTATTATTATTATTATTATTATTATTATTTGGTCTTTTTGAGACAGGGTCTTCCTGTAGCCCTAGCTGTCCTGGAACTCACTTTGTAGACCAGGCTGGTTTTGAACTCACAAAGATCCACCTGCCTCTGCCTCCCAAGCGCTAGGATTAAAGGCGTGTGCCACCACGCCTGGCTTTTTTTTTTTTTTTATTATGTGTATGAGTGTACTGTCTGCCCATGTTGTGCAGTGCTGTAGAGGTCAGAAGAGGGTGTCAGAGTCCCCTGGAACTGGAGTTCTCAGCCGCCATCTGGGTGCTGAGAATCGAACCCCGGTCCTTTGCAAGAACAGTTATTGCTCTTAACTGCTAGACCAACTCTCCAGCCCCTTAGAAACTATTCTTGGTATACAGAAAATACTTTCACTATCAAGGGAGAGCAGTGCTAAGGTCTGGGCTGGACTCCCAGCAAAGGAGCAGGAAGGCATCAGGGATTTCCCAGGCAAGGCTGTTGCTGATGAACCAGGCAGGGACCAGAGGAGTGAAGTCACTCTTTGGTGTTCTGGGAATTTGAGCCAAGCCGTTCTTTAGCTCTTTTCTCTGCCTGGGAGCCCTACTTCTCCTGGCCGCTGTGTAATGTGGCCTGGCAACCCCTCCTTTGTGTCAGGACTCCCTGCTCCCTTGCCAGATAAGGGCGCTGGATGGAAGCCCCAGCTTTTGTGCCTGTTCCAGGTTTTCATTTGTTCTTAGGAGTTGGGCTCTGGTTTTTATTGGTTGAATGACCTGTTTCAGAAGCCACTTGTGTAGGGTGTCTACACTTATGGCAATTGGTGACAGCTGTCTTCATGCAGAGACAGGCTCTGTGTTACTGTCCTTACTGTCTCCTCTCCAGCCTGTTCATTTTCCTCCCATCTGCACATCCCAGCTTCATTTGGTAGCCTTAGCTATTTTAGCATACAGTTTCAGGCTCGGAAAAAGAGCGGCCATTTTCGACAGGAAAAGAGAGCTTACTAATACACAATTTCCCATGACACTCTTTTCCTCAATGAACAGGGCGTGCATGTTCTGGACATGTGGCTGTGTTCGCTCATGCTTCTGTAGCGGCTGAGAATTTTGGTGGTTTAGTCGTAATGGTAATCACTGAGAATGTTGTTATTGCAAGACTGAAGTCAGTATTTATTCAGTGTCACTTGCTAGAGACAGCTGTATTTCCAGCCAAATAGATGCAGGGGTGTTGCTATGCCTGGTCTGAACAGAGCCATGTGAGTGTGAATACTGTTCCAACCATCAAGAGTGACAATGTATCTGAGGGCTTTTTGCCATGTTAGCTATTAACCACTGACAAAATGATGAATTCTTGAGCCCTGCTCCCCAAAACACACTTTTTGTTGTCCCTTAAGATCCCAGTCTCTCAGATGGCCATTGCCAACCAGCTCGTGTTTTTGGTTGGCTGGTTGAAACTTGCTTACCATACTGCTTTGAACCTTTCCCATGTCCCTGGGACTCACTTTACTAGGCCTGGTCACTTTCTCCGCAGCCCATCTTTGGTTATCTGTTCTCAGATTCTGTAGGGTTCTAAGTGGGCAGAGGCCACCACATGCTTATCTGGGCTTTGAAAGAGGTTTGTGGGCCACTGATATCGAGGTCTGGTGCTATAGGATGAAGGACTTTATGACATCCACCCATCTTGGGAAAAGATAATTTGTAACTGTGCTGGATTGCTTCAGCTGTCAACATCTGGGAAGAGGGATCCTCAGTTGGGGAATTTCCTCTATCAGGCTGGCCTGTGCCCATGTCTGTGAGTATTTTCTTGACTGGTGAGTGATGTGGGTAAGCCAGTAAGCAGTATTCTCCATGGTCTGTGCTTTATCTCATTCCTTCAAGTTCCTGCCTCCAGATTCCTGGCTGGCTTCCTTCAATGATGGATTGTGATCAGGAAGTATGAACCAAATAAACCCTTTCTTCCCTAAGTTGCTTTTGGTCAGAATATTTTGTCACAGCAATAGAAACCTAATTAGGGAAGTCACCCTATCCTGTTTCCAATAAGGAGAATACAGTTTGCACATGGTGTGTTTTGTATGGGGGAGTATTGATTGTAGAGTGTTAGTCCCATCTCCTGCTCAGACACTGGCTATATTAGGCAGTACATGTGAGGTACTATTGTGGTAGGATCTTGCTCAGCTCTGGAGTGACCCTTATGGGACTGGGCGCCCAGGGGGAGGCAAGTGTACACGCTGTAGAAATTCTGTGAGGGCATTACTGGGGAGCAAAGCATGACTCATGCCTCTCCAGTCAGGGTGGTCTGCGGCTTCTAAGGCTGCTCTATCCCCACCAACCCACATTAAAGTGCTCTGCATGTTTCTTTGAAATTCTCTGTGTATATTTTCTTCCCAAGAAATTGAGAATATGTGAGGGACAAGCTATGGGAAATATATCCTTAAAATATATATGTGTATTGTGTATCTATTTGTATTCTATAGAAAATATTGCAAAAATTGCTAAGTATAGTAAGGAAAAAGATAGGTATGTATTAGTCAGTTTTCTGTTGCTGTAAGGAAACACTGCCAGTTTGGGTACTTTATGAATTTTCTTTAGCTCATAGTATTGGTAGCTGAAAGTTGGAGATCAGGTGGCCTCCAATTCCCAGCAAATGCATCATGGGAGAGATCACTTAGTGAGACAGAAAGCCAGAGGAGGAACAAGGATGGCTCAGAAGTGACCTCCTCCTGGGCTCCACCTGGTAAAGGTCTTACAACCTTTAACCCAGCCTTGCAGGGGACAGATCTCCCAATGCATGAATCTCTGAAGATATCCTGGAACCTTCTCTAAACTATAGAAATAGGCAGGCTGGCCAGGAAGACAGGATACTCAACAAAGAGCAATAGTGGGCTTTTTCCTCTTTATTTTATTATTTTTACTTTATGTGTATGAGTGTATTACCTAAATGTATGTAAGTGCACCCTGCAGAAGTCAGAAAAAGGTGTCAGATCCCTGGGGCTGGTGTTATGAATGGTTGTTAGCCACCATGTGGGTGCTAGGAACTGAACCTGGGTCCTCTTCAATAGCAGCCAGTGTTCATCCGGCCGAGTCATCTCTCTAGCCCATGTCTTGTTTATTTTATTTGGTCTTTTTTGAGACAGCGTTTCCCTGTAGTCCCAGCTGGCCTGGAACTCACCATGTAGACCATGTTGGCCTCGAACTCAACAAAGATCTGCCTGCCTCTGCCTCCCAAATGCTGGGATTAAAGGTGTGGGCCACAACACCTGGCCCTCTTTGTTTATTTTTAAATAATTCAGACATTTTAAAGGGTTCCAAAGAGTTTAAAGAATCTCTGTGTGCCCTTCTTTCAGATTCTCCAAACGTGGCACCTTTCTGAGTGTGGGAATTTTCTTTGATGTTGAATATGAAGCCAGAGTGTGGGGTAGTGTGGGGTCCCTTCTGGGAGTTCATAGTCTCATTAATACAAGAATTTAAGAGTGGACTTGGGGGGGAATTTTGGGGACAATTTTATGAGTTTAACAGAAAATCCCCCAGGCAGGCAAGCTGTAAATGTCAGCAGCTACCTGGAGGAGGAACAAGTATGTGAGAGGGAAAATAGCCATGTCATGTAAGCCATCCTGGAGGTCCGACGTATGGCGAACCACCAACCACGCGGTGGGAAGAGAGCTTTGGAGAAAGAGTGAGGAAGCTCAAATGTTGGGGAAGCCCAAAGTATTAGGCAAAAGTATCTTCTTTTTTTTTTTTTTTTTTTTTTTTTTTTGCTTTGTCTTTTTGAGACAGGGTCCCCCTGTAGACCAAGCTGTCCTGGAACTTTGCCTATATGACCAGGCTGGCCTTGAACTTACAGAGATCCACCTGCCTCTGCCTCCCGAGTGCTGGGATTAGAGGTGTGTGCCACCATGCCCGGCTGGGAAAATTATCTTTAGAAAAGAGTAGAAAGAAGAAAACCAGAGTTTCATTTTCTGCTGAGTGACTGTGATAGGAGGTAGGGATTCTGGGAAGGAAAAGTATATCATCTCATTAAAGGACTCATTTTTTAAATAACCTTTTTTTGAACGTTGTTTTCATAGTAGAGCATCTCACGTCACATCTTAATCATTCTCTTTTACCCCTTCCTCAACTGGGACACGAATCCCATAGCAAGATGCCCACTGGAATACAGTGTCATTTGTGTTAAGGCCTAGTGTCCCCAGATGTTACTCTGTGCAAGTTCCTCTACTGCAGGACTAATTATTATTATTATTATTAATTTTTAAGTTTATTAGTTCTGTATGTGTGAATGTATTGTCCCCTGCGTGCAAGTTTGTGCACCCGTGTCGTGCAATGCCGCGGAGGTCAGAAGAGGGCGTCGGATTCCCCTGGAACTGGAGTTCTCCTGGAATTGGAGTTTCAGACGGTTCTCAGCCGCCATGTGGGTGCTGGGGATCGAACCCGGGTCCTCTGCAAGAGCGGTCGGCGCTCTTAACCGCTAGGCCGTCTCTCCAGCCCCAGGACTAATTATTATTGATCATAAGTTTTTCTTTCTTTTTTTATTCATTTTACAATGTTTACTTTCTCATTCGAATAAAAAGAGAATGGAAGCAATGAAAGAAAATACACAGAGAGAAGGCAGGCATCAATCTTGTAAAGCCAGAAGGCAGGAAGAGAAAGCTGGCTTGTGCTGAGATAGGAGAATGTCAGTTCCCTGAAGCAGCACAACTCTGGTCAGGCCTGCAGTCCCCTCCAGCCAGTCCCAGGACAAAGCTGGCAGCTCCAGGAAAGCCTAACTAATCCCCAGGCCAGGACTTACATTAATATGGCAGCCTGTTGGCTTGGGGACCTCTAGGTTTTTGTTTGCTTGCTTGCTTTATCTTTTCTTGTTTTTTTGATAAGGTCTCATGTAGCCCAGGCTGTCTCCAAATTCACTCTGTAGCTAAGGCTGACTGCAGATCTCTGAGCCCCTCTCCTCTTCCTCTTGAGTACTGGGACTCCAGGTGTGTGCCGCCATGCCCCCCTTCTACAGATCTTTAACAGTCATGGGTCTTGCCTCATAGAGGACCTCCTTCTGCTCAGGGTCTCTAGTGAACTTGGTGACTGCTTCACTGCCAGTGGCTGACCCACCATCAGGGGCTCTCATCCTTCAGGAGGGCGCTGTATTCCTGAAGTCCCCTCCTCCACTTTGTTCTGGCTCAGACATTTCAGCAGCTCAGCCAGGAGGTCCTGGTGTTACATAGGGCAACAGCTCTGTGGTTCATGGTCCCATGTATTCTGGAAATCTCTGTAGGAGATGCAGTTCTGGGCAGCATGTCAGATGCTTGTTCAGAGCCCTGTCTTCTCTCAGAGAATGGCACGATGTTCTGGGCTTCTGAGAATTCACAGTGCAACATGGTGACTATTCTTTTCTGGAAGTCCAGAGGGACAGTCATGCAGTTCTTTCTGACTATCTGAGTTTAAGGCTCCCTGCATGCATCCTTCCAGGTTCTGCTATGGATGGCGGCAATCAGTGATACTTAGCTTCACAATCAGACCCTCGAACCTTCTGGACAGTAAAGCAGCCACAGTTTCTGGGTTGATGTTCTTCAGATCTGTTGTCTTCCTGACACAGCTGGAAGCACTCACACACCTGCAATCCTAGCACTCGGAACCTGGGGCAGGAGGATCCAAGGAGTATTCCTTTATAGACTTTTATTACCACTCTAACAGTAGGGGGAAAAAAAGGGCCTTTGCAAGGTGACCTTAGTGAGAGATAATGGTGGCCCAGCTGAGGGAGATGAGGAGGGTGTGAGGAGACGTGGACATGGTGAATGGTGAGGGGAGGTGGACATGGTGAGGGGTGAGGGGTGGTGGACATGGTGAGGGGTGAGGGGAGGTGTTCTACCTTTGAAAGGAGAGCCTGGGAGAGTTTCTCATGGGCTGGGTGGTGGACATGAGTGACAGTTTTAGGGTGCTCCAGGGATTTGGCCATGAGTAAGTAGAAACCGGGGGTGCTGTTGTTGGGGGTGGTTGTCTGTGATAGGGATGAGTTTTAGTGGGAGAACAAGAATTGATTTGGGGATTGAAAATTTGAGGTCCAATTAGGGAAGCCAAGAAGTACTGGGAAAAGATGAAAGCTAGACCTGGAGGAACAGGGTGGCTCACTGGCTGGAGCTAGCTGGCTTTACTGTTGAGCAAAAGAGAAACTGGGGCCCACACAGGTGGGGACAGTGAGTCACTGTGCGTGCACACAGGGATGGAGATTGTCCATGTGTGCATTCAGGGATGGAGAGTGTCCATGTGTGCACTCAAGGATGGAGAGTGTCTGTGTGTGCACTCAGGGATGGAGAGTGTCCGTGTATGCACTCAGGGATGGAGATTGTCCATGTGTGCATTCAGGGATGGAGAGTGTCCGTGTATGCACTCAGGGATGGAGAGTGTCCATGTGTGCATTCAGGGATGGAGAGTGTCGATTCGTTTGTCTTTGCCATGCTGTGACCAAAACACTCTGGACAACACCAACTTGGGAGGAAAGGTTTTATTCAGCTTACATCTCCAGTTCACAGATCATCACTTAGGGAACTCAAGGCAGTAACTAGGGCAGGAACCTGGAGGCAGGAGCTGAAGACAGGCCATGGAGGAGTGATGTTCACTGGCTGGCTCTCTACTGGCTTTCTCAGCAGCCTGCCTTCTTCTAATGTCCACTGCTCAACAATCAAGACAAATCCATCCACAGATGTGGCCAACAGGGCCACTTCCCAATGGAGCCAATTCCCCAACCGAGGGCTCCTCAACCCAGGTGGGTCAGGTTGACACTAAAGCTATCCAGCCCCCAATTGACCATTGTCAACTTGACACACAAACACATCACTCTATTCAACCACCTTTTCCAGTTCTTATCCCCAAAGTATGATGTTAACACTCATCACAACCTAAGACAAACAAAGGTTTTTTTTTACATCCTTAAAGGCCCCACAATCCTTAAAATGTCCACCAAAAAACACTTAAAAGTCCAGTCTATTAAACGTCTCTTAACTGTGGGATGCTGTAAAATCCAAAATAAGTTACTGTCTTATTTCAAAGGGACGCATCAGGCCCACTCTCCAAACAAAACCTAAGTCCAGGCAGTGACTCAAGGCTGGACACCTGGGATTCACTCACGAATCTTCTGGGCTCCAAAGGGGTCTTGACAGCTCCCCCTCTCCGGAATCTGCCATCCGTGGCACCCACAGTTCATTTCGCAGGCCCAGGCCGACTCAATTCTACACCTACCGCTGCTCTTAGTGGTCGTCCCAGGTTACCGGCATCTCCAAAAAGCTGGGGTCGCTACTGCAACTGAGGCAGCACCTTCACCAATGGGTTCTTCTGACCTCTCCTGGTGCAAAGCCTAGCTTCTCTCCATGACCCCCTTGCAATCTGGGGTCTTCACAGCAACCAAGGTGCAACTTCCAACAATGGTCTTTCCTGACCCTCTCACAGTGCCAAGCCCTCGGCTGCTCTCTGTGACCCCCTCAAATTTCAACACCGGAACCATATTAGGAGACTCTTACATGTACCAAGTCCGGCTTTCTGGCTCAGATGGAGGCTCAGGCCCTTTCTGGGTCACAGCTTCTGTGTGCAGACACTTGGAAGATAATTCTCCCCAAGCAGATTTCACCTCAGTGAATGCTGTCTCTGTTCTTCCAGCTGATTTTTCAGCCCCAGCTACCAGCATCAATTGCCCTCAGTACAACAAACTTTTCACTTCAGGTTCTGGTCTCTTGTTACTTACAGCTGTTTCTCCACAGCCCCAGCTGAACAGAACCCACAGATTACACAGTCCTGATGATTCTGCTTCCCTTTGAAACTAAAAAATTCACAAGCCAGATCTCCACCTTCTACAAACTCCTCAGCAAACAAAAACTGTTCCACGCTCCACAGCAACAATCTTTAGGCATTCGATGATCTTCCCAGCCCAAAGTTCCAAACGCCTCCACATCCTTCCCCAATAACACCAAGTCAGGGTCTGTCACAGCAATACCCCACTGGTCTGGTACCAATTTCTGTCGTAGTTTGTCTTTCCATTGCTTTGACAAAAAACCACTCTGATCAAACCCAACTTGGGGAGGAAGGAAAGGGTTTATTCAGCTTACATCTCCCAGGTCACAGATCATCACTTAGGGAACTCAAGGCAGGAACTCAGGGCAGGAACCTGGAGGCAGGAGCTGAAGCACAGGCCATGGAGGAGTGATGTTCACTGGCTTGCTCTCTACTGGCTTGCTCAGCAGCCTGCCTTCTTATACTGTCACTGCTCAACAATCAAGACAATACACCACAGATGTGGCCACAGGCCAATCCAATGGAGCCAATTCCCCAACCGAGGCTCCCTCAACCCAGGTGTGTCAAGTTGACACCAAAGCTATCCAGCACAGAGAGTGTCCGTGTATGCACTCAGGGATGGAGAGTGTCCACATGTGTACTCAGGGATGGAGAGTGTCTGTGTATGCACTCAGGGATGGAGAGTGTCTGTGTATGCACTCAGGGATGGAGAGTGTCCGTGTGTGCACTCAGGGATGGAGAGTGTCCGTGTGTGCACTCAGGGATGGAGAGTGTCCATGTATGCACACAGGGATGGAGAGTGTCCATGTGTGCATTCAGGGATGGAGAGTGTCTGTGGGTGTACGCGGGCACAGAGAGTGTCTGTGGGTGCACATGGGGATGGTGATTGTCCATGTGTGCACACAGCGATGGGGACAGTAAGCAGCCATCGCCTGCCCTGTGCTCTGCTTCTGTGGAATTAAGCCCCAGCATGGTCCACTTTCCTGGCCTTTTGGAGGTCTGTTTACCTTGGAAGTCCTGCTTTTCCCATGACTCCTCAGAGGCCTTGTTTTCATAAATCTTCCTCACCACCCCTGAGGCTGCCCAGTGTCTGGCACCTGTGATTAGTCATTCCCACCAGCATTCCAAAGTGAGGTTACACCAAGTTCAGCTTCTCCATAGAAGGCCTTGGAAACATGAGTTGGTATTCAGGATAGAGGTCTAAAGTGAGCTAAACCCTAGGAATTATCACGGACAATCTCAGCATTGGACACAGGGGAAGGATATGGTCCATGGACAATCTCAGGATTGGATGCAGGGAAAGGATATGGTCCATGGAAAATCTCAGGATTGGATGCAGGGGAAGGATATGGTCCATGGACAATCTCAGGATTGGATGCAGGTGAAGGATATGGTCCATGGACAATCTCAGGATTGGACGCAGGGGAAGGATATGGTCCATGGACAATCTCAGCATTGGACGAAGGGAAAGGATAAGGTCCATGGAAAATCTCAGGATTGGACACAGGGGAAGGATATGGTCCATGGGTGGGAAGAGGGGGAGGAGACTGATGACCGGGACCAGAAGGATAATGAGAAGGATAATGAGAAGGATAATGAGAAGACGCCTTCCAGAAGAATAGGTGTGTCAAATTTAGCCAAATTGCATGGAGTGGGGACTGAGAATTGGCAGCTGGGCTTGGTGACAGGGACATCACTCAGTGGGTCTGACAAGGCTGTCTTAGGGATCAGATGTGGCAAAGGTTGATGGCTGAGGTGGTCCTGTAACTTCTGGACCCCTATCCTGGGGAGCAGGGCAGCACTCCTTAGCTGGAAAACAAAGTCTGTACTAAAAAAAATTCTTTAAACAATTTTTACATTGTGTGTATATGTGTGTGTACATGCATGTTTGTGTGTGTGTGTGTGTGTGTGTGTATGTGTACATGTGGAAGTCAGACCCCAACTCAAGGGAATTGGTTCTCTGTTTCCACCATGTGGATCCTGGATCCTGGGGATTGAACTCAGTCATCAGGCTTGGCAGCAAGTGCCTTTCTCCTCTGAGCCCTCTTGCCAGCCAGAGAGGAGCCTTCTTTTTTATTTTATTTTATTTTATTTATTTATTTATTTATTTATTTATTTATTTATTTTATGTGTATGACTGTACTGCCTGAATGTAGGTTTGTGCACCCCTGTTGTGCAATGCCGCAGAAGTCAGAAGAGGGCGTCGGATTCCCCTGGAAGAGGAGCCCTCTTTATGGAAACACGGATTATTGAGGTGGTCATCTGCAGGCACTGCAAATGTTTTTGAGAGGCAGCCCTTGTTCAGTGCACAGACAGCTGTCAGTCATATGTTTTGTATTGTTGGGGAAGTTACCCGACCTTGAGAGCTAGTATCTTACCTATGAAATGGTAGGATCATTTAGAAGAGTCTGTCGTTATGAATGAGAATGACTTGTTTAGAAGAGTAGTTCCCACAAAAAGTGCAAAGGAGACTAATGTGGTTCTTTTGGGGCAGTAACAGCTAGAGCAGTGTCCATGTGGTGGCCGTGGAGTGGGCAGGACTCGTGTCATCTTTCTTAAGAGCCACTCTTTAAGGTGGAGAGCATTTTTTAATAAACTTTTTACTATAAGTACTAATTATACTGTGTGGCAGTTGTCAGGATTTGTGGAGGACCTACCTCTTACATAATGACATTTAAAGAACAACAGACTGAAGTCAAACCTCTGGCCCCTCTGGTTTTCAAGCCACATCTAGAGAGCTTTGAGAACTTCCCCAGGCCCTATGCTTGCTCACTGGCCAATAGCTCTCTCGAAGCATCACAGTAGAACCTGGATCTCATCCATCCCCCAAGTATAGTTCCAATCCCTGGAGGAGTGTGTGAGACAGCTTCTTCTCTAATTTGCTTCCATTAACACCCTGGCATATGTACCCAGAGTGAGGTACCCACAGCCCTGCCTCCTGTCCCCACATCCTTGGGGGAGTAACCATCTGCCAAGGGAGCCAGATGGAGAGACAGATGCCAGCCTTTCAGCCTCCCCTCCCTGGAGAGCCCTGGCCCTTCCTCCCCTGGAGGTTTGACGCTGTCCCTGCCTGCTGTCAGGAGCCCTGAGGCTTTCCCTCCTGGCTGACAGAAGAGACTCTGTGAGGCAGGCCCAGGCCTCGGCACCTCCAGATGGCCAGATGATCGGAGCTGGGGGCACTTGGAATGTTAGCTGCAGGCTCTGTTGGTGGCTGCATTGTTGGGGCCAATGAGGAGCAAGATTTACAGGAATGGACTCCCTGTAACACCCTGTCCTGTAGACTCTGTGTCCAAGAGGCTGGCCTTCCCATTGCTACTCAGGACAGTTCCAGCAAACCTGGGGGGCAAACTTCTCTGCTTCTGGGATGTGCTTTCCAGTGCTTCTGTGGTGCCAGAGTATTGCGTCTTGTCTTGGGTTCGGGGTTTTCTTTGTGGAGTTTATTCCCTAAATACCCAGAGCACCACAGAAAAGCTTTTAGGAATGTGTAGGTTCTTTTCCTGGTTTGCAAAAAAAGTAACCCAGTGGTTGTAGGGCTGGTGGAACATTCCGTTCAGTGGGCTGGGAGTGGCGAAGGGGAGCTGGCCTCTGAAGGCCCCTTCTCTAAGTCTGTGGTACCCAATGCTGTCTGTTACCAGGGTGTTCCACAGAGGTTGGTTTCCAGGAACAGATGGCCAGCTCTTTGACTGTAATCCAGGCACAGCCAGTCTGTGATGGAACAGGGATGCCATTGTAATAAGATAGGCATGAATCCTCTTGGGGTCGGGACGGTGCCAGAACTTGATTAAAGTGGTTTGGAGTTCCCCTTGGCCTGTGGTAACTGGGTGGTCAGTTGGAACTATGTTGTTCTCCACCCCTGGCTTTGACTCACACAAACAGGTGGCATCTGTAAGCACACAGGTACTGGGGACATTTTGGGATTCAGGCTGGCGGTGGGATGATTTCTGGTACTGCTGGATGCAGCCAAGGTGACGTGGTATCCCAATAAAGTGTTACCTATTAAAGAGGACAGTGGCCAGCTGTGGGCTATGGAGTAGCCCCTGATTTAAATGAGGCAAAGGACCCCTGTGCATAGACCCTAGCTGTTCCAGAGCCCCCCTTCAGCTACGGTTGAGCTGGATAGTGTACAGCCTAACTGTATGCCCAACATGACATGGGGTACCATGACACACTTGGCTGTCACCAGTTCCCATTCCTTTGCTGGTGATCAGAATTCAACCCATGCAGAAGGCCTTGGAGGCCACAGGGGTTGGTGTGGGACACAACATCAGGAGCAGTTCTCCTCTGCATCCTCACTGTGGAACACCCTTCCTTGGTGTGTCAGCATAGGTATGGTTTAGAGCCTGGCTTCTACCACATGAGTCCTGGACAGTAGCATCATCATCTTGGATGGTCAGCCTGAAGTGCCAACTTGACAACTGTCTAGAATTACCTGTAAAGGGCTTCAATGAGTCAGTCATTGGGATCTGGGTGGCTTGGGGGCATGCCTCTGAAGGGTTTTCTCAGTCCGTTACGGATGGGCAGCACCATTCCTGGGACTGGACCCTACACTGTGGAGAAAGTGTGCTGAGCTGCATTAAGTTCCTGTTGACTTCCTTACAGTGATGGACTGACTGTGTAACCTGGAGTTGCGAGCCAAATAGACCCTTTCCTCTTAACGTTGCTTTTGTCAGAGTATTTTATTACAGCAGCAGAAATGAAACTAAGACAGCACCAGTCTGTGCTTGTTGAAAATGCACTCAGGCCCACTCAGCCCTAGGGACTGAAACGTCAATGAGACATTCAGGGGAGGAGCTTCTAGAAGGTGTCAGAGAAGGCTAGGGTAGAGGAGGCTCCTAAGACGCCTTTGCCGTGAAGCACAGGCTGACAAGGTGATTGATCAGTCAGTCCTTCCTCCTGAATGGCTTGTGGGGTGGTTGCCTCTCTGTTTAGAGGTGATGCTAGGGCCACTGTGCCCATCTGCCCTGCACCTGCAGGGATTCAGAACCTGTCCTAAGGTCCCTTTTGGACAGCCACGCTTGAACTTTAGTCCTTTAGGCCATTGTTGAGTCTTGTCCTTGAACATGGTTTTCTGCCCTCCTCCCTAGGCTTCCGTGTCTGTGTAGATAGAACCACAACTCCAGACACCTGCTGAGAAGCCTTGTCTCTGAGGTCCTTAGAAGTCAGGCAGTGAGATGAGATGCTGAAAGGATGTGATTACCTAGCATCTGACCTCCAGACGGTTCCCCTCCCCAGAGGATAAATCCAAGTTCACATGTTCCTTTGTGTCTGAGTGTGTTTTTGCTTATGACCATGAGTCCCGCAGCAGGATGGCTCCCCTGGTGCCCGCTGTCCTGTGGGAAGCAGACTGAGCACCCCATTCCTACCTCTAGTTCTTCCATGTATTGCTTCCAGACAGCAGTTCTTTCTTAATGTTCTATTTACACAGATCTCATAGAATGAGCTAAAACATCTCTCCTGCGTAATTTGGTCACCTTGACCTGCTAGGTTTCTCCAACTCTGAAATGCTTTTCTGGCTCGCAGGCTCTCCCTGAGCTTCAATTCACCTAGGAGATTTTACCTGCCACACCCAGCACCCAGGCCAGCCCAGATTGGCTGTCACCAAGTACATTTGCTAGCTCTGGAATTTCATAAAAACTGAGTCAGTCTTTTCTGAGAGCTTTTTCTTGGTGAGGGTTATTCTGTAGTGAATACAGTATAACTTACTTATCTACAAGTTTGTTAATGGTCCTTTAGGTTGGACTCAGTTTTTGGCTGTTTTGAATAAAGCTGCCAATAGTTTAGTATGGATATGTACAGTAAGGTGTCTTGGGTCAATGTTTTGTTGTGGATAATCCCTAGGCATGAGTTCCTGGACACTTTTAACTCTAGGACACTGTGGCACTGTCTTCTAAGGGTTAGAGTTAGGCCTCTACACCCCCCCCCCCACTGGGAAAGGATGTGTGTGTCTGTCATTTAAACTTTAGTCACTTGTCACTTGTTGAGTGTGGGGACACATAGAGGTTTGGTTGCGAAGACCTACAGACTGTACCTTCCTACCTGCTCAGTGGCCATTTGTGGCTTTTCTTTGTGAAATTCCTAAGTCCTAGCCTCTTGTTACCAGGCTATCTTTAGTGTTCATTGTACTCGTAGAAATGCTTTGTCAAATATGTTTTCTAAGTATTCATCTCCCATATTCTCAATGATTTCTTTCAGAAAATTCAATTAAACCTATAGGGGCTAGAGAACCGGTTCAGTGGTTAAGAGCATTGGCTGGTTCCTAGCACTCACTTGGCTGCTAACAACCGTCTTTAATTCCAGTTGCACAGGACCTGATACCCTCTTCTGACCTCTGTGGGCATTGCACGACATGGGTATACTTACATTCATGCAGAGAATACACTTATACATATAAAATAAAAATAGCTGGGTGTGGTGGTGCACACCTTTAATCCTAGCACTTGGGAGGCAGAGGCAGGCAGATCTTTGTGAGTTCAAGGCCAGCCTGGTTTACAGAGTGAGTTCCAGGACAGCTGGGGCTACAGGGAGACCCTGTCTCAAAAAGACAAAAATAAATAAATAAGTAATAAAATAAAATAAAATATTAAAAAATAAAATATATGTACATACATATATTAGTATTCTTGGTGTCTTTGGAAATCTGTGCCTACCTTAAAATCATAAATATTTCCTTCTACATTTTTAATAGGTGTTTTATGTTTCTATCTTTAGATTTTATTTTTTAGGTTAATTTTTTATGTCATCAGATATGAGGGGCAGTCAGGTTTTTCATTTCGATTCTGGGTTGTCTGTCACAGTGCTGTTTGTTCCAGAGACCAACCTGCTACTGCATCTTTGTTAAAGTCAGTTGGTCCTGCAAGTGGGGTTTGTTTCTGGACTTTGCTGTGTTCTTCCATTCTGTCAGAATCCCTGCACCACGGGGTTCTGATTATTATGGCTTTGTGACAAGCCTGTGTATTTCTTACTTTTCTGTTATTATGACAAAATACCATGAGCAAAAAAGCAACTCAAGGAAGAGTTCATTAAGGCGTATGTTTCCAGGGGCCTGGATGTCCAGAACTGGGGACAACATTGTGCTGGGAAACTGAGAGCTCACATCTTCAATGGCAAATGTAAAGCAGATATCAGACAAGAAGGGGGACAAGGCTATAAACTCCTAAAGCCCACCCCCAGCGACATACTGCTTCCAGCAGGGCTTTACCTCTTAAAGGTTCCATAACCTCCTCAAACAGCACTGCCAACTGGGACTAAGTGTTCACATATATGAGCTTGTGAGGGACATTTCTCATTCAAACCATAACCCATGGGCACTAGGTAATCTAAGTCTCCTACTAAGATGAGTTCTTTTTAAAAAGTATTTTATTTGTTCTTTATATGTGTATGAGTGTACTGCCTGAATGCATGTAAGTGCACCCGTGTCATGCAATGCCTGAGGAGGTCAGAAGAAGGTGTCAGATCCCCTGGAACTAAAGTTACAGATGGTTGTTAGCCACCATACAAGTGCTGGGATTTGATCCCCAGTCTCCTGCAAGAACAGTCAGTGCTCTTAAATGCTGAGCCATCTCTCCACCTCCGAGATGAGTTTTTCCTAACATGGCTTGGCTCTTCTAGTTCTCTTCATTTCAAATGTTTTAGAATCAATCTGTCCTTTTATTTATTTTTAAAGCCACTGGGATCAGGGTTATAATTTTGTTAAGTCTACAGGTGAATTTGAGGAGAATTATAGTCTCAGCACTGGGCACGATGCTCCATCTGTAAATACGTTTCCTTTTAGTAAGTGTTTTTAACTTCCTGCCATTTTTGGTTTGCAAATTTTTCATTTTTTGTTAAATCTAACCTTGTGTATTTCACATATTTTATGTTGTTAGAATCAGTGCGGGGTCTTTTTTTCTTCCTCTCCATAGTTCAGTTGTTATTTCTAGCAAAGAACTTACTGTTTAATATAGAAATTGATGACCCAGTATACCTAATGATGAAGGGCAGGAGGAGTATACCTAATGATGAAGGGCAGGAGGACACACTGAACTCTTGGCCTGGGTCCCTTTGGACAGGTTTGTAGGAGACTCTTCATCTGAAGGATAGCTGGGGGGCTAGGGTGTTCCAGGAAGCATGGGCAGGAAATAAAGGACAGTCTTGGAAGTAGAGAGCAGTGGTTGGATCAGGCCACACTGACAGCAGAGGGAGGAAGTGAAATGGAACGCAGTGCCTTTGTAAGGATACTGTGGCCAGAATAGCAAGGTGTTTGCTGCTATTCCAGGAGAAAACTCTATCCACGGCTGCATGGGGCCCTGGTGTGTTTATGAGCAGGAGGGAATGGCCATTCTTAGTGTTCACTTGAGCTTATTCTACTTTAGGAAAATTGTGGCTTTAATGGCTCAGTGGTTAAGAGCAATGGCTGCTCTTATAGAAGACCTGGTTCTCTCCCAGCACCCACATGTAGCTCACAAACATCTGTATGTAACTCCAGTTCCAGGGAATCCGAGCCCTCTTCTGGCTGCTGTGGGTACTGCATGCACATGGCACACACAGACTCACACATATATAACAACTTAAAAATTTAGAAATTGTGGCTCTATGTATTTTTACAACAAACCTACCCCCCCTTTTTTTTTTAACCATTTTAAAGTGTCCATTTAGAAGTGTGAGCACATTCTCTGTGTGATACAGTTGTCACCATCATCCATATTCAGAACTTTCCATCACCCTAAGTTGAAACTCGCCCTGTTAAGCACGAGCTCCCCACCTGCCACTGCTCCTGACATGAACCTGTCTACTTTCTGGGGCTGTGGATTTGCTCATCCCAGGAGTTCCATGGGGTGGAATTTTCGGTTATTCATCCTGTTGTTGCAGCCATTTCATTCAGGGTAAGTTTTAAGGTTCATCCATGCTATAGCATGAAGCTCAGTTTCCCTCTGCTTTCAGGTTGAATAACCTTCCATTATGTGTAGAATGCACTGTGTTTGTCTGTCCTTTATCCATGGACACTTGAGAGGTATATCATTAAGTTCTTGAGAACAGGAAGGAGTCTCCAGAGACATTGAACAGTCTAGAGCTGAGAAGGGAAGGAAAGCAGGTCCAGACATCCCTGCTCTCATGGTCCTCGAGCAGATGGTCATGATTGTGTGTCTTAAATGAGGAAAATTTTGAGAGTGGAAGAGGGCTCTCAGTAATTACATGGGAGTGGTGGGTGAAGCTGGGACTGTCCTGAAGAAACAAGGAGGTACCAGCCCTAACGTCCATGTGTCTGCTTTGTCCTCTTCCTCCCCCTCCTGCTTCTGCCTTTGTTCCTGCTGCTTCTTCTCCTGCTCTTCCTCTTCTTCCTCCTCCTCCTCGTTCTCCTGCTCCTGCTCTTCCTCCTGCTCCTCCTCCTCCTTTTACTCTTGCTCTTCCTTCTCCTGCTCCTCCTCTTAGTAAGTCCATTATCTTCCACAGATCTCCATGTGGAACTCAGTAAAAGCTTGTTAAAGATGTAACAGTAAGAGATGGCCCTGTGATCTATAGGTAGTGTAGATATGAACTGGGAGGCTTTTCATTGGCAAGTCCTGTTCTCCTGTGTGGACACAGTTTGCTGCATCTTCTCCTGTTCTTGGTTTTGTTTCTTTGTTGTATCAGGCTGTTTCAAGATAGGATCTCCCAGTAGCCCCAGCTGTCCTGGAATTCACTGTGTAGACTAAGCTGGCCTTGAACTCACAGAGATCTACCTGTCTCTGCCTCCTGAGTGCTGGGATATATTGGGCTATTTCTATTCTTTACTCTGAAGCTCCTGTGAACATGCACATATGACAAGCCTGTGTAGATAAAACTTTTATTTCTGTTACATAAACACCAGGGTCTCTCAGTCTTTTATACTTAATTCCTCCCAGAAAGCATTTTCAGATATGAGCCATAGGCCCCATAGATAGGCTGTGTCTGATAGTGTGTGTATGTCTGTGCTTTACATGTGTAAACAGTAGGATTGGTTCTTCCTCCTCCTCCCCACAGATGGTTGTGGGGAGTTCATTATGTTTGACAGCATTCACTAGTGAAGGGTCTGGATTCTTTAACAGTACAGTTGGGATTATCTGTTTCTTCTAGCCTGTTTCAGGGACCCACACACACCCTGTCTAGGCTATGATTAGTAGGCATGAAGCTGTTTCTGATCCTCTCCGTCTTACTCAGAACCACTGCCTGTCCTATCATGTCCTTTCTTTGATGCCACTGGAAAGACAGTAGCTCAGGACTCATTGACAACCCCCCCTCCCCCATCAGCTGAGACCTGGCACATGCTGTAGGATATAGGAGTGAGGCCATCAGGGGTCCACAGCTGACTTTGGATAAATTTATTTGGAGATATTTGGAGCATTTAGGTGACCCATAGTGTAAACTGTTTCTATGTGGTAAACAACTTAATTGCTATGACTGTAACTTAATTTTTGAAAATTCCAAGTTGTTGCATTAAAGCAAAGTTTTCCTGAAATTAACTTTATTTTTAAAGGGAAGAAACAAATAGTGTTAACAATTAGAGGAACCATAATAATGCTCCTAAGAGTGACAAAATGCCACTCTGTATTGAAGGTTACCGAAGCCCAGTGGTGCCAGACAGTATGCACATACTGCACGCACCCACACTACAGGCAGGCACACACTGCACATACTGCTGGCACACCTGCACAACACTGTAGGCATGTGCACACTGCACACACTATGTGCACACTGCACATACCACTAGCACGTCCACACACTCACACTGCAGGCCTGCACACTACAGGCATGTGCACACTGCAGGACGTAAGCACTGCACACGCTGCTATTCTGAGCATGCGCAGTGCAGGTAGCCATGCTTCTTGAAAGAGAAGCTCCTCCTGGCTCAGTGCATCATCATCTCTCCTTGCAGACAGTCACACCACCATTCTATTCTGGTTCATTGGGTTTTACTTTTATTTTGAATGGAGTTTACAACATTATGTGAATTTTTTCATCAAACTTTATTCCTTTACAACCTTGTCTGTAGTGTGTGCATGCATCTGTGTGTGCATGCGTGCATATATGTTACTGGGAATTGAACCCAAGGACTTGTATATGTGAGATCAGCACTGTGCCACTGGGCTGCACCCCAGCCTAGTTGCCTCATCACAGTCATCATGATTGCTGATGGTTTTACTTATCTGCATGCTGTTTGCGGCTTTCTTCACTTGAGTGTAGGAGATCATGTTTGCTCTGCTTGTCAACATCGACCCACCTTGGTATCCAGTATTCCTGCAGTGAGCCTCTACTTCTGTGAGTTCAACATGTCCTACAATGAATGAGGCACCAGTTGTGTTTCCTAGCCTTGGAGAGATGCTCAGTGTTAAAGCACTTGCTGCACAGGTGTGAGACCTGGAGTTCCCATCCCCAGAACTCATGTAAATGCCAGGTGGGTGTGGTGGCTACCTGTCATTCCTTCCTCAGAAGGTGGGGACATGGCATCCCTAGAGCAAGCTGGCTAGCTCTGGGTTTGATTGAGAGACTCTACCACAATTAATAAAGTGGAAGAGTGATGGAGGATGAGTCCTGACATCAGCCTTGGGCCTTCACATGCATGCATGCCCACATGCATGTACACCCACACATGTGTGCTCACATAAGCGTACACACTCCCCCCCTCCCCCCCCATATCCACACATACAAAAATGGAGAAAGGAAGAAAACAGTTCCCACTGCACTGTTACTGTCATCACACCTCTGTCCTCCCTGGCTGTGCCCCTCTCCACCCAACCTTTCACTACCCCAGTTCATCTTCAGTGTTCATTCTGGAATTTTCTTTTCAAAAATGGAGATAAATCAACATTGCCTTTCTAAAGTACTTTGCCGCTCCCTTTCTGTCTACAGATCTCTGTGTTGTGGCCTTGTATTGTAAGCCTGTGAATTTCTGGGATTGATCTTGTTTCCCTTTCAGTTTTGAATACAACTTTGTGAACATAATATTTGACAACTGATTAACTTGAACTCTGAATTAGATGGAACAGATGTAAGTGGGGTGGAAAAACTGCACTTTCTGTCTGTGTCACATCTGAACTCTCATTGGTGACCTCCATGCTTTGCATCTGTGGACTCCTCACAGGAGCCAGGAAGTCTGGTCCTATGGCTCTGTCAGGTGACCTGCATTATCATGAGTCCAGAGCATGCCCCAATATCTTCATACAAACCAATGGAAGGATATTTCTCGTAGGACTTCCATCATCCATCTGTGAATTAAGGATCATAATAATTATCCAGAAGAATGTGTCCTGGGGATTTCACATGCCAGTTCCTTGGGAGCTCCTTGGCTTTGTCAGAAAGGACGACGCTGAGGACCATACCTATGTTCTCACGCACTTTCTTCCTGACACTGATGGATCTTGTAAAGCTCTGACTTGCAGACTCTGCCCTGAGACCTAGCAGATTGTCACACATTCTCTTCACACCCAGAGAATGTTAAGCAGAGAAGATTCAGATCAAACCAGCAGGGTCTGAAGGCAGAGGCTTTTAGTCACAGCCTCTGGGATCTCCACAGCAGGCCTGCCTGGCAGCTAACTGTTCAGATTCCTATGTCACAGGTCAGAAACCGAAGTAAGGAAGTTCAGTGACTTGTGTCCAAAGTCACCAAGCCCTTCAGAGGATTACCATCCATTATCAGCGACTGCAGAGGGAGTCCAGCTGAGGGAAACTTAAAGCCCAGTCATCCTTTAAGGCTCAGCTGCTGGTTCTGAATGTTCTTAGATCGACCTCCAAGCAGCCTCCTTAGATTATCTGCAGAGGCCTGTGAGAATACTTGGGAGAAGCTGCTGCAAGAGTCTCAGTTGTAACCCTATAAGGGAAAAATATGCACTGGCTGAGCTCGGGTGTTGGCTGCCTTGTTTCCAACCATACGTGTACTGGGTCCCTGAAGCACATGCCAGAACCTGCCAGTGCAGAGAAGGCCCTGGTCAGGTATGGCAGCTCCCCGAGGAGATGGCTGTGTTGGAGTTGGCCTCCTGCCACATTTCACATGTATGTTGTGAAGATGTCACAGAAGGGTTACTTACTGTGCAGGGACAGTATATTGCCTATGATTTTTCTCTTTAAAATAAACCTTAGGGATCCTGTCTGTTATAGAGAGCTAGAAACAAACTAGTTAATGGATCTACTGTACATAGTAAGTGTTGGTCAGGCACTGTGCTAGACATGCCTGCAGAGAGATGCACACTGTGCTCCCTGCCTGGAAATCCCCTCCTGCCCTGGGGGAGAGATAGATCCCTTGGGAGCAGCTTCATTTGGAATGAAATGAGGGCATTTGGGGAAGCCGCCCCCCACACCCCCGCAGGTTAGTTTCTTAAGTCCTTGGTCCCAGTCTGTGTTCAGTGACTGCCGTTACTGCCAGGTTAGGGTGGCAGATGTGAGGGCTGGGGCATGTGACAAAGGAGGGGCTCCTGGCGCAGAGCTGTCCTCCTCAGCCTGTTGCTGGGGGCCAGTCATGTGCTTTTCTTAGCCTCATTTCTTCCATCTGAGATGACTGGATCATGACGATCAGGTTGGGGAAAGAACACGGCATTCCTGTGTTAGGTAGCCAGTGGTTTCTGTGTGTGTGCAGTCTTCTGGCCTGTGTCCAGCAAGGTGAGAAGACTGCAGCCTCAGGCCAGAGCTCTCACCTGTAGATGGTGAGGCGGTGCCTGTCTGAGTTGAAGCAGGGTGGGGGCACTGCCATTCCCCTGGTCCTCCAGAGCCACCTCCTTTCCCAGCTGTGTGGCAGATTGGCCATGTGGTTGGGAATGCAGGTGTTCATTACTCGCCCTTCTGTCAGGTGCGGGTGTCTCCAGCCTGTCAGTAAGACTTTGGCTTCACCTGCATCCTCTTTTCATCATGAGAACTGGCTATTATCCTTAGAATGTGCCGTGCCCTCTGAAGCCCTGGTATCTCATGGGCAATTCCAGGTACAGCAAGTGGTTTCCTCTGAACTGTCAAGATGCCAAGTCCCCTTGTGGTGACTTGTGTAGGCTCAGCACAGAGAGTTTGCAGAAGTGAAACACAAAGCCTGTTCTCACAGTGGATGAACTATCTTGAGAAACCCCAGCTTGATGGGAATCACCTGGAGATGGGCCTCTAGCCATGCCTGTGGCAGACTCTGTGGTTGGCACCAGACCCTGGGATGGGATCCTGGACTGTACAGAAAGGAGAAAGCCAGCTGAGCCCAGGCGTTAATTGCTGTCCCTTTCCTAACGGCAGATGCAACGTAGCCAGCGCTCTCAGGCTCCTGGAGCTGGAGTCCCCACCATGAAGATCTGCACCCCAGACTGCTAGCCAGAATAAACGCTTTCTCTCTTAAGCCTCATTTGTCAGGGTGGTTTGTTCACAGAAATAGGTAAAGAAACTAAGATAGGGACTGCGGAGATGAGGGAAGAGGCGTCAGTCAGGCGCTCCACTGGAGAAGGCTGGGCAGAGGAGGGGAGAGACAGATGTGTCAGGTGCACTGGCTTGGCCTACTGCAGTACCCCGCTGAGGTGCCCTCCTTGCCCTCTCTGTTTCTGGGGCATTTGCATTCTCATGCACCCAGAACATTGTTGCCAGCATCTTTTGGTTGCAGTTTTAGATGAAAATGCCTCTGGTTAGCCTACCAAAATATAAAATGAAAATTTACTCTATTTACAAGTATTCATGAAACTCAAGTGCAGCCCATTTTTCCCAGTAACTAGAAGTAGGACCTGGCATCTTAAGAGTCCAGTTAGTGGTTTGTCTGGCCAGCTCTTTCTCTAGCTCGGCATCTTGCCTCCGAGGAGTTTTCTTGTCCAGATGCACTACATGTACTACATACATAAAAGATAAGTTATTAATGAATTACCCAAGCCAGTGCTTGAGGCTAAGTGCCAGTGTTTGAAGCTAGGTACTAGTACTTAGCATGTGCTAAGACACACAGCATTTACCCTCCTGTTGGCAGTGTCATTGCAAAAGCAGCAAGATAGGCTCTCAGTGCCGTGGACCTGCGGAGCCTTCCCAGGGTTTAGGGCTTCCCTTCAGGCTCATAGCACCCGCTTGAAATTGTTGATGAAACCCTACAGTCCAGTCTATGGAAAACGTCCATTAGTACCCGAGTGGGAAAAGCATGGCGGGAGGTCAGCACTGGAACCTGAGCTTGTATTTTCTCTGCCCCGGCACCTGGTGTCTTTGCTGCAATGTGTAAATGCACTCGGGTCCTCCCGGCCATGGAGGCAGCCCAGAGGAGCACAGGGTTGGGGGTTGTGTTTCAGAAGCTGTGTGCGGATGGTGGTTTGAGAACTGGCATTTTAAACTCTGATCTTTCTTGACTCCAAAATTTTAACATCACATGTTGACCTCAAAAATAATGTCAAACCCTGGGGACAGAACACCACCTGTTGGCAGTTGGCTCTAGAACTTCTCCAGGTGAATTTTGCTGCCTGGCAGTGGGGGTGAAGGAGCTGTGGGTGCGTTAAAGTCGTGAGTCTGCAGTGGTCCCGGCTTAGCAGCCCCCCCCCTTTAAAATTTTTTTTTATTTTATTTTTTTTTGTATGTGTATGAATGTACTGTCTGCATGTAGGTTTGTGCACCCGTGTCATCCAATGCCACGGAGGTCGGAAGAGGGTCTCGGATTCCCCTGGAACTAGAGTTCTCCTGGATTGGAGTTACAGATGGTTCTCAGCCACCATATGGGTTCTGGGGATCGAACCCGGGTCCTCTGCAAGAGCAGTCTGTGCTCTTAACCGCTAGGCTATCCCTCCAGCCCTCAACCTCCCTTTTTTGTTAGAATATAGAATGCTTCACTATTTAGTCATCAAACTGAAAACAAGCCACCTGAGTAAAGCTCAGATTCCTATTGTGACATTGTGACTTTTGCAAACCAGAAAGCCTCATGATCCCTTCATCTTCTCTATTTTTAGCAATGGAAGAGTTAATAGTTGAACTTCGCCTTTTCCTTGAGCTCCTGGACCATGAATATCTGACTTCAACTGTTCGAGAGAAGAAGGCGGTGCTTACCAATATCCTGCTGAGGATACAGTCGTCCAAGGGTGAATCTACACACGGGCCGGCTTTCCTGTTCAGATTCTTTGGTTTCCAACCACCCTTTAATTCCACCTAATTTCTGAAATACATTCATCTGCACACTGACTTTCAAAGTCTTTTACTCATCAGATTTTCATTAGGGGCCTATAGTTGTACCAGGTGGTGTTAACCCTCTAGGTTGTAGAAAGAAAAAGCCGTTAGAGCTGATAGAATTGTGGGCCCCAGGGAGCATCCAGTGTTAACTGGAGGGACTGAGGACCTAGCATGCTATATTTCCTGCCTGGGAATGTCACCAGTAGTGACATTCAGCCTACCAGATGGAGAGGAAAGGGCCTAGGTAGAGTGCAGGGACCTACTGGTGGCCTGGTGTATGTATTCTTTGTCCTGAGAATGTCATCCAGAATACTCTATCCCTGGCAGCAGCCTGTGTGCTGTGTGCTGTGTGCTGTGTGCTATGTGCAATGCTTTTGTTTAAGAAGCAGCTCAGTGCTCCAAAGCCCTGGGCTTTTGCTTGGGCTGGTCATGTGGGTCCCCTGCCTGGTATGTACCAGAACTCCAGACTCAGGAGAAACAGGCATTTTTCACAAGTCATGCTGGATCATGTTACATAACTAGTAAGCTTACTAGTTAAAGAGTAATGGGAATATTTCTGAAATCCATGTCCCCAGACTTGCTGTGAGTACTTTTTTGTGTTCAGTGAGTGAGGCAGAAAAGCAGGGCTGAGGAGGCCTGTGAGGACTGATGTATAACATGCCCTTGTGTTAGGGCTGAGGAGGCCTGTGAGGACTGATGTATAACATGCCCTTGTGTTAGGGCGGAGGAGGCCTGTGAGGACTGATGTATAACATGCCCTTGTGTTAGGACCTCTCTAAAGAGGATAACTCAGGTTATTGAGAGATGAGACAGGAGGGGTGCAGGAGTTGAGGGAGGGCAGCCAAGAGAATGTGGTAGACTCTTGAAGTCTGAGAGACAGCTAGATATGATGTAGATATTTAAACATCTTTATCTACTAGCTGTCCATCCATCTGTTCTTGTGTATGTGGCTGTATGCATGTGTGCATATTCATGTGTATATGTGTGATGCACATTCACATGTAATTGCATGTGGAGACCAAAGATTGACATCAGTTGTCTTCCTCTATTGCTTTCCACCTTAATGTTCGCGACAGGGAACTTGGACCCTACTGATTTGGTTAACTGGCTCTCTAGCAAGCCCCAGGTCCTCATGCTTGTGCTGGGCAAGCACTTTACTGACTAAGCCATCACCCCAGCTCCCCTTTTATTAAATATCTTTATTGAGATGTATTCATAAACCATGGACTTCACCCACTTGGGACATGAAGTTCATAGATGTTTACTCCCTAAGCTGTGACCCAGTTAGATTCTGTCTGGTTGGCTAAGAGGGGGAGGAGAGGTTGATTTGGTGCAGAAGCGGCGGGATGAGTGGCGGCCATGCCAGTTCCTGCCCTGCCTCCTTTTCTCTTCTGATACTGTCTTCCTCACAAATTCTTCCGTTAGCTCTTTAATTAAAAAAAATCCATCCACTGATTTTACCCTCCCCCTTCCTTTCCTCTCTTTTCCCTCCTCTGCCTTCCCTTCCCCTCCTCTCCCCTCTCCTTTCTTCCTCTTTATCTTTTCTGTCTGGTCTGACATAGACTCTTAACAGTAAAGTATAAACTAATAACACTGCCTTGTAGGATTGTTGGAAAAGATCAGAGAATAAATATTTACATGCTGTTCTCTATGGGGCTCAGGAAAGGCTGGCTACTGCTGATCTCTTCCTCCTCCTCCTCTTCCTCCTCCTCTTCCTCCTCCTCTTCCTCTTCCCCCTCTTCCTCTTCCCCCTCTTCCTCTTCCTCCTCTTCCCCCTCTTCCTCCTCCTCCTCCTCTTCCCCTTCTTCCTCTTCCTCTTCCCCCTCCTCTTCCCCCTCCTCCTCTTCCCCCTCCTCCTCTTCCCCTCTTCCTCTTCCCCCTCCTCCTCTTCCCCCTCTTCCTCTTCCCCCTCTGTGTTCTCCCCCCAAGCTCCATGATTTCGGTTAATTTTTTCAGGCTTTGAAGTGAAGGATCATGCTCAGAAGCCAGAGACCAGCAGCCTACCAGCGCCCCCTCAGATGCCTCTGCCAGAGATCCCTCAGCCCTGGCTGGTGAGTTGACACCCACTATCCCAGCATGGCCAATGGAGGCCTGGGTTGCTCTTGTGCCTATCAGGCCTGTGATGGAAGCTGGGGTCTGGAAGGTGAGAGGCCTCGCCTAGCCCAAGATGCTCCATGCAGTGTATTTCTAGAGGCAGAAGCCTCTGGTAGCAGCAGCCTTCTCTCAGAAGCTGGTGTTTCTTTGTAGAATCCTGGAAGTACAGGTCATTGGAAACCTGTTCTTAAGACAGAGTAAGGGACAAAAAAAAAAAAAAATCAGAGGATTCATCAGATAAAATAATGTCCGCAGAGCCTGGGTACTTGACCTGCTTTCTGAGTTAATGTTGAGAGCCTCAGGCTGAAACTTGGATATTCATTGCTAGGCTTTGTGGACTAAGTGTGCTTTTTTTTTCTAAGAGAGAAAAATATACACATATTCCAGAAATGTACATTTCATTTGATTTTATATATTTCAAATTGGTTCAGCATTTTTTTGGCTATTTCCTCCCCAATCTGGAGATGTCTTCACATACACTTTTTCATCTCTCTTCAGCACTTTCTGAGTTTTTATTCTGCCACTTGCTTCGTCAAGGAAATTAGCCTCCCATTCAAAGTGAGGGCAGAATCAGCTGGTGAGAAATTCTTTCTATATTTGCTTTGGGACGGAGTCATCTCACTCTCTCTGTCCGGGGTCTGAACTGGGAGAGGCAGAGCCATGTCCCAGCTGGCTCTACCTGGCTCTAGCCCAGTGATCAGCCTCTGTAAGCTCTCAGTATTGAACACTGTAGCTGGGCTGAGGTGATTACTTTCTGGGATCCACAGGCAACAGGCCATACCATTCCTCGTGCAGTGGCCTCCTTATCCCTGGGTCCTTTCCTTGCACAACACCCTCGGGCTTCACTTTATCCTATTGGTTCAGATCTCTAACAGTACTGATAGCAATGTGCTGTGATAAAGCAATTTAAAACTTAGGTGTTACTTCTAGAAATTTCCACTTAATATTGATTGACTACAGATTACTAAACCTATAGAAAGTGAAACCACATATATGGGAAGCTGTTACTTCATTCAGTCCTCACAGTGTAGCTTATAAGCCCCTAAGACATTTCTTACTGGGTAAAGAACATGCCTACTGATTTTTTTGAAAAAGTGTTTGAGGTTCAGTGAAGGTGTGCGATTTGCCCAAGTGTGTTTGCAAAGCAGGGAATACAATTGTGACCTGGTTCTTAGTACTTACCCTAGGAGGTATGGCATGGGCATAGATGCATGCCTGCCCACCAGGAGGGGACTGCCAGTGGTGCCTGTCCCCAGAACTGGCTCCTGGAGTGGCAGCAGGGACACCCTATGGGTGGGAGCAAGGCTGCCCATTCCCATCAGTGGGATTCACCTGAGCATCTCATTTCTCTGGAGGGAAGCATCAGTGCCTATGGGGAGGTGTCGTTACGGAGACTGAAGAGTCAGTGTGTCTGTAGCACTCAGCATGTACTGCATATGTGAGCCCTGTGTGATCTACCATGCCTCAGAGCCCCCATAAACCATCCTCCCTCAGAGCCCCATGAGGGCCACCACCCCTCAGAGCTCTGTGTGAGCCCTCCTCTCTCAGAGCCCCATGTGAGCCGCCACTCCTTAGAGCCTGTGCAAGCCTTGAAAAGCCCGTCAGGGGCTAGAGAGATGGCCTAGCAGTTAAGAGCGCCGACCGCTCTTACAGAGGACCCGGGTTCGATCCCCAGCACCCACATGGTGGCCGAGAACCGTCTGAAACTCCAATTCCAGGAGAACTCCAGTTCCAGGGGAATCCGACACCCTCTTCTGACCTCCACAGCATTGCACGACACGGGTGCACAAACTTGCATGCAGACAGTACATTCATACACATACGGAAATAAATAAAATTAATAAAAAAAAATTTAAGAAAAGCCCTTCAAAGCAGTGCTTCTCATGTGTTGTGTCCACATAGATCACTGGGATCTGGCTGCACGTGCAGGCTCTGGCTCACTAAATGCTCTTTGTGCCGGGTTGTTTATTTATTTATTTACTTATTTATTTGAGACAAGGTCTCACTATGTAACCAGGTTGGGATGGAGCTTGCCCTGTAGTCCAGATTTGCCCTTCAACTCCCAACTCTCCTGTCTCAGCTTCCCTAGTCTGGGATTGCAGATCCCACTGTGGCTTTAGGTGACCATGGTCATGACGGCATTAACAGTGCAAGTTCTTTTAGCTCCACTGTCACCCTGTGCAACCAAATATCTTTACTGTGGCAGATGACTAAGTTAATAAGTCAGTTCACAATTTCTATGACTAAACAAACTGAGCTGCACATGCCACCTCATCCTCTGCTCTGTGCATTGTCTATCATTTGCTATTTTTAGATACATGAAATCACAATTATGAAAGTGACTCAGCCCTGTTAATACATTTCGCAGTACATTATTTATCTGAGAGATGGATAGTTGGATGCTCACTTGTTTTCTGCTTTCTCCCGTCTCTTTCTGGCTTGTCTTGAACTCTGGCTGTCTATAACAGGGCTAGTATGCTGTGCCTTGGATTTAATCCTGAGGCTTTGAGTCCTGGGAACATCTGGGGATTGAGGGGAAGGTAAGGACACCTAGAAGCATGTGGGAGAGTGCTGGTGGTTACAGGACTGTCGTTGGCTTCTCCTGTGTGGCCTCCAGCCGATCATCTCAGGACTGCAGGTCCGGCTGGGTCACCTGGAGGGGCACAGGGGCTGTTTGGATATCAGCTTCTGACGGAGAGTTCTCACCAGTGGGTCAGCACTTGAGTGATGAGGGCACTTCTGTAGATTTCCTTCAAATAGTCTAAAATAGTCTATCCCTCATTAACATATTCTCTCTCTCTCTCTCTCTCTCTCTCTCTCTCTCTCTCTCTCTCTCTCTCCCTCTCTCCCTCCCCTTCCCTCCTCTCTCTCCCTCCTTTCCCCTTCCTCTAGCTTTCTGTTTCTCCCCTCCACCTTCTTTTGCCTCAGCAGACTGGCCTGGCTTTAGGTATGTGAGAAGCTGCCTACTCTTGTGTTCATAAATGGGCTTTGATTAGCCAAAGATGTTGAGAAAGTTCTGAAGCTTTCCTTACACTTTAAATTCTTGAAGTTTCACTACTTCTGAGCCATGTCTTGACTCGTGGGCTTTTTCCCTGCTGGTGTCTCATATCCGAGGACAGGTAGTTTTCTGCCACATCCACCTTACTGTTGCTCACTGCATAAGGACTGTGTATGTGCATGTGTGTGTATGTGTATGTATGTGCATGTGTGTGCGTGTGTGTGTGTGTGTGTGTGTGTGTGTGTGTGTGTGTAAGCACAGCTCTGTTGTTGAGTATGGACTGCCTCCTGGATTTTGCCCAGCCCATCTATACTCATGATTTCTCTATTAAATAATTTCTACTCTTTATAACTGAGTTTAGAATCTGCTAGTTTCTGTAGTCAACGGCCCCCAAAGCCAGTTGTTTACTTTGCTTTTTGTTGCTGAGATAAACACCATGACCAAAAGCACCATGGTGCAGAGGTGGGGGTGGGGTGGGGTGGGGGTGCTCCTTAGCTTACTGTTACAGTCCATCATTGTGGGAAGCCAAGGCAGAACCTCCAGGCAGGAGCTGAAGCAGGGCCATGGAGGAATGCTGCTTATTACCTTGCTTCCTCTGGCTTTCACCGTCAGTTTTCTTATACAGCCCAGACCCATGTGCCTAGGGCCATTACGCACAATGGGCAGGGCACTCCTAAATCGAGTATCAATACAGGAAAGGCCCCACAGACAAGCCCACAGGCCAGTCTGGTGGAGGAAGTTCTTCAGTGGACATTCCCTTTTCCCAGGTGACCCCAGCTGAAGTTAACTATGACACTCATGTCTGTGTCATTAAAAGCTTTGTCCCCATGGCGGGTTAATTGGGAGGAGTTGTGAACCTTTTGAAAAGGACCTCATAGGAGTGCTTAGTTCATTGGGAGCATGAGGGATGTCAGTGAGGGGCCCTGGACCCTTCCCTTCTCTCTGGGCTTCTGACTATTTCTCTTCAAAAGTTTTCCGAGTTTTGTTACAGCGATGGGAAGCTGACCAGCAGAATCCCTAAAGTTTCGGGAATGTTGTCCTGTCCATCCATCATTACTTGTTCAAACTCAGTTGAATCTTTTCTTAGTTTGTCTTGATTGGATCTGTTTTGGGCATCTGAGAAAATCACCACCTCTCCTTTGGTGCTCATTCTTGATTGGTTTATGTGATAGTGAAATGAAAGCAAGTGGGGCTACTAAGGATTTAAGGAGCAAAGTGACTCATTAAACGTGTGGCTTACCTGGAGAGTCTGTTGCAGTTTACACAGGACCCTGCTGGACATGAAGGTTTAGCATGCTGTGGCTGCCAGTCCAGTTGTTCTGTAGAGGGACTGAGGGGCATCTATGTCAATCCATGGCAATTTAATGTTTGGCTAAGACAATCTAGTACATTTTAAAATTATTTTATTTTATTTGTATGTATATATAGCCTCCATGTATGTAAGTATACCTGTGTCATACAGTGCCCCCAGAGATCGAAAGAGGGCGTTATATTCCCTGAAACTGGAGTTATAGATGGTTGTTAGCCACTCTGTGAGTGCTGGGAATCAAATCTAGGTCCTCTGCAAAAAGTAACCAGTGCTCTTAACTGCTGAGCCAACTCTCCAGCCCTTTCTGGTCCTTTTTTATAAGGGTTATTTGGGGGGGGGGTTGTTGGTAGATGAGGTCCTAACTCTAACCCAGGCTGGTCTGGAATTCACTTAGAGACCAGGCTGGACTGATTTTTAATTCTTCTACCTCTGTTTCCTAAGTGTTGGAATCACAGACTTGTATTGCCATGCTTGGCTTTCTGAGGATGTTCTGTGAATACTGAATGTGCTAGATAGCTTTAGTGTCAACTTGACACACCCGGGTTGAGGGAGCCTCAATTGGGAAATTGGCGCCATTGGACTGGCCTGTGGGCACATATGTGGAGTAGTGTTGATTGTTGAGCAATGTGGGAGGGCCCAGCCCACTATGGGTGGTACTACCCTGGGCAGGTTGTTGTGTACCGTATAAGAGGGCAGGCTGGGCATGGGCCAGGGGAGCAAGCCAGTAAGCAACATTCCTCCATGGCCTGTGCCTCAGCTCCTGCCTCCAGGTTCCTGTCCTGAGTTCCTACCTTGGGCTCCCTAAGTGATGAACTACAACCCAGGAGATGTGAGCTGAATAAACCCTTTCCTCCCCAAGTTGGTGTCGGTCAGAGTGTTTTGTCACAGCAATGGAGGACAAACTAGAACTGAATTTGGCAGGTGAGTCAGCCCGCCAGCCAGCCAGTAAACCCAGTTTAGTTTGGCTTTGGGCTGGCTTTTTGCCAATGGCCATTTGATTTTGTTAGACTGACTTTGGGAGAATTTGCTTCTTGTGAGGTAAAGATGGAGTGGGAAGGACACTGTGCTGGGCACAAGCCAAGAGCGGGCCACATGCGCCTGCTGCTGCACCGCACTGGGGATGAAGCTATCTCTCCAACTCTGTGAGTGGGATTTTCTAAAAGCACCACTATCAAATTGTACCTCTGCAGTAGTTCCACAGTTTTACATGTTTCTGAATAGCTATTTATAAAGACAGTACTGATTGTAACTTATTCTGACTTAGATAATGAAGAAATCAAAAGTAAGGCCTAGCTGGTTAATGTAGCTGCAGGCACATTTCCTTGGAGGCCAATCTGGAACAATCAGAAACTTCCTTGGTTCCTGAAAGCAGCATCCTTGTTACAAAGCTGACTTTTGGATGGTATTAGTATGTAACATGAGACACAAAGTTGAGAAAAGCACCATCTTTGAACGCTCTAATTTAAAAGCAAATGAACTTATAGATCAATAAAAATTGAGAGATGTTAAAAATCTTCATTTTATATTATATATAAACCACAATAAATTGTCCTTAAATAAGTAAAGGGCTGTATTTTTGATACATGGGATTCTAACTAATTTAGAATAGTCAAGACCAAAAACATAAAGTAAACTTTACTCCTTTATCTTTAATCAGTGCCTATATCAGGCTAATGAAGAAATTGAAACAGAATGGAGTCTTGCTGGGTTCTGAGGGAGTAAAGTGATTTTGCCAGCATTTAGACACATTCACATAACCAGTTGTATGAAGATGAATCCAAATATAAAATGAGCCTTCAGTAGGTTTTGAGGTGGGGTTCCCCATCTTTGTGAAGAGTTGAGCATTACTAATTAAATCGAGTTATATCTTCAGAAAGGGAAGGTAGTGATTGTTTACTGAGTTGGAATTACTATTGAATCATATTCACTTAACCACCAGCCAGCTTTACTTAAATCAGGACTGTCCAACAGAAATGTTCTGTTCACTGTTCATAATCTGAATTCTTGTGTATGAAATCAATGAAACTATGCTACACACGAAAAGCAGTCTTAGATATTTTGCTCATTACTGTGCTAAACCAAACTGATAAGGGACTTGGAGAGATGGCCCAGTGGTTAAGAGCATTGGCTGCTTTTGCAGAAGACCTGGGTTTGGTTCCCAGCACCCTCATAGTGGCTTACAACTGTCTATAACTCAAGTTCCAGGGGATCTAACACCTCCTCCTTCTGGCCTCCATGGCCACTGCATGCACCAGTGCATATAGAAACAAACAGGTACACACGTACACACATAGACGAAGATAAGAAAAAATACCCTCACAAAAGTAACTTAAGGAAGAAAAGGTTTACTCTGGCTACAGTTCAAGATGTGGTCTATTATGGTGGGAAGGCCACAGCAGCAGGAACTTGCATCATGTCCACAATCAGGAAGTGGGCTGATGAATGCAGGCTGCCTCTCAGTTCCCCAGGCAAGGAATGGCATCACCTACAGTGGGCAGGTCTGTGCACCTAAGTTAACATAGTCAAGAACACTCCACAGGCATGCCCAGAGGCCCATCTCCCTAGATTCTGTCAATTTAACAGTTGACACTAACTATCACAAAAGTCTTATGACATCTGTTTTATAATCAATAACCAATGACTCTTTTCTAATTAGTAGCTTTGTTTTGAAATCAGCTGTTGAGTCTGCCCCTTCCCCTTCTTCAGAATGCAGGGGAAGGTTGTTGTTGTTGATGGTGGTTTTTGTTTTTGTTTTTGAGACGGGGTCTCCCTGTAGCCCCAGCTGGCCTGGAACTTGCTGTGTAATCTAGGCTGGCCTCATGCACATAGAGATCCACCTGCCTCTGCCTTCCAGATGCTGGGATTAAAGGCATGGGCCACCATGCTGGGCTGGGCAGGTTGTTTTTATTCTAAGAATGCACTTCCTTGGCATCTCTAAATGTTCCCTTGGTACTCCTCTCCTTAGGGGAGGCCTTTGTTCCCGATGGCATCTGGGATAGAGAATCCAGTGTCCCACAAAGCAGACCGTAGAGGTGTGGCTCAGTCTTGGGCTTGCCTCCCTCTCTGTAAGTGAAGCCAGGTACATTTATTTTTTCAACATCACCCATTCTTAAGCCATTTTTGTTCATAATATAAGTGTTCCTGATCAGATATTGGATGCCTCTCTAGATATAATTTCAGATCTTTGTGGTTGAGAAGAAGAGAGAGCAGGAGGACAAACCCTGGTTCTGCTGCCTGGCTAAGCATTCATGTACAGTGCCTGTGCTGCCTGGCTAAGCATTCATGTACAGTGCCTGGCTAAGCATTCATGTACAGTGCCTATGGTGCCTGGCTGAGCGCTCTGGGACAGTGCCTGTGGTGCCTGGCTGAGCGCTCTGGGACAGTGCCTGTGCTGCCTGGCTGAGCGCTCTGGGACAGTGCCTGTGCTGCCTGGCTGAGCGCTCTGGGACAGTGCCTGTGCTGCCTGGCTGAGCGCTCTGGTACGGTGCCTGTGCTGCCTGGCTGAGCGCTCTGGGATGGTGCCTGTGCTGCCTGGCTGAGCGCTCTGGGACGGTGCCTGTGCTGCCTGGCTAAGCATTCATGTACAGTGCCTGTGCTGCCTGGCTGAGCGCTCTGGTACAGTGCCTGTGGTGCCTGGCTGAGCGCTCTGGGACAGTGCCTGTGCTGCCTGGCTGAGCGCTCTTGGACAGTGCCTGTGCTGCCTGGCTGAGCGCTCTGGGACGGTGCCTGTGTTGCCTGGCTGAGCGCTCTGGGACAGTGCCTGTGCTGCCTGGCTGAGCGCTCTTGGACAGTGCCTGTGCTGCCTGGCTGAGCGCTCTGGGACAGTGCCTGTGCTGCCTGGCTAAGCATTCATGTACAGTGCCTGTGCTGCCTGGCTGAGCGCTCTGGGACAGTGCCTGTGCTGCCTGGCTGAGGGCTCTGGTACAGTGCCTGTGGTGCCTGGCTGAGCGCTCTGGTACAGTGCCTGTGCTGCCTGGCTGAGCGCTCTGGTACAGTGCCTGTGCTGCCTGGCTGAGCACTCTGGTACAGTGCCTATGCTGCCTTGGCTGAGCGTTCATGTACAGTGTTATGTGCTGCCTGGCTGAGCTCTCTGGTATGGTTCCTGTTCTGCCTGGCTGCAGCTTTCCAAACATGGTATTTCAGTGCCTTAAATAACACAGGGTTACATTGTGTTAAGGGGAAGAGACTGTGTGGAAATTTGATGTCTTTTTATGCCAGGAGATAACACATACATTTTTGTGTGGAAAAATGTACAGATCATAGAATTTGCCTTAACATTTTTAGAAGTAGTTATTTTTAAATTTTTCCTTTTATGGTGTCGGAGTGTTTTCCTAGCATGTATGTAAGTGGAACCATGTTGTGCAATGCCTGTTGAAGCCAGAATGGGCATTTGATCCATTGGAACTGAAGTTAACAGATATTGTTAGCGTGCCATGTGGGGGCTGGAACTGAAACCAGTCCTCTGTAAGAGCAGCCCGTGCTCTTAGCCACTGAGCCGCTCTCCAGCCCCTTAACTTAGTTTTTTTAGACAGGATCTCACTGTAGAGCCCAGCCTATTCTTGAATACACAATCTCCTTGCATGCACCTGCTGAGTGCTGGCATTATAGGCGTGGTACCAGGAATCTTTCGTAACCAATTCTGAAGTGGACCGTCGTGCTGCCCATTGTCACCTCTCCATCTCTAGAACTCGGTCATTTTTCTAAGCCTGCCTCTGTCCCCACTAACACTCTCCAGGTTCTTACCCAACGCCTGACAGCCACCATTCTTTCTGTGCTGAAATGAAATAATTGTTTTCCAGCAGCCTTCTAATGAGTCCTGGAGCTGCACACACGCGTCCTGAGGTTCTGCACCTCCATGCATCCGTGTTATTTCTTTCTGACGGATGGGACTATGGGGCGCTTTTCTTTCCTTTTTTTTTTTTTTTGGTCTTTTTGAGACAGGGTCTACCTGTAGCTCTGGCTGTCCTGGAACTCACTCTGTAGACCAGGCTGGCCTTGAACTCACAGAGATCCACCTGCCTCTGCCTCCCAAGTGCTAGGATTAAAGGCGTGCGCCACCATGCCCGGCTGGGGCTTTTTTCAATCACACGTGGATTTCATTGTTGAGGCTGAAGCCACCAATTTCCCTGCCCAGACACACGTGGCTGTTTGGTGGATGTGAACCTCACATTCCCAATCATCTCTCATCTTTTGAGAATCTCAGAGTTTCATCCCCATGAAGTCTGGTGGCATCTCCCTCTCTTTTGCCCACCCTGCAGGATTCTAGATGTCTAGCTGGCTTACATTTCTGCTGGCTCCTCTGTTTTCCATGAGGATGCTGGCTCCCAGAGGAGGAAGGGAGACAGCCCTGCAGGCTGTTTACTGTGCAGAGATAAAGCCTGAGAATATAAAAGAATGCATGTGGGATCTCCCCCAGTGCAAGCTTACTGTGGTAGGCTTGTAGATCAGTGATCGTGCGATGGTGGACCCTGAATAAATCTCTTTGCCAAGCAGAGAACTCACTCAGAATTCTTGGTATTGGGATTGAAACCATTTTACTTTTTTTTTTTTTACCCACTGGAAATCCCCAAATTCCCATCCTGTTGGCCAAGGAAGTTCAGACTATGATGTGTTTTATACTGCCAAACATATACGAGCTGGAGAAAGGTTACTAGTGTGGGGCAGAACTCACTCAAGCTCTGAGTTTCTTATTTCAGAGTATATGATTGTTTGCTAGTATTTATTTTATGCATCTGGGTATTTTGCCTGCATGTATGTAAGAATATTGTATCCTGTGATGCCATAGAGGCCAGAAGAAGGATGATGGGTTCCTAGAACTAGAGTTAAAGATAGTTATTAGCCACTGTGTGGGTGCTGGGAACTGAACCCAGATCCTCTGTAAGAGTAGCCAGTGCTCTTAACCATTGAGCCCTCTCTTCAGTCCGTTGTTTGTTACTCATAATAGATTTGATTTACTATAACCAGAAAAACAATCTGGATGCCCCACGGTCTGAACAGAGTTAGAGCCAGAAAGCGGTTTCTCAGCTGGAGTCAGGCACATTGCTTTGCTGGTGTTTCTCATGCAAAGAACTAAATGATGTGTCAGGATGTGCACAGGGGAATGCAGTGAGCAGAGAGGCAGAGCACCAGCCTTGAGGACAGTGTGAGAGTGCAGCAGATAAGGGGAAGATGCAGGCAGGAAACAGTAGATCTGGATGTACCGGGCTGAAGTGATGGTTGAACTTTACAGTCCAAGTTGTCTGCCTGGTCAGTTCTTCCTCCCATCTGTGTGCTCCGCACCACAGTCCCAGGTACTGAGAGACGCAGCTGTGGTCCAGTGGTGAGTCCTTACTCTGGCTGGTTATTTGGTATGTACTGCCCTGTGATCTGTGGTTTGTTGGACCTTAGTCTCTTCATATATGAGAAATCACAGTTGGAATGCCAACATCTTGGTGTTGTTGTCTGAGCTATAGAAAAAACATACACCACTGAGGACAATGTCTAACACATAGAAGGTGACCTGTAAATAGTAGTTACTTTTATGTTGCTGAATTTATAGTGATCATAACAATGCTTATTCTCACATAAGCATAATCATTATCATAAGAGAAAGAATTCTCTATGAGCTTTTCCCTAAAGAAGGAAAGGCTGGTCCAGGTGGCAGTTTCCTGCAAAAGGATGGTACCTGAAGTCACAGCCAGTCCCATGAGTCAAGCAAGGTCATGCCAGCTTGCAGCTGTAGGCACCTGCTTCCTCTGATGAGACCTGGACAAAATTTTCTAAGGTAAAATGTTAAGAAACTTTTACTCAGGTATTAAGTTGAGGGAGAAGAGCTCAAGTGAAGTCAGAGGAACCTGGCATCTGGTGCAGGGCGAGTGAAGTCAGAGGAACCTGGCATCTGGTGCAGGGTGAGCTCCTTTCTTTCTAGGCATGGTAGAAGCTGGCTGGCTCAGCTTCTGTCTGAGGAAGGTGGTTTTCCTGTTCCTTCCTAGGTGATCTGTGGTTGAGCTGCTGTCCTATAGATCATCATGAGGGAACACAGTGTTAGGGCTGTGCGCAAACTGGGCCCTTCTGAGGCTGAGGGAGGGTTCCAACACCCAGTTCAAGTACTTCCTGAGGGGTTTCCCATCACAGTTAAAGTTGCCTTTGAAGGCCTGCCCTGACCAGAAATCATACCACTTATCCTTTAGAGGAGGTGACATATGGACAGACAATGGCAGTGCAGTCCAGAGTCATTAACTTCAAAGGCCCCACTAGGGGCTGCCTTGTGAAAGACTGAGAACCTTTCCTGGAGCACTTGAGCAAAGGCAGAGGCCATTCACCAAAAATGCTTCTAGGTTGTTTCTTTAAAATATGATGGTGGTGATGGTGGTATGTGTGTATATGTGCATCTGAGCATGGGCACATGTGTGATGGTGGTGTGTGTGTGTGTGTGTGCATGTGAGCATGGGCACATGTGTGTTGGTGGTATGTGTGTATATGTGCCTGTGAGCATGCACACATGTGTGGTGGTGGTGTGTGTGTATGTGCATGTGAGCATGGGCATGTGTGGTAGTGGTGGTGTGCATGTGTATGTGCATGTGAGCATGGGCACATGTGTGGTGGTGATATGTGTGTATGTGCGTATGAGCATGGGCACATGTGTGGTGGTGTGTGTGTGTATGTGCATGTGGGCATGGGCACATGTGTGGTGGTGTGTGTGTATATGCATGTGAGCATGGGTACATGTGTGGTGGTGGTGTGTGTGTGTGTATGTGCATGTGAGCATGGGCACATGTGTGGTGGTGGTGGTGTGTGTGTGTGTGTGCATGTGAGCATGGGCACATGTGTGGTGGTCATGGTGTGTGTGTATGTGCATGTGAGCATGGGCACATGTGTGGTGGTTATGGTGTGTGTATGTTCATGTGAGCATGTGCACAGGTGTGGTGGTGGTATGTGTGTGTATGTGGATGTGAGCATGGGCACATGTGTGGTGGTGTGTGTGCGTATATGTGCATGTGAGCATGGGCACATGTGTGGTGGTGGTGTGTGTGTATGTGCATGTGAGAATGGGTACATATGTGGTGGTCGTGGTGTGTGTATGTGCATGTGAGCATGGGCACATATGTGGTGGTGGTGGTGTGTGTATGTGCATGTGGGCATGGGCACATATGTGGTGGTGGTAGTGTGTGTATGTGCATGTGAGAATGGGCACATGTGGTGGTGGTGGTGTGTGTATGTGCATGTGAGCATGGGTACATGTGTGGTGGTGGTGGTGGTATGTATGTGTATGTGCATGTGAGCATGGGTACATGTGTGGTGGTGGTGGTGGTATGTATGTGTATGTGCATGTGAGCATGGGCACGTGTGTGTATGTGCATGTGAACATGGCACATGCGTGTTAGTGGTGTGTGTGTATGTGCATGTGAGCATGGGCACATGTGTGGTGGTGGTGGTATGTGTATGTATGTGCATGTGAGCATGGGCACATGGGTAGTGGTGGTATGTGTGTGTGTATGTGCATGTGAGCATGGGCACATGGGTGGTGGTGGTATGTGTTTATGTGCATGTGAGCATGGGTACATGTGTGGTGGTAGTATGTGTGTGTATGTGCATGTGAGCATGGGCACATGTGTGCCAGGATGTATGAGGAGATCACAGGACAACTTTTGGGAGTGGGTTCTTCTTCCTCTGTGGTTCTGCGGATCAGGCTTGCATGGCAAGTGCTCTCCCCTGCTGGGAGATCTGGCTGGCCCATGTTCTTTTGTTTATTGCTTAGATTTTGCCAGAAAAATTTTGCTAAACATCCCTGTATATTTTTCTTTTCCCCTCCATACAACGGATCTTCTTGGGGAATGTTTCTGGAGGTGAAATGACCAGATCTGATGTGTGTCTCTTTGAAGGCTGTACAGATGTGTGTCCACATCAGGGTTGACAGTGTCTGTTCACAATTCCCTCAGTACACACCAGCCTTTCACACCTCTGCCCTACTCTAGCTCCCAGGAGAGGAGCCTGACCTGGATCCATGGAGACATCAGTTGACTTAATTCTACATAGTGCAGCCCAGCTTGTGAGCAGTCTCTTTCACCTTGTTCAGAAGTTGGCAGAACAGCCACTTTCTCAGCAACCAACACTCAGTGAATCAAAAGCTCCTCTGAAGCAGCAGTAGGATTCAAACACGGCCTCCTGCCCAGTTTCACACAGTGCATAGCATGCCAGGTCCTCTCTCAGGACATCTCCTTAAAGAGCACAGGAGGCTCTGGGATAGGCCAGCACAGGTCCTGGGACAGCTCTGGGAACATCACCTCCAGGGAACAGCATCTGCTCAGCAAGGTGGTCCCTTAATTCATAGGTTGACAGCAAGATGGTAACCACTCAAGAAGTAGCCTTGTGGTAGGGATATTCAGGAATGGGATCTCTTTGGTCCAAGGGCAGGCCTGGGTCTGGGTGGATGGGAAGTAGCTGCCCTCCGCCATTGGAGGGCCTATGGGCAGAATTGGGAACCCATCCTTTCTCCCAGCTGTAGGAAGCAGAAGCGGGGTGAGTGAGTGGTGGTAGAGGGGTGAGCGTACGGTGGTAGAGGGGTGAGCTCGCGGTGGTAGAGGGGTGAGCGCGCGGTGGTAGAGGGGTGAGCACGCGGTGGTAGAGGGGTGAGCACGCGGTGGTAGAGGAGTGAGCGTGCGGTGGTAGAGGGGTGAGTGAGGGGTGGTAGAGGGATGAGCGAGGGGTGGTAGAGTGGTGAGCAGGGGTGAGTGAGTGGTGAGCAGAGGGGTGAGTGAGTGGTGAGCAGAGGGGTGAGCATGCAGCGGTAGAGGGGTGAGCGAGCGGTGGTAGTCACTCACAGAGGACTTCTTGGGCTCCAATTATTGGAAAGTGAGAGTCACATTCTGGAAGGTTTGAATAATAATAATAACAATAATAATAATAATGATAATAATAATAACAGAAAACATGATTTCACTGGAACTTTGTTCTACTTGGAACCCTAACATGAAGCTTGGACCAGTCTGTTCTCTGTAACTCCCCTAGTTATTTACCCTAACATGAAGCTTGGACCAGTCTGTTCTCTGTAACTCCCCTAGTTATTTACCGAACACTGATAGCGTGGAGAAGTTACACGTAAGGAAGGGAGGAAGACAAATATTCAAAAGGTCTTTGGCAGAGGGCAGGGAGCCTGAGAACTCCAGCTGTGGCAGGTACAAGTGTGTGATTTTTGAGCAGGATGCATTAGATTCTGGGCCTTGCTCTCTGGATCTGTGTAGTGTGAGGGGATTTGATAGCCACCCTGCAGGGTTCCGGCCCAGGGTAACTGGTGGGACCTATGAGCTGTACACAGGTGTTCGTGCAGGGCTAAGCAGGGAGCAGGACCCCAGGGACTGTGGACCTCCTTCCCTTTGCTCTTTTTTCTTAGAAAAAGTACCAGGAAGGGAGGTGACCAGCAGGTCCTGCAGATGTGCAGAGAAGAGGGTGGCATGGATTAGCTGTCAGAAAGTTCAGGGAGTGGAGGAGGGGGCAGGAATTGACTGTCTTACAGGCTTGAAGGATTAAGTTAGTGCTCAGGGCTGAGGGCCTCCTGCCTCTCCCATGCCCTTAAAGTTGTGGTCAGGACAGTGGCTCAGCCAGCCTTTGTGGGGAGTACTGATGGAATGGGTTTGGGTGAAGAACAGACATGCCTCCATATAGCAGTGAGCTTAGAGTGACACACAGACCCTGCCTCACCTGGGGAGGGGCTCAGAGGGGTTTTTGGTCAGCCTAGCTGGGTTTAGGGGACAGTCTTCCAATTGACACAGTGTGTGCTGACAGCATGCAGGCAAGATATCCCTGTGGGAGAGTGGGACTCTCCAGGTATTAATGGGAACTGAGTGGCCATGTGGCCAGCCAGGGCGAAACTGGGAGTTGGATGTGAGCAGGAAAAAAATGGTGCAGGTCCCTCCTGAAGGGCCTGGAGAGCCTCTCTGTAGGGGAGGTGCAGAGTCGTTTCCAGTGGTCCTTATTAATCCCTGCACCGTTTTCCTTTTCCCTCAGCCTCCTGACAGTGGGCCTCCGCCCTTACCAACGGCCTCTCTCCCAGAGGGGTACTACGAGGAAGCTGTGCCACTGAGTCCTGGAAAAGCTCCAGAGTACATCACCTCAAGTGAGTGGCAGCCACTTGCCGAGGTGGCCTCTTCATTCTCAGGAACGGTGTTGAGCCCAGGCTCCGGGTATGAAGGAGACAAGGCTAAACAGCATCACAAAAGTGTGAGCACAATGGATCTGAGACCTAAGGAAGGCAGTGAACACAGGAGGGGCCGCAGAAAGGTCCAAGGACCATGGAATCCTTTACTGCTACTGCTGGTGATTTGGGCTCAGAGACACCTTGCACCATAGGGCCTGGGTCAGCAGCAGAGGTGGTTCTCTGGGGTGAGGGGAAAGCAGCTCTGTGGCACATTTGTCTGAGTGTGAGCCATACCTTGCCCTTAGTCTCCACAGGGCACAGCCCTGCAGGCTGAGGTTTCTGCCAGGCTGCGTGTTGGGTGCTGCCCATTGGGTGCAGAACAGACACACCTGCCATTGCAGTCTTTTATTTTGGGAAGGGGGCAGGGGACAAATTTTGTTCGAAAGTTTTAAAGTTATAGTCCTCAAGCTTCTGATGCTGACCCCAGAAACCTCTCCTTTTTTTTTTATATTTTATTTATTTATTTATTTATTTATTTATTTATTTATTTATGTGTATAATGTAACTGTCTGCAGGTACGTCGGTGCCCCGTGTCGTGCAATGCCGCGGAGGTCAGGAGAGGGTGTCCCATCCCCACCCGGGAATGATGTGTGTGGGTTCCCCCCCCCCCCTGGAACTGGAGTTCTCCCTGGAATTGGAGTTACAGACGGTTCTTGCCACCGTTGGGTGCTGGGATCAACCCAGGTCCCTGTAAAGCAGTCCAGCACCTCTAACCACTAGGCCATTTCACCTCTCCTTCTAACCCAGATGCACATGCATGTTGGTGCTGAGACCATCTCTAATGACATCAGGAATTGATTCTTGCATTGTTGATACTGCTCCTCCTTTGTCTTCTGTCAGGCACAGTGTTAATGTCTCATTGTGAATCTGGGGTGGAATATCTGAGAATGTGTTAGCTGGGGAATCCAGCTTGCTTTCTTCTAAGAGATGGATATATAGAAAATGAGAGAGCTGAAAAAAAAAAAAAGCCAAGCATGGTGGTGCACGCCTTTAAGCCCAGCACTTGGGAGGTAGAGGCAGGCGGATCTTTGTGAGTTCAAGGCCAGCCTGGTCTACAGAGTGAGTTCCAGGCCAGCTGGGGCTACAGGGAGACCCTGTCTTGAAAAGACAAAAAAAAAAAAAAGAGAGAGAGCTGGCTTTCTAAAGCATAGTGCTTCATACCCTGATCTCTCCCCTCATTTGTCTTCCTGTGAGGTGATGCAATATGGCCCCAAATCTCTGCTCTGCAGAGACTTGATGCTTTTAAAGATTCTTTTCTTTCTTGGCAATAAGCAGGCCTGACTAATTCAGCAAAGCAGAATCCAGCACGATCCTCAAAGGTGATTGTTTTGAGATGTCCCACTGGCACATGGTGGGAAGGGAAGGGATTGGTGGGAACAGCAGCCTGGGTCTTTGCCTGAAGACAGTGTCTTCCCAGTTGCCAACTCTGGTCGCCCTGGCACAGGCCCCACCTGTGTACTGTGCATGCTGTGAACACTGTGGCTCCTGTGTACTCAGATCAACACAGTGGTCACTTTAGACTCTGACAACTCTAAGTTACAGGCTTTAGTTTCTCCTTCATATAAGAGCTACTTGGTGAAATGTGTCCAAGTGATTTCTGATTGTCCACTATTAAGATATTAGATTGATTAGAAAACATGGGAAATGAAGCTTTTCCCGACTGTTCCAGAATCCTTTCTTCCATGGGCATTTCCTAGTCCCAGCCTTCTCCCCTCCCTGTACCACACACATTCAAGGCCAGAGGCTGAGGGTTCTATTTAACTGGAGCCTATGGAACTTTTGTTTACAGAATCCGCAGGCAGTAAATCCGTGCCTTAACCAGACTACAGATGCTTGGGTTGCTGATTCTGGAAGAAGGCAACAGAAGAGTGCACCTGCCTGGGGAAGTAGAGTTGCCAGGGGCACCTGTGCCCTCTTCAGCAAGTGTCTTGTTACCACATCACTGGTGGCCTGTGATGAGGCTGTCCCTCTCTTCAGAACTGTCCTGTTACTGGCCTCTTTGGTATGGCCTAGGGTCTGAGCTGCTCTAGTTCGATAGGAACCAGGAACAGCTGAATCAGCCCTGTGGCAGTTGTGGTTCTGTCAGTGAAGCTGTGGTTCCGTTGTGAAGGCCTTGTGGGAGTGAGGCTACTGCATGCCCTGACTGGGGAAGGGGCCTGTGGAAGGTTATTGGCTCTGTCCAGTAGGCTTGCCCTCTGGAGGAGGGTAGGAGTGGCCTGGTGAAGAGAAGCATGGGTTGGAAGCTCATTCCCACCCCCTCACACCTAAATGTCCCAGGTGCCCAGGGGGAAGAGCTGGGACCTGTATCCATGCAGCTGCATATGCCTGTCCCAGAATGCAGAGGGACAGAGAGAGGAGGCGCAGCGGGACCTGCAGAGGCACAGGGCCAGCAGATAAGTGGCAGCAACACACGTCAGCTGCCTGGCACCTGGTACCTCACCAACCCTCAGAGCCACTCCCAGATCTCCCCGTGGCCATCTGAACCCAGAATAGTCCGAGAAAGTTTAGGGAAATGTAATTTTAACCTTGCACATAGACTCAGTTTAAAACCACACCAGTGTCTCTTGTGTCAATTCAGCCTCCATACATAAGCACATTTGGTGAAGTCTGGGGATCATATCCATGACTGATCACGTTCTTTGCCCGAGTATGAACATCTCTGCTACTGAGATGGCTTTGCCTGGCCTTCACCTGGTATACAGATGTCCACACTGCACACACATATGGAAGAACCCACTGTGAAGGTCTATTCACAGCCCTTCTGCTAGCTGTTACTGGCTTTTTTATTTGTTTGTTTTTAATTTTATCTGTCCAGTCCTGACCACATTAGGCAATGCTGGTGAGTCTGTGCTAACAGGAGGCAGTGTGGCCATGCAGGGGTCTTAGGGCCTGGGCTGTAGAGGCTCCTTGCTTTGATGCATGTTCATCTTCAGGACTTTAATTTGATGATGGAGTGTTCCTCCATGGGTCAGACAACCGGTGGTCCATGCTGGGCTGCTCAGGTGGCCTCAACCTGGTGCTGCAGGTAGCCTCTCTAGCAGCCAAAAACAGTTTCTCAAGAGTGGAATGGGAAGAGTTAACTTCAAGGCTAATACAGGTGTGCTCTGAAATCCCAATCAGAATTGACCTTCACTTTTTCATGGCTGCAAGAGTGCTTCATACCAATCTCAGGAACAGTTAGGGTTTGATCGGATGAACCAATAAGGAATAAATGACCTTGAGCTACCATAGAGCTGCTGAAAACATCGCATGCCTGTTCCCTGTGGCTCAGGTTAGACCAGTGATCTAAGGAAAGGCTGGTCTTGAAGGGGGAGTCAGGACAGACCAAAACCCATATGGGCAGACCACAGCCCATCTGTCTTGGAACCTCTCACACGGTGTTGCAGGCAACTTAGGAAGGCCTGGTACCTTGACTGTAGAATTGAGTGCCCCAGAATTCTAAGAGGCTAGGGAAGATTCTGGGCCCTAGTGGTTGAGGAACTGATTGGGTGAGCATTAGTCATCCCTGGCATCCTGGGCCGCCTCTGAATGTGATACCTGCTGGTTTCTCCTGGAACCCTCAGAGGTGTCTCTCTTGGCCAGCCTTACCTAGACCAGGATACGGGGACAAAGTTTCAGCTTTACTGAATTGGCATAGGAATTGGTTTGGGTTCCAGGTTGAGATTTTTAATTTCCACTTTTCAAATTTCCTTCCATGTTTGTCTTCTTCCCTCCTCAAGAGGAACTGGTTGAAATACCCAAACTGACTCATGGAGGGGTCTGTATCCATGTAGTGCACTGTGAGATGCACTTGTGTTTGGAGATCCTCCCTGGTGCTTTAAAATCTGTGCATGAAGGGGTGGTGTACTTTCCAGGGCCTTGGGGGCCACAGAGGCCTCACTTGTGTCCTGATCCTCACAGTAGCTCTGAGACGATTACCCTGGAGATACCTTGTCTGTAGGAAATAAAGCAGCTCTCCATTCCTCTAGAGGGGAATGATGTACTAGGGCCCAGGCCACTGTGATCGGCACCTTCCTAGGCAGGTAAGTAGCTGAGTGAGCCAGGGGAAGCAAGCTGGTAAGCAGTGTTCCTCCACGGTCTCAGTTTCACATTGCTAACACAACCAGGTGCTTTCTCACCTGGAGTCCCCCATAAACCACAGTCCACACAGTGGCTTACAAGATTCTATGGCTCCCACTCTTAGCACTTTACCTAGATTGTCTACATGCCTTGCCTGTCATGGAGTGAATGGAATGCCCAGGGTGGCCTACGTGGATTGTAGCACTAGACTTGGTTAAAGCCCTGCTAAGATTGTTATGAGCCAGTATCAAAATCTGAAAGAGCAGCTCCAAAAAGTGCGAATTCTCAATGTATTTTATTTGGCCACATTCTCATCCATGGGAATTCATCTGTTTATCATCTGTTTTATTCCCCCACTAGAATGTAAGACCAAAGAAGGTAAATTTTTTTTTGGCATATAAGTGCTTAATAAATACTTTCTGGATTAGTATACTGGATTACTGCTCTTTGGCATATTAGCTTTGTCCCACCTCTCCCTCCTTCCCTTTCCCTCTCCCCACTCTTCTCCTTCCCTTCCTCTCCTCCTTTTCCTCTCTTCCCTTCCTCCTCCTCCTTCTCCTCTCCTCTCTCCAGGCAGGAACCTGGAGGCGGCACTGAAGCTGAGTCCATGGAGGAACACTGCTTACCAGCTTGCTTCCCCTGGCTTGCTCGGCTACTTTTCTCATATAGCCCAGGAGTACCTGCCTAGGGAGGCACCGCTCACAGTGGGCTGGGCCCTGGTACACCAACCAGTAATCCAAAACAATGCTCTACAGACAGACCCACAGGCCAATCTACTGGAGGTAATTCCTCCACTGAGGTTCCCACTTCCCGAGTATAGTTTGTGTCAAGTTGACAAAAACTAACCAGCCCATCTCCCCTTCCCATTGCTGTGAAATACCCGATTGTGGTAGTTTGAATGATAACTGTTCCCATAGGCTCAAGTATTTGAACACTTGGTCCCCAGATGGTGGTGCTATTTAGGAGGTTATATAACTGCCTCCCAACCACACCACCTAGGGACTCAGTCTTTATCACTTGGGCCTTGGGGTCCCTCATCCAAACCAAAGCCAAGGGCATCTGCCTGTTCAGGCCATCTCCCACTGGTCTGGGAAAAGTCAGGCTAGAAAAGTCTGTATTGTTACTGAATCAAAGCCAAGAGTCTACATTGTCCAGCTGCAGCCCCAGCCTCCTGGCTCCTCAGGGACAGATATGTGGAGAAGATGCTGGCATTGTCTAGGCCCATAGTTTAGAGGACAGATTCTAGGGTGACTATGGGAGGCAAGCACAGCCCCCGGAAAGTGGTGTCACCTTACCAGGGCACATGTTTTGGTTTGTGACTGGCCAGCTCACAGAACATTTATTACCTCCTAACATAATGCTAGCCCCTCACCTGCAAATCCCCATCAATGAGAATCAGCACAGGATATCTGCAGTTAGAGACTTCTGTCCTCTGCGAGCTGCCACCAAAAACAGCAGAGAGTCCCTGTTCCAGGAGGCTGTCACTCCTGGCTGTTCTTTGCTTCTTGCTGTGCTTGTTGGCTGAAGTTTTTCTAGAAGCAGATCTGTTTTCTGAAGGCAGCTGTAGGGACCCTAGGGCCTTGTAGCCATGGACCTCAGCCCATGGATTCGCAGGCCTGAGGAGGGCCTCCAGGTCTTGGAGTAATCCTTCCATCTGAGATCGGAGCCTGCTTGCTCTCCAGATGTCACCTGCCAGGGGCATGGTCTTGGATGGATTCCTTAGTCTCAGCATGCTTCATTCTTCCTTTCCTCTGGATGAGACGTGCTTCTAGACCCGCCTTTCCACATCTCTGTCCAATGCCAAGCATGTCAGCACACCACAGGAAAATAAGTGCTGGCAAATAGCAAGTGCTTAGTCTGTAAGTGTCCAGTGAACAACAGCAGATGTGTCTCATTCAGAACCCACTGGTCTCCTTCATGTGTTCATCACATATTTGCTAAGCTTCATCTAGAAATCCAGCTGAGTTCTGAGGGCTTCAGGGTCCTCCAAGGCATTGTGAGAATTCTCTTTTCTTTATTAAAAATTTTTAATTGAGTTTTATGCATTTCATATAATACCTCCTAATCAAATTTAGATCCCCCCACCTATGCCCCTCCCCACCTACACCCCCACACCAGATCTCATGCATTCTGTCATACATGTTAAGTCCTATCCAGTCAAACATGTATACCCAGATATCTTCCAATCAAAGTTCATCCACCTGAGTCAGCCTGTCTAGAGATCTTAAAGGAAATCTATTCTCTCTCACCTTGCAGTTAATCAGTTGTCAACAGTACCCAGGATAGAGGCTGGGCCCTGCCTCTATCCACCCAGGCTAGATGGTGGGGCCTGCCTCTGTCCACCCAGGCTAGAGGGCCAGGGCCTGCCTCTGTCCACCCAGGCTAGAGGGCCAAGGCCTGCCTCTGTCCACCCAGGCTAGAGGGCCAGGGCCTGCCTCTGTCTACCCAGGCTAGATGGCGGGGCCTGCCCCTGTCCACCCAGGCTAGAGGGCCGGGGCCTGCCCCTGTCCACCCAGGCTAGAGGGCCGGGGCCTGCCTCTGTCCACCCAGGCTAGAGGGCGGGGCCTGCCCCTGTCGACCCGGGCCCTTGTCTGCTGAGTCAGCATGGGTCTTGTGCATGATGCCACCACTGTTCCACATTTGCATGAGCAATTTCCAATGGCCTAGAAGACTCAGTTTCTCTGCGTTCATGGACCAACCCTGGCCCTCAGAATCCTTCATCCCATTTCTGCAGTAGACCCTGAGCCGTCGGTGGATGAGGTTCAGGGAGTTGTCTTTCTCAACTAAAACTGTGGTCCACCGCCATTTTGGTCCCCAGCTGCCTTGGCTGGTGGGACTTTTCTGAGTTCTTCAACTTCCACCTGCCTGACTCTGCTTTGTGCTTTGCTGCCAGTGCAACCTGTGTGCTCACCCTGACTAACTCTAAAACCTTTCATTGTAAACTGTAATCTATTTACTAACGAGTGTATAGACCTATCAATGCAGGACTGGCCAGATGGCTCAGCAGGCTAAAGAGCTTGCCACCAAGCACAACAACCAGAATTTGATCTCCAAGACCCACATGGCAGAAGGAGCGGTGAACTTGCAGACGTCCTCTGACCTGCACACATGCACCAAGGCACATGTGTTTCCTCCCAAATGAGTAAACACACAAATAAAGGTCATAAAAAGTCTTTAAAGAAAATACTGTAAAAAATATGTCAATGTACAGCCAACACTCTGTCCTAAAGCAAGCTGTCTTTGTGACTGGCTCCCCAAGCAGGAGTAGAGCGAAGGCCAACAGTCAAGTGTCCCATCACTGCCTGCCCTATGCTGCTCACAGGCTTCCATGCTGCTGCCAACACCCAGTGGCCACAAGCTCTACAAAGTGCGGTGTTTCCCAAGGTGCATTTGTCCCTGCTCTGTGCAGACTTCCAGCTGGTGCCCAGCATCTCCTTCAGGGAAGGCTGGATGACTCTTGCTCTCCCGGTGTCCTGCACCTGGCTCTTAGTTTGATGTCTATGATGGTGTGAGCCTCTCTAGACAGTTGCTGCACCCTCCTCCTGTGTGTGGGGACAGTCGACATCACTACAGGTCTGTAACCCTCCTGTGCGTTGGGGACAGTCAACATTACTACATGTCTGTAACCCTCCTGTGCATTGGGGACAGTCGACATTACTACACGTCTGTAACCCTCCTGTGCGTTGGGGACAGTCAACATTACTACAGGTCTGTAACCCTCCTGTGCACGGGGACAGTTGACATTACTACAGGTCTGTAACCCTCCTGTGCATTGGGGACAGTTGACATCACTACAGGTCTGTAACCCTCCTGCTGTGCATGGGGACAGTCGACATCACTACAGGTCTGTAACCCTCCTGCTGTGCATGGGGACAGTCGACATTACTACAGGTCTATAACCCTCCTGTGCATGGGGACAGTCGACATCACTACAGGTCTGTAAGCCTCCTGCGCATTGGGGCAGTCGACATTACTACAGGTCTGTAACCCCCACCCCTGTCCCATGCACAGGGCACCCTATCTCTTTATTGCTTGCTTGAGATCCTTCCTTGTCTTTTCATCATTCAAAACTCAACCTAGAATGTTCCTCTTTCCTCTTCTGAATACTTACTAAAATGCAGAACTGGCTACTGAGTGCAAGAAGGCCCAGGATCAGTGAGAGGCGGGGGCCGGCTCAGCCCCCGGAAGGTGCCTTTGATGCTTCTGCAGCTTTTTGCAGCCTGCAGCTCCAGCCACAGCTTTCTTATCCGTCAGCCGCTTCCCATTCAGGCATTCCTCCCTCCTGCATTCCTCCAGTGAGTGACTGCAGACAGACCTAGGGGAAGGGAATCCACAGCTTGTCACAGCCTGACTGCGAGGAGGGATGTGCTGGTGACCATCAGCAGGGTTTGCTGAGCACTGAAGGGGCCGCTGTCTGTCTAAGGGCTCTGCACCTGTGGGGTAATCCAAGTCACAGCTCACCCCTCTCTGTACCTGCCAATCGTTTGTTAGGTGCTGGGACATCACATGTAGCAAGATGGTCTCCGTTTCCCAGGCTCATAGCCTGTTGGGGGAAAAAGGAGACAAGCATCTACAGTGAGGTACAAGAGCCTGGGATCCCGTGTGCCAGGCTGCTCAGGCTACTGTCTCAAAAACTCCCTCTGCTGGGGACTCTTTCTCTTGGCCCTTGAGGCTGGAAAGTTGAAATCCTCAGCTTGACTTACAAGTGCTGCCTTCTGGCCATGACATCCATCTTCTTTTTTTTCTTTATTTTTTTAAGGAATTCTACAATATAAGAGCACAGTTGTTTTCAGATCACATTGACGTTGCTCAGTTTGCCATGCAATTAGGTAATTGGTGCTAACATCCACAGATGATGGATGCCATTTGTCCTTTGTTTTTCTGGGACTGTGTTACTTCACTCAGCATAATATCTTCTAGCTCCAACCATTTACCTGCAAAGTTCATGATGTCATTTTTCTTTACCACTGCATAGAATCCATTGTGTAGATGTACCACATTTTCTCTATCCAGTTGTCAGTTGAGGGGCACTTGGGTTGGTTCCAGTGTCTTGCTATTGTGAAGAGAGCTGCAATAAACATGGGTGTGCATGTATCTCTGCAGTAAGATGTGTCTTGTGGGTATATGCCCAGGACTGGTATGGCTGGATCAGGTGGCAAGTTCATTCCAAGTCTTCCAAGGGTTCTCCACACTGCTTTCCATAGTGGCTGTACCAGTTTACATTCCCACCAGCAGTGGATGAGTGTTCCCCTTTCCCCACAACCTCTCCAGCACTTGGTATCATTTGTTTTCTTGATCCTAGCCAGTCTTATTTGAGTGAGATGATATCTTAAAGTGGTTTTAATTTGCATTTCCTTAATTATTAGTGACGTTGAACACTTTTTAAGATGTTTCTCAGCCATCTCTAATTCCTCACTTGTGAAGTCTCTGTTCAGCTCTTTGTTCCATCTATTGAGTGGGTCATTTGTTTTCTTTCTTCTTTGTTTTTTGAGTAGTTTATATATTCTGGAAATCAATGCTTTGTCAGATGTANCTTCTGAGGCTTTTTCCATTCCTTTCCTCTTGATTGGATGAGTGTTTGTTTTCCTTTTTCATTTCATCTTGTGATTTCTTTAGTATTTCCACTTCCTTTTGGAGCTTCTCAATCTCTTCCTGTAGCTCTTTGCTTTGCTGGTTGGTTTCCTTTTCTTTTTCAACATGGGATCTTTTCAGTGTTTCCAATTCCCTCCAGAGTTTGTCATTCTCTCTCTCTAGGTCCTTCTTGAGACTTTCATTCTCTCTCTTTAGTTCTCTGGCTTGTTCTTTATAGTCTTTGACTTCTTTGAGTATGTCCACAATTGTTCTTCTGAGATCTGTGTCCTGGGCCATTCCCAGGGGGATCTCACTGTAGGAATCTCCCACAGGATTGGTAGAGTTTGGAGTGGAATTATCCTGCATCTTGCCCATGTTGTCCCTTCTTCGTGTCCCTGGTAAGTGGGTTTCTCTATGCCTGTATTTCAATGTGAATCCCAAATGCCTCTTCACTGTGTTGAAGGCTTGCTTTGCTTGCCTCCTTCAGATGTCTTTTTTTTTTCTTTTTCCTCCTTGTTTATGGAGTGTTGATTTGTCTAAGTTTTAGGCTTCTATTGGAAGTCTAACTCACTCTTCCCTTTCTGTTCTGAACGTTCTCCAAAGAATCCACTTGGACACCACCTCGGCAATTCCAGTTGGTGGGGGGGGGGTAATGCCTGTTTAGCCCATGCCCCAATACTCTGTGCTTCAGGTGGTCCTGGGAAATCCCTGATCTAAGATCTAAGCTCTGTGTACTCGGCATCCATCTTCTACGTGGCCTTCTGGTTCTCTCTCCCACCCTTCCTCCCTCCCACCTGTCCTTTTAGATCAGGACTTGATCCTTATGGTCATAGCCATGTTGATAACTTATTTCTTCTTAATTACAACCTAAAAGCTGGATCTCCGTAGGCAATCATGTTAGGCTAAAAACCTGACCACCTAAGTACCATATAGTTTGACAAACTGTAATCTGGCCTAGATGCTGATGTGTGACAGGATGAGTTACAGTCTATTAGAAAGGAGGTGGCAAATCCTGGTGATAGTCCCAGGGTGACCTACAGGGGGAAAGTGGACTTGGCTGGATTCAGAGTGTTAGGAAGGATCTAATTGAGGCAGTGCCAAGTCTTTAATCAAAGTGTGACACAGGACGGCAGAGTCCTGCATGGACAAGGGTCCGGTGTGGCACGCAGAGTGCTTGCCATCAGGGTGGCATCAGCAGTGTCCTGTCCACATGGAACAATCTAAAATAAGTATCAGTGTTTTAGCTGTCTACTTCAAAGTGTTTTGTTATATTCCTACTGTCCAAGTCTGAGAGTTGCTCTCTTCAGGGCAGAAGCCCTTCCTCTTGAAGCCCCTGGAGGTTGGAAATATGTCAGGATGTTCCTGAACCTAGGGATGGGCTCTGAGGTCAGCCTCTTACCTCTGCCCCATTTCCTTGGCAGATTATGACTCTGATGCCATGAGCAGTTCCTATGAATCATATGATGAAGAGGAGGAGGATGGAAAAGGGAAGAAAACCAGACACCAGTGGCCCTCGGAAGAGGCCTCCATGGACCTGGTGAAGGATGCCAAGATCTGTGCCTTCTTGCTGCGCAAGAAGCGCTTTGGCCAGTGGACCAAGCTGCTCTGCGTCATCAAGGACACCAAGCTGCTGGTGAGGCATCCAGCATGGCTGTGCCATCTGCAGTCCAAAGCACAGGACTGTAGCTGCTACACACCAATGCTGCCCCAGGAGAGGGAAGCACCTGGACCTCCCCGATGCTGCCCAGCCAGGCTAGCACCTCTGCGGGGCCCATGGTTCCACCACACCCAGCCCGGAATCCTTCCAGCCCTGTTGGGGCTGGGGCTTGTGTCAGTGGAAGTGTACAGTGTTGAGACTTGCCAAAAGTTGCAAGATAGACTTTCTCATTTGTAGTAAGTCAGTGAATTCCTCCCAGGCAGATAGGGCAGTGGGAGGGAATGTGTGGAGAGTCTGGGGGAGGGTGGAGAGAAGGGAAATTCTTTCGGAACGCCTAAAGCCAAGTACCCCCCCTTCCATTTTTTTTCCCCATTTTGACTCAGGCAGAGCAGGACTATGGTGTAAGTCTAAGGGCAGGAGTGCAGCTCCCCGGCCACATGTGCTGCTCACATGGGGCTCATGACCCAGTGGGAGCCTTTGAGAACCCCAACTCCTGCTTCTTTACCTTCCTCTCTCCTCTTCACCTCCACCTCCCCTATTTTTCTCCCCTGCTCTTCCTCCTACAGAAAACATGGCTGCCCATCACAGCTTTACAGTAACTTGTTTTTCAAATTATTCTCAGGTAATAGTTACTCAAAAGGCAGTCAGTCATTAAATCAGAAAAGCCAAGAGCTTGTGTCTCTACACCTCAGGTTTTATCAGGGCAGATAACACTATTTAAAAGAAGCCAACTGTCAACTGTGAATTATGAGAGTCTTATTTGCTCAGATTCTTAGAACATTGTATACTTCTTAATGTTTTTGTTCAGGTTTTTTTTTAACAGAATACATATTTTTTCTACATGTGTGGCCTGAATGTCTTCCAAATTTAGAATATACCAGAAATGCCATGGATGATTTGAAAGCATAAAAATATTAATATGGTCCTTATTTATAATCTGACATAATAGTAAGGCAGGCTCCTGGGAGTAGCCCCTGGGGCCTTCTAGCTCCTGAGGGCTCCTGGGAGTAGCCCCTGGGGCCTTCTAGCTCCTGAGGGCTCCCGGGAGTAGCCCCTGGGGCCTTCTAGCTCTTGAGGGCTTGTGGGATCCCTGTGGTCTTTCATTTGAGTTGTGTCCTCCCCTGCTTCCCTCCTATGGGAATTGTGCCTAGATATAGCCTTGTAGACGCCATTTGGAGGCAGCTTCCCTGAGCTCGCCCCTTCCAAGATCTCCAGGCTGCACTGAGCATGCTACAGACAATTTAGGAACTTACAGAGCTAATCTGTGCTGTGCCTGCTCTGACTCCTTCCGTTGACTTTCATGTTCCCCTTACTTATCATCATCATTAGAGACAGGGTCTCCCCGTAGCCTCAGCTGGCCTGGACCTCGCTATGTAGACCAGGCTGGCCTCCATTTCACAGAGATAGGCCTGCCTTCACCTCTTGAGTGCTGGGATCAAAGGCATGCACCACCAAGTTAGGCTTCGCGTTTGCACTTGGGAGGTAGAGGCAGGAGGATAATGCTCATACTAATATGACTCGTCTGCCTGTAAGAGGGGCACAGAAAGCAAAAGATGCAGGCTGTGTTGTAAATTTTAAAGATATCTATCTATCTATCTATCTATCTATCTATCTATCTATCTATCTATCTATCTATATTGTCTTTTTGAGACAGGGTCTCCTTAGCCCCAGCTGGCCTAGAACTCACTACATAGACCAGGCTGGCCTTGAACTCACAGAGTTCCACCTGCCTCTGCCTCCCAAGTGCTGGGATTAAAGGTGTGTGCCACCATTCCCAGTTTAGGATTTTTTAAAAGTTATGCATGTAAGGCTCGAGAAATGGCCATCCTCTTGCAGAGGATCCAGTTTTGAATCCCAGCACCCACATGACAACTAACAACCATCTAACTACAGTTCCAGGGGATCCAACACTCTCTTCTTACCTCTGCAGCATTGCATGACACAGGTGCACTTACCTACATACAGGCAATACACTCATACACATAAAATAAAAATAATAAAAAGTTATGCATATGCATGTATGTCTGTATGTAGGATATGTTCATGTGTGTGTGCTCTTGCCTGTGTAGGCCAGAAGTAGTCAGATCCCCTGGAGCTAGAATTATAGGTAGCTGTGAGCTGACTGACTTGACTGTTGGGAACCCATTTTATGTCTTCTGCAAAAGCAGTCCCTGCTGTTAAACCACTGAGTGGTCTCTCCAGCTCCAAGTATCTTCATTATTATACTGTTTCCCACATATGTTGCAGCTGCAACAAATCTAATAGTCCTTTTCTATATCACATTATTTGTGTAAATGTAATCATATTTCCATAAAGAAGCTCCACTAGAACACAAACTCCATCAAGTGTGGAATGTTGTCTATTGAATCACATCCTAAGTGCTCAATAGACTTCTGCCGAATTAGCACATCAATGCATTTCCTGGGTGCAGAAGGAGAGTGAGGCAGCCACGCTCTGCATGTCACACCTGCTTCTAGGCTGTGGGCAGTCCCTCTATGCTGTAGGACTTCTGAAGCCTGGCCAGCACTTGCAGTTCCACTGTGCTGGGTTTTGTCATTCTTTCTGTTCACACTTCTTCATGGTATAAATTGGTCTGTCGTGTTCAATGCAGTGCTATAAAAGTTCCAAGGACCAGCAACCTCAGATGGAACTGCCGCTCCAAGGCTGCAGTATTACGTACATCCCAAAAGACAGCAAGAAGAAGAAACACGAGTTGAAAATCACCCAGCAAGGCACAGACCCGCTCGTTCTTGCTGTCCAGAGCAAGGAGCAGGCCGAGCAGTGGCTGAAGGTAGGCCAGCCTTCCGCTCCAGCCCTCTTCCTCTGTCCTCCTTCATTTTGATTGTTACCAAGCTTACACAAATGGATTAACTTAGGAGTTTTACCTTTTCTTTTTTTTTAATTTTTTTTTTTAAATTTTATTTCTGTATGTGTATGAATGTACTGTCTGCATGCAGGTCTGTGCACCCGTGTCATGCAATGCCGTGGAGGTCAGAAGAGGGCGTCGGATTCCCCTGGAACTGGAAGTTCTCCTGGAACTTGGAGTTTAACGGAGTTCTCGGCTGCCATGTGGTCTGGGGATCGACACTGGTTCCTTGCAAGAGCGGTCGGCGTGCTTTTAACCCTGCTTAGGCCATCTCTCAAGCCCGAGTTTACCTTTTTTAGGAGTTTTACCTTTTTAAAAAATTTAAGTTAATCTTTTATTGGCTGTGTGCGTGTGTGTGTGTGATGTGTGTGCGTGTGCGTGTGTGGTGGTTTTGTGTACTACTTCCACGTTGCGATATGCTGACATTTTCAGGTTAGAGAATAATCGTGGGAGTCAGTTCTCCCCTTCCACCATGTGGGTTTCAGGGATCAAGCTCAAGTCATCAGGCTTGGTAGCAACTGCTTTTACTGGGTGAACCTCCTGGCTGGCCCCAAGTTTTGTTTTGATGCTGAGCACTGGCTGATCAGAATCCCGTCCACCTGACTCCTGGTGGCAGGAGGCTCTCTCCCTCACAGGCCACCTCTAGGATTTCACTCTTACTTTTATTTTCTCTAGTTTTACTTTATTGTAGCTGGATGTAGATTCTGTTATTTTTATTTCTATTCATGTGTATACATGTCTGCTCAGTGTGTGTGGATGCTTTTTGTGGCCAGTAGAGGGTGTAGGCAGGATGTTGTGAAATGCCAGATGTGGGTGCTGGAAGCCAAACTCATGACCTCTGCAGGAACAGTGAGCACTTCAGACTGTCAAGCCATCTCTCCAGCCAGATATGGGATTCTTTTTCATTTGTTATATTTGGGTTATGATGGGCTTCTTAAATTGTGATTGCTTTCCACTTATTGTGTTTTGGAGGAAAAAAAAATCAACTTTTTTTTTTTAACAATTTTAAATTTCTATCCACTTTCTGTATGTGTATGAATGTACTGTACTGCATGCAGCTTGTGAACCGTGTCCGTGCAATGCCGCATGGAGTCAGAAGAGGTGTCGGGATTCCCTGGAAACTGGAGTTCTCCGGAATTGGAGTTTCAGACAGCTCTCGGCCCGCCATGTGGGTCTGGGGATCGAACCCGTGTCATCTGCAAGAGCGTCGGTGTCCTCCTAATCGCTTAGGCAGCCATCTCTCTCCCGCCCCCACAAAACCAAACTTTTTTATAAAGCACTGCTTTCCTCCATCCCCCATTCCTTGGAGACAGTACTTAAATGTTAGATTTTCTTGACTCTTGGTCCCTTATTGTACTTATTGTCCTTTTAAATTTTCCTCTGGTGTGGCTTTTTTTTTTTTTTTTTTTCCGCCGCTACCTTCAATTCACTGTTTCTCTTTTTAGTTGTGTCTAGTCTGTTACCTTCAATTTGCTTGCTATGTACTTAATTTTGGTTATGGAAGTTGTAATAGCGTGTTGGTGCTGCTCAGCTGAAATGCCACTGGTGGGGTAGATTTAAGCAGCAATAATTTGTTTCTGAGTTCTTGAGGCTGGAAAGTCTTAGGTCAAGGTACCTGCAGATTTGGTTCCTGATGAGGGCCCAGGTTTTCACAGAAAGCCAACTGCTTGCTGTGTCCTCATGAGGTGGAGGTGGCTGTAGCCTCTTTAACAGGCACAGTAGACACTCATCCCACGCAAGAGGCCCTCCCATGGCCTCACCACGTCCACTCAGTGCTCCACCAGCCTCACTGCACTGGACTTTCGGGGAGGGCCATAGTTTTAAATTCTAGAATTTCTATTTGTTTTTGTTTTTTTTTCAAATTTAAAATAGATCTTTTCCAGTTTTAAATTTAAAAAAATGCTGGCCTGACCTTTACATGTATGAATGGAATGGGCCTGGTGGTTCTGATCTGGTTTTGATGAGCTTGGAGCTGGGTCTGTTGTCTTTTGTATTTGCTCTGAGTTACTGTATTTGAAAAGAAAATACATTGAACTAATTTTATAGTAGCATCATTGTGGTATAAGTCAGTATCTTAAGTGTAATTCCACGGTCTTCCCATTTCAGGGAGTCATTCACTATTACTATGACCCAGCATTTCCTTTACCCCAGGCAAGCTCTGTGCTCACTGGCAGTCACCTCTGTACCCACCCTACCCCGGGCCTAGGCAGTCACAGACCTGCCCTCATCTCTAGAGAGTTTCTTGTAAGTGGCTCCCACGGATCTTGGCCTTTTCAGCCTGGCTTCTTTCACTGAACATTACTGATGTCTTATGAGGCATTCTGGTTTAATCTCTCTGTATTCTGTGGGTACAGCTGCATGCTTCCCCTGTGCTGCCATCCATCACAGAACATCTTTTGCTTCCTCCACATGCTTAGGGGCATGAGCTCCCCAAAAGCTGTTTGATCTCATATCTGAGTTTGAGCTCCGCAGCCCCCTGGGTGACTTGACCTCAGCTGTAGCCCCGTCAAGGTACTTGTGTCTATCTCACCCTCACTTTGCAGCACATCCCTTGGGGTTCCCTTCTGATGGTGGGTGCTTTGACAGGGACTTCTTCCTAGACAAGGACCAGGCCCAGCTTTCAGTTCCTCATCCCACAGAGCTATTGTAAGTGCTGTCTAGCCTCCTGGCTGCCTCCTCCATGGTAGCACAACTGCTGCCCCTTTGGTCCCCTGCCCTATGCCCCTTGGCCAGCGATTCCTCACGCCTCAGCTGCACCTCCTGCCTTTAGGAGGACACTCTGTATACTTGTTTCACTGTGCTAATCACCTTCACACAGAAGATGGGCCTGCAGGTTTTCCTGTCATAGGCTGTAGTACCTGCAGTAAGCACTGGACGGAGGTGCTCCCCTCACCACCCCAGCACTCTGTGGCCATGGCTCCTGTAACATGCAGTCTATCAGTCACTTCTCATTGTTGTGAGAAAATAACCTGACAAAAGCAACTTACGGAAGCAGTTCTTTTGATGCACAGGTAGAGGGTACAGTCTACCGTGGCAGGAGAGGCAAGGTGGCAGGACAGTGAGGGGCTGGTCACTCTATATCCACAGTCAGGAAGAAGACGGAAATGAATTTGCTTGCTTTCTCCTCTTTATTCAGTCTCAGGCCCCAGCCCTTGGGATGGTGATACCCACATTTCAGGTGAATCTTCCCTCCTTAGCCAACCTTTTTTTGAAAACTCTCATAGACATGTCCAGAGCTGTGTATGAGGTGAGTCTAAAACCAGGCAACTTGGCAGTAAAGTGTAATGACCACATGCTACAGCGAAGGAACCGTGAGCCTCGCTTCCCCATGGCCCCAGGAGCACACAGTCAGACCTCAGAACCATGAGCCTCACTTCCCCATGGCCCCCAGGAGCACACAGTCAGACTTCAGAACCATGAGCCTCACTTCCCCATGGCCCCCAGGAGCACACAGTCAGACTTCAGAACCATGAGCCTTGCTTCCCTGTGGCCCCAGGAGCACACAGTCAGACTCCAGGAATGCAATGATGCTTTGTTGGCTGCACAGAGCAGCCTGTGAAGGTGGTCTGTTTATTGTTAGCAGTAGCTGTGACTTTCCTAAGATTTGTAACACCCAGGAGGTTGGGGAGAGGTCCTGCAATTCCCAGGCTCAAGAACCTATTCTGCCTAGTTTGGAAGTTTGTATCTTTTTTTTTTTTTTTTTTTTTTTTTTTTTTTTTTTTTTTTTTTTTTTTTTGGTCTTTTTGAGACAGAGTCTCCCTATGGCTCCAGCTGTCCTGGAACTCACTCTGTAGACCAGGCTGGCCTTGAACTCACAAAGATTGCCTGCCTCTGCCTCCCAAGTGCTGGGATTAAAGGCGTGCGTCACCACACCCAGCAGAAGTTTGTATCTTTTTTCAGACTGAGAACTTCACTGTACTACAGGTCATGCCTATCGTTGCAGGGTCTCCAGAGCACTGGAAGATTCATAGAGTGCTTTCCCACCCTGTGTGTGTGTGTGTGTGTGTGTGTGTGTGTTTAGGTGCATGTGCACGTGTGTGTGCATATGTGTGCAGGCCACAGAAAACACTCAGATGTCATTCCTCAGGTACTGTCCACCTTGTTTTTCTGTGACAGTGAAGTGGCCTGAAACTTGAAAATTAGGCTAGGCTGGCTGGCCAGAGAGCCCCCAGGGGTCCGCCTATCTGTGCCCCCAGCACTGGGGTTACAAGCACATACCACTGCTTCCAGTTTTTGACGTGGGTTCTGAGGGATTGAATTCAGGTCATCGTGCTTGATGGCAGGCACTTTACTGACGGACCATCTCCCCAGCCCCTGACTTTAATGTCCTACCATTAGTGATTTCATTGGAATGCTGAGAGACTGAGTCTTAGGTCACCTGCTGCTGTGATCTACAGGGATCAAGTTGGACATCAAGATCAGGTTTTGTGGCTGGACCGGAGCCTCATTCTCACCCTACTGGGGCATCTGACACTGGGCACTCTTAACTCCCATTCCCATGGTCTTAGCCTACCCCTTCACTAAAGGGGGAGGCCTGTTAGGGGGCAAGAAGCTTTCCTGAATGACTATTTCTTTCCCTGGGTCCCATTGTTGGCTTCCCTCCCCTCTGTGGTTAGTGTTTGCTGTTCCTCAGTGGAGAGCTTGGAAGGACCATCCTGAACCCTTGAACCCCCCAGTCCTTCCTCTGTCCTGCAGTGTGTAGATACTCACTGTGCTGGGCACCCTTCTAACTGCTGCTAATCTGACATGAAGTCACGCTAAGAGCCTGTGAGCAGCTGGCAAGCAGACAGTGAGAACACGGCTCTCCCAAGATGCTGGAGTGAGGTAATCTTGTATCCTGCTTCCCCAGCTGGGAGCTACTTGCAAGCCTTGCAAGCCTTGCAAGCCGAGGTGCTTAGCTAATTATAGCATGATGACTCAGCTCATGAATGATAGTTAATTGCAAGAATTTAATTTTAGCATTCATCTTTCTTAAAAGGAAGTAAATAGTACAAGGTACATAATCTTTTTCCGAAGAATTTGCATTTATTACCCTATTACCCTATGCTGTTATTTCTATAACTTAGTATAGTACCAGAGCCAAAAAAGAAAAGACCTGATTGGAAATGAAAGCCACGAGTGGTTGAGAAGTGCTCAGCCCTAATGGAACACTGTATTCCTACTCCAAGGCTTGGGGAACATCACAGAAGACCGTAGGAGCTGGGGTGCTGTGTAAGGGGTGGAGCGTTGTGCTGACTTCTGGACATGTCATGGTCCTTACACTCATAAACTCACAGCAGCTATGGGGAGAGACCCACAAGCTTCTGCCCCTTGCTGAGGATTTATAGACAGTTAAAGGTTGCTGGTGGGGAGGTGGTTCATGAAGCCCCACCTCTCCTTGAAGATCTATAGCCAGTTACTGGCTGCTGGGGAAGGGAGAGACATTTCCTTCAGTGGGGTAGCCATTGTTTCATGTTGCCCGTGCTCCTATAAACAATACCTCACTCGTGCTTTGGTAATGATCACTAATGAAATTCATTGGATTACAAGGAAAAACAAGACATGAGAGTACCAGAGGAGTGGCTGGAAAGAGGAGGGGTCAGAGGAAGTGAGGCAAGAAAGGAAAGCAGGGGAAGAGGCATACATGTACGAAAGTTTTACCAGGAAGCCCATCATTATGGATAGTTACTACTAATATATGCTGGGAAAGCTGGAGAAGAGAACGCCAAGTGACAAAGGTACTTCAGTTACAGAATTTAAAATTGTTTAGTAATTTATTACTTTTATTTTACGTGTATGAGTCTAATGCCTGCACGTGTGTAAGTGCACTCATGTCATGCAATGCCTGTGGAGATCAGAAGATGTTGTCTGATTCCCCTGGAACTGGAGTTACAGATGTTTCCTAGTCACCATATGGGTGCTGGGAATTGAACTCGGGTCTTCTGTCAAGAGCAGCCAGTGCCCTTAATTGATGAGCCATCTCTCTAGTCCCCAGAATTTAACATTTTTAGGCAAGCAAAGCCCTAAGATGTTTCTTCCAGATCAATTGTTAATCAGTTGCCTTATCAGAATAGTGGTTTTATTTAATTTTCAAACTTTGATTTATTATTTTGTGTATGCATGGTATGTGTGTGAGAGAAAATTTGTGTGTGTGTGTGTGTGTGTGTGTGTGTGTGTGTGTGTGTTTGCATGCACAGAAGTTCAAAGTCAGAGGTCAACATTGAGGAGTCAGGTTTCTTTTGGCAGCCTAACTGACAGTTAAACTCAGGTTGTCAGGTTTGTGCAGCAAGTGCCTTTACCTGCCTAACCATATTTCTGGTTTTGTGGAGGTTTTAAAAATGAAGATTCCAAATGATTCAGATTCTTTACAGCCTAAAGGTCTTAAAATGTTTTGCTTTGTATCTTTTATGTTTTTCCAAGGCCTCAGGATTGAGACATGTCTCCTTGCTTAACTTTCCTGAAAGGGATCTTCTGCCTCAGTCTGCACAACTCCTGATTCTCTTGGGTCCACCTCCCTTGGTCTGGGATTAGGCTTGTGGGTTGGGGTGTTAGCTTTGAAGAAACTCTTTAACTGATGGCTCTTATTTGAAAATCTCTGTATAAATGGCTTCCAACTCTACATACCCAGCAGAGCTTCTGTTACTCAGATTTTTCCTGTATGTTCTCCTGTTTCTTTCTTTCTTTCTCTCTCTCTCTCTCTCTCTCTCTCTCTCTCTCTCTCTCTCTCTCTCTCTCACTGGGTTTGGGATACATACACTTTGTCACAGGCTGTTGCTGTTTCTTTCTAGGACGTTCTGTAGACTCACATTCCTGCTGGCAATCTAGGAAGGCAGTCATTGTTTTTGTGTCTTTTTTTTTCAGTTTCACTGAGGATTTAAAGCAGATAGAAATGCACGCTCACACCCCAGCCACGCCCCCATCTATTGTTTTCATCTGAACCAGAGTTCCTGGCAGACTTTGGGAGAAAGGTGCAGTGTAGCACCCCAGGGTGTGAGCACACAGAGGTAACAAGTTCCATTCACAGACACTGCGAAGTCTCAGCCTCTGGTACAGGAGGTGGCTGGGGCATGTATAATCCACACACTCATCACTTTATGGGCTCTACTCCCAGAAAGAACAGTTGTCTGCGTGAAGCTTTCAAACATTTGTAATGTTCCTATGAATCGAAATCAGTTTCTGTAACAATATCCAAATGACTAAGAGACCATGTTAGAAAACTTCTGAAAATTTTTTTCAAGACAGAGTCTCCCTATAGCCCCTTTTATATAAACATGGTCACCCAGGGTCCAGGACCTGCACTCACAGTACACATGGTGAGCTTGTATATAAACATGGACACCCAGGGTCTGGGAACTGCACTGACCTTGTGTGAGTCCGCCATGATGCTCTCAACACACAGTAAAATCACTTGAAAACCTCATTTCAACACTCATGCAGTGCTGTCCGTTGGGTCTGTTCTACCAGACTCTGGGCTCTGGGCTCTGCCTCAGCTTGTGACTTTTGCTGCCCTTTTCTCGCAGAGGGCAGAGCCTCCCTAGCGGGCACTCATTTCGTGGCAAACCACACAGATTGCATGAGGCAACGTGCTCTTTTTCTCGGGACTCTAGCCCTGCTTCCTCCCTGCCTGCCTTTTAGGCCTTCCTCATCCTCTCAGGAAGGTGGGAACCTGACAAGCAAGGGTCAGATCCTTCAGCCCCTGGGTGCCTGGGAGGCTGGCACACACTTGGCTGAGTTGGGCTGAGCTGCTCTCTTGCCCTCACTTCTGCCCAGCTCCCAGGTAGGAGGGCTCCTGAGCCATTTTAGCTCAGGTGACTTTGAAAAGTGCTGTGTGACATTGTGTCTGTCAGGATGAGGATGATGGTCTTGCATGCTGTTTTGTGTGGTAAGCTTGAAATACCACACATCCTCTTTCTTCTTCATTTCTTGCTAGAAGTTATCAATGTTATTGTTTCTGTGGTTAACTTTTAGGTCTGCTCATTTTCATCTATAATAGGTTTTATTTTCTAATTTACTTATATGTTATTTTCATTTTTTGAGACAGTATCTTAGTGTGTAACCCTTGTGGCCTAGTGCCCACTATGCAGTCCAGGCTGGCTTCAGACTACAGGCCGTCCTCCTGCCTTACCCTCCCAAGTGGATTACAGGCATATGACACTGCGACTGGAGCTTCTTAACTTTATCACTTTACTTTTGCTTTTAGGTTTGTAAACTCTCCAGACCTCTTAGAGTATATATATATATATATAATCTCTTTTTATTATAGACACATTTAAACAGCTTCTTTCTGAGCACAGCTCCAGCTGCTTCTTGTGTGTTTGAAATTTTGTGCTTTTTATTATCATTTGAAGTATTTTATCATGATTTGTGATTTCTTCTTTGGTTTCTTTGAGAATGTATTGTCTATTTTCCTAATTTGGTGGTTTTAAAATATTAGTTGCTTGTTAAAATGCTAATTTAATTCTATTATAGTCATAGAACTATATGATCTTATATCTTAGAAATTGCACACTTGGTTTGTTGCTCAGAGTTCCATGTCTCTTGTACTGAGTGTCGCGTGCTTGCTTGGTACACTGATGTGTGTAAATCTGTAGATTACAGGCTGTTGCTGATATGACATAAGCTTCTTCATAACTAATTTATCTCTTTCAAACTATTTTAAAATATATTATGATAGTTTTACCTCATAAGAGTCCCCATCTTTTATAACTAAGGTAGATTTTTCTTTTTAAATAAAAATTCCTGCCAGCTGGGCTTTGTAGCCCAGCAGCCGGGAAGCTGAGGCAGGAGGAGCTCAAGTTCCAGATCCGTCTGCGTTACAGAGTGAATTGAAGGCCAGCCTGGATAACTTTATGAACTCAATCCTGGCTCAAAATAAAACATGAGAAGGGGGATGCAGCTCAGTCATAGAGTGCTCTCCCAGCAAGTGCAAAGCCTGCATTCAATGCCAGACAGGAGCCTGGGGTCCTAGAGGCTCTTATCTATGTCTTGGGTCACCTAAGACTTCCTGTTAACCTCTTGAGCAAAAATAATGTTTGTCAGAACTGCAGGGGGAGAGCGCAAACATGATGTAACCACACGTTTAGAGCCACAGTAAGTGCATAAAATAGGAAAATATGACATTGGTACTCCACCACTATGAGTCCCTGTGAGGAAACACTGGTGATTTTCTAATAGGAATTGTTTTATAAGAAAGAGCCTTTCAGCACCATAGGCTGCTGTTATCCCATGTTGTTTAAATCTCAGGACCCAGGCTTAGATATTTTAATTGCAGCATAACAATTAAAATCCTGTAGAGGCTACACCTTCTGGGGATCCAGTACCTCTGGTCCCCAAGAGCGCTTGCACTCACATGTACATACCCATACCCACATATGCACACCCACCCCAAACACATATACACATAATTAAAAATAAAATCCTAAACAATTTTTTAATTCTTCCTGGGGCTAGTGAGACGGCTCAGGGGATAAAGCCACTTTCTGTGCAAATCTGGCAGTCTGACTTCAATCCCTGGAACCCATGTCAAGGTGGATAGACAGAACCGACTCCACAAAGTTGTCCTCTGAGACACACACACACACACACACACACACACACACACAAAATAATAAATAAATAAATAAATAAATAAATAAATAAATAAATAAAATCTTTAAGAATCCTTTAACTAGAACATACTTAACTTTTGTCAAGTATGGCAAACATAAGGAGGTATCTAGCTAACATGTGACATTGCTCATTCTTCTTCAGGAAACACCACAGAGCTGTGTGTCTTTCCATGTCCATCACCAGTATCCCTTATCAAGATCAACTGTGTGTGCATGTGTATATGCATGCATGCATGCTTGTGTATATCTATGTTTGTGTTTGTCTGTGAGTGCTTTCAGAAGTTGTACACATAGCCTCTGTGAAGAGGTCAAATGAAAGACAAGAGCCTATATTCCCAGAAGCAGAGTGGTTGGGTTTCCATAAGAATGTGCAGAGATTGTGTTTCTGGGGAGAAGGGCTCAAGTTAAAAGCCATGGAAATCCCACAAACACAGACTGTTGTTTGGAGGAGTTTTGATTTTGAATTTGAATGCAATTCTCTTAAATACACATTGAATTTATCATAGGACAGAGGCTCATCAGTTAAGAGCACCAACTGCTCTTGTAAAGGACCTGGGTTCAATTCCCAGCACACACATGGTGGCTAAGAACCATCTTTAACTCCAGCTCCAGGGGAATCCAACACCCTCTTCTGACCTCCGAGGCATTGCATGACACTGGTGCACCAACTTACATGCAGACAATACACTCATACACACAAAAAATAATGAAAGAAATGCACTAAAGAGTTCTTCCAGAGCCTTGAGGTTTTTTTTTGAGACAGGGTCTCCCTGTAGCCCCAGCTGGTCTGGAACTCACTATGTCGACCAGGCTGGCTTCAATCTCACAGAACTCCTCCTGCCTCTACCTCCTAATCATGCTTTGGGCACTAGCTGGAAATACAGGGAAGGACAATTTCATGAAGCAACCCAGTCTCTCCTACTGGTGGGAACAAGACCGGCTGTGCTCTCCTTCCCTCCCAGAGTGCTTTCCCTGTAGTCTGGACCTGGTTACTGTTGACACTGGGAAGGCCAGAGTCTCACTGGGTGGGTGCCTTCTGTGCTTTGGGCTGGGCCCCACGTGCATGCCTGGGTCTCTCTGGCCTCCTGTGTGACCACCCCCTTCTCGAGCACTGTGGGATACATGGTTTCTCTCCACAAGGAATTTGAGTTTCATCTGAGAGAGAAGTGAATCATTGGAGAAGCAGGATATAGAGGCCAGTGCGTGGCATCCTGAACTTAGGAGTGTGTGAGCTGGGTTCTCCGGAGCAGCCTCTCAGGAGGGTTGGAATGCATCAGCTCTGATGGCCAGGTGGTTTCATCTTCCTTTGGAGAGCAGGGCCTGGTCTGGAGGGGAGCCCTAAGTGGAAGTGTGCATTTTGATATGACTTTGTGTGACACAGCTAAGAAAAGTAAGCTTAGCAAGAGAATCTCACTCAGGCGGTGAGTGGGATAGCTGCAGTTAACCCCCAAAGCTCAGGGGTTTCCCATCCTTCAGAGAGAGGATAAAGTCTTGTCCTTAAATCTAATGACAGTGCCTATCACTTGGAGATTTACTTATCACTTTGGGGCAGGAGAGGCTAGCACAGGAGTGAGGAGAGGTAGCCTGCCTTTCCCTTCTTGCTGCCAGGCTGTGGCTCTTCCATTTGTTGTCTCTTGGAAGACCTGAGCATCTAAGTGGTGGGAAACAGGACCCTGGTCCTGCCAGTACTTGGGTTAGATCCCACCGCCAGTGTAGCAGTGGGATGTGGGCTGGCTGTGGAGATCCAGTTAGATCCAGTTAGCTGCAGCCTGGGGACACTGGCATTTCTGTTTGCCTAGGAGTTTGCATTTGAATCCCATTGCAGCTTAGTTTCCAGAAGAGCATAGGGCATGCTAACCACAGCGGTAAAGGTGGAAGTGCAGTACGCAATGGACTTCACCATGCTGGGCCTCGTGTAGATGCTGAATGAGCCCAGTGGCCATGCAGGGAGTGACTGACACCAGGATTGTGACCTGCCCTCTGAGCTCTCAGGGCAAGTCAGAAGGGTGACCGCGCAGCCGTCACTGAGACTGTCACTTGTACAGGCATCTGAGCCAGATGCTGCCTTGGGCATCCTGCACACAGGATTCCCTTTTCCTTCTCTTAGCTATAGTCCTGCAAGACTAGGTATCTTGACTCTGTACTTTGCTAAGAAGGAAACTGTGGCTCCGAATGATTAGTTTCTTTCCACCAAAGCAGCAAAGCTGGTGACTGGTGTGCTGGCCTCCTAGTTTAGTTCACTGGGGCAGCAGATCCACTGAGAGTGTTCTCAGACTCCAGCGTGACCAGCTTTTCTGTGCTCCCGCTTGCACTATGCTCAGAAAAGGATCAGTGAGGCCCCTCCCCACAGCTCCTCCTGCCAGCCAGCCTCCTGCCCTCGCGCTGCTTGGATGCTGTGGCTTTGCTGCTCCCTTCCTTCTTGAACCCTCTTCTCCCCATTCCTTTGAGGCCTGTCTCCTTCTTCAGTTTCTCGTCTTTAACTCTACCCTTAAGTGTGGGGTAGAGGAGGCAGAGCATGCTTGTTCTTTTCTGTCCGTTCACATGGCCAGAATCTTCTGGTGCTCCACTCAGCTTACAGCTTTTGTGTCAGCCTGGGAAGGGCTCTGACACCCTTGATCTAAGGTGGCTCCCCACCTTCTTGTGAAAGGAACATATTTTATTCTTGTAGCTCTTCAGATTGTCTGACATCACATTCATTTTTCTAAAGATTTATTTTTATTTTTAATTATATGTATGTGTGCATCTGTGTATGGGTGTGTATACATGAGTGCAATGCCCTCAGAGACCAGAAGAGGGCATCAGATCCCCTGGAGCTACATTTACTGGTGGTTGTGAGCTATCCTGTATGAATGTGGGGGAACAGCACGCAGGTCCCCTGCAGGAGCAGTGGATGCTCTTAACCATTGAGTATTTCTTCTGCCCCTACTTTCATTTTGTTGATGAATTTACTCTTTATGACGACACCTTGACATGGGATGGAATGTCTCTAGAGAACCAGAGTGTAATTTTCTGCCATTTCCCCATAACCTTTGTCAAGTACTGGGACTGGGCAGACGATTTGGAGAGCGAATGAGTAAGTGATGAACAAGTGCACTCCAGTGAGTATTCAAAACCTGGTGCTGCTGACCCCTCAGTCTCCTCTGGCACACTGTAGGCCTCTGTCTGCACACCGAGGACTCTACCCCTCATCTGAGTATCTCTACCTCTGAGCAGACTCACAGCATGTCTCCACTCCCACAGGTGATCAAAGAGGCCTACAGTGGCTGTGGAGGCCCCTCTGACCCCGAGTGTGCTCCCCTGTGCAGTGCTCCTGTGACTAAGGCAGAGCTGGAGAAGGTAAGGCCGTGTCTTGGGAGCAGCAACCTCATGGGTGATTTTTTGCTCATGCAGCTTTTTTGTTCTGTTAATGATTTTCATTTTTAGTTGATACAACTGAATTACACATATTTATGGGGTACAGTGCCACATTTCAAGCATACATCCAGTGCAGTGGTCAGGTTAAGGTAACCAGCATGTCTGACACCTCAAACCTTGGTCACTTCCTTCATAATTACTTGAAGTTTTTATTTCGTTCTCTGAGAACTACAGCACTTCCAGTGCAGTCATGCCTCCTGTCCATTCTCTTTTAAAAAGTTGATTATGATTATGATTATGACTTTGTTGGTTTTTTTTCTTCTTTTGAGATGGGGGTCTCACTATGCAGCACTGGCTGGCCTGGAACTTGCTATGTACACCAGGCTGACCTCAGACTCACAGAGATCACCTGTCTCTGCTTCCCAAGTACCCCATAAGATGTGTGTGCCACCATGCCCAGTAAGATTTAAAAAAATTTTATTTTATGTGTATGAATGTTTTGCGAGTATATAGAAGAGTATCACATTCATGCAATGCCCGAAGAGACCAGAAGAGGGTGTCAGATCCCTGGGAACTGGAGAACAGATGGTTATCAGTTGCTATGTGGGTGCTGGGAACTGAACCCGAGTCTTCTGTAAGAGAAGTCAGTGTTCTTAACTACTGAGCCGTGTCCCCGTCCCCCTCCTGTCCATTTTTAGTGCCTGCTTTGGACTAAGCCCCAGGAAGTCATCTCACAGATTTCATGGTTCCCAGCAATAGGGGAAGACTTAAAGGTGGGAATGATCTGGTTCAGTCATAATCTATGAGGTCTGAATCCAAGTGTGTCTGCTTGCAAAATGCACCAAGAACTTCATAAATATACCTTCAGTTTGCTCATGACTGGCTGGGATTGAGCTCTGCATCCCTCTGTATCAGTCACAATTTCTTCCAGGAAGAGAAAGAATGCAGCACTGTGGGTTGGTAGCCCGTGGTCTGCACATCCTGCTTGCCACAGATGTGCAGGACCGTCACTGTTCTGCCACATCCCCGCCTCCTCCTGCACTTTGTCTGTACATAACTGATACTGCTTTCTGCCATGAAGCCTTCTGCTGGCAGCTTGTGTCTCTGGAACTTTCCAAGACCCAGCCAGTGGATATAGATCCTTTTTTTGTCTGTCCTCATATAAGTCAAATGTCCCCCCAAAAACTGAACCAATAGCTTGTGTGTGTGTGTGTGTGTGTGTGTGTGTGTGTGTGTGTGTGTGTGTGTGTGTGTGTGTGTGTGTGTATTGTAGGAGCTACTCAAATCATGCTGGAGCAAGTCCACCCTGGCAGTGTGGGTCAAAGGCAGAGCCAATGGAGAACGTACTCTCAGAGAGTCCAGGTCATCTGTTACATCCAGGCTCTCACCTGATCGGATGAGGCCTGTGCCATCATGGAAGACCCTCTGCCTGCTCAGAGCTCATATTTAAACCCTCCAGAAATACCTAATATATAAAAGTAGCCATCTTGGATTTTGACAGAACAGCCCTGTTTATTGTCTGAGTATAATGAAACCTTTCTAGTTTTATAAAATTCAGAAAGTTCAGAGAAACAGGAATAGGGAATAAAGTCGCTCATGACTATTCTGCAAGGCAGTAGGCTTGCTTAAAGGCCATGTCATCGGCCAGGCTATTTCTGGTCATTTGCTTCTTTTGTAACAACTGAGTTTGTTTAATCTTATGCAGTAAAATTTCTTATAATATTATTGGCAACTTTACAGGTTTAAAAAAATCATAAGGATCCATAGTTTTGCACTTTGATCAGCTAAGTAATAGATGTATCTGGCTCTTACCACTTACAGAGCCGTTCCATCCCTCCCTCCATGATGCTAGGTAAAAAACACTAGTTGACAGTCTTTATGCACTTTAGGCACTAGTTGACAGTCTTCATGGCTTCCTCTGCCTGTTATCTGGGGAGAGGTTCCTGGAAACTTCATTCCTAGGCCAGTGGATAGGCTTGGGTTTTGGTTGGTTGGTTGATGACTTTGGCTCATGCTGCTGACTGAATTGCTTTGCTTCCTGTTGCCGGACACCCAGGTTCTTCCATATACTCCCATCAGAACTGGGGTTCTCCTTTCCTGATTCAGGGTGCTGAGGCCCTCCTGTGGGTGTGGCTGTGGCTATGCAGGCTCCTGTGTAGATGGAAAGGACCCAGCTGTACATGGCAGCTTGTTCAACTGACATGGACCCCCGTTTACACCCCTAAAGTCCAGACGGCAGGACAGAAGCAGTGAGCAGGGCCCCTCTGGAGGTGCTAAGTCACTCATTTCTCCATGTACATTCTAGACTCACTTGTTACAAGCAAGAACTTGACATTCCAATTATTGGTGAGTGACAGGAGGGAATTAAGTGGACAGTGGGAATTTTTTCAGCAAGGGGAATATGGCTTGGTGAGAGATGACATTTTGTAATCCTAGTAAAATTGGCCTGGCACTCACTGCATCTGCGCTGTGTAATGCAACCTCACTGAGTTATTTTCATTTGTTCTTGATGTCTTCAAAGCCTTCACAGTACTTTCTGCAGCAGGTCTGTGCTGTGTTGAAAGTCCTGCTTGTGTTTTCTTTCACTTTTGAGAGAACTTTTTATCGCGCAGCCACATTGGGCTCACGTGTTCATTGTAGGAATAACAATGCTGTATCCTTACAGAAACTGTCTTCAGAGAGGCCCAGCTCAGATGGGGAGGGTGCTGTGGAAAATGGAGTCACCACATGTAATGGAAAAGAGCAAGGTGAGTTTTTCATCTGAAGCAGTGAGTATATGAACGTAAGCAGCAGTCGCAGCTGGGAAGGGTGTGAGAGGCCTGAGTGCTTCAGCAGTGCAGGTGTCACCGTCCTGTGTCCTGCTGACAGAGCACAGGGAGGGCCTCTTGGTTCACACCAGCCTGAGACCTTCATCTCCCTTCTTATCCACTGGATTTGGCCTGGGGCTGGTGCCTGTGCTGTCTTCCTTCTGCCTTGACTATGACCAGCAGGTGCTTACATTTCCCCAGATGACTAAGCCTGCACTTCCTGATGACAAGCCTTGGGTTATCCCATTCCCACTAGGGTCTGGAATGTTCAAATTTCTGATTTATCTACAGATTCTCTGGAACTATTAACTGTATTTAAATAAGTATAAATCATGGAAAATATACATACAAGAGAAGAAAGACCATTTTTAAGTGTCCTGTTGCCTTTAGACGCAACCATAGTGTTGTGCTACCATCACCCGCCTTTGTCTCCAGAAACTTCCATCTTCTCAAACTGAAACTCTCTATGAAACAGTAGTCCCCCAGCCCCTCCCCAGCCACTGTTCTTTGTCTTCATGGATGTGACACTCTGGGCCTCATGCAGGTGGAAGCCTGTGGTGCATTCCTTTTGCAGCTGGCTTCTTTCAGTCTCCTAGGTTTTTCCAATATTGGTTTATGTCAGCATTTCCTTCCTTTTCAAAAACTGAACACTATTCTGTCGTATAAACCGCACTTTATTATCCGTTCATCTGTCAGTGTGTGTTTATGCTGCTTCTGTCTCTTGACATGATCGAGACCAACCCTGCTGTGAACTTGGTTGTACAGATGTTGACATCCCTGGTTTTTAAACTTGGCTTTGTCAATATAGATTTCATTCAGTACAGGCCACCTTGAGGATTTTTATTTCTTTTTGAGACTGGGTCTCTCTGTTGCCTCAGCTGGCCTAGAACTTGCTATATAGACCAAACTGGCCTTGAATTCACAGAGATCCACCTACCTCTGCCTCCTAAGTGCTGGGATTGAAGGTGTGTGCCACCACGCCTAGCTGGGTTTTTTATTTTTAATTTTTATTTATTAGTATTTTATGTGTATGAGAGTTTTGCATGCATGTATATAAGTGCAGTACATGTGCACATGTGTGTATAGTATCCTTGGAGGCCAGAGGAAGGCGTTGCATTTGTCTGGAGTTACAGATGGTTGTAAGCTGCCATGTAGGGAACTAAACTCAGGTCCTCTGCAGGAGCAGCCCGTGCTCTTAGTGCTGAGCCACCTCTCCAGACCTCCCACTGTCGGGTCCTCTGCAGAAGCAGCCGGTGCTCTTAGTGCTGAGCCACCTCTCCAGACCTCCCACTGTCGGGTCCTCTGCAGGAGCAGCCGGTGCTCTTAGTGCTGAGCCATCTCTCCAGACCTCATCCCACTGTTGGGTTCTAGAGGTTCATGATCAAAATGACAGCAGGGCTTATCTTTGGGAGCCCTTTCTTCCTGTCTTATGTCGTGATCAAGATGACAGCAGGGCTGATCTTCCAGAACCCTCTTCCTGTCATGATCCTGTGCATACACAGTCACTCTTTAAATGGGTACTAATTTTTGGATCAATTTCTTATGTGATGTGATCCCATTTAACCTTCTTCCTCAGGACTCCAGCTCCATATGTGGGGCATGAATAGTTCAAATGCTGCGTTTGCCCTGAAATTCAGCATGGCTTCATTTTAGCTACCGCGTGGCACCTCTTTCCTCAGACACTCATTCCAGAGAGGTGGGGAGGGTTTCAGCAGTGGCTGGTCTCATGGGTCTCATTGAATCCCTCAAGGGCAAATACTGAGCAGGAGAGTTCGTGGCCATTTGGGCTGCTTAGGGGCAGCAGAGTAGAATTAGGAAAGGGAGCTACTTCCTTCTCCCTACCCAGGAGGAAGGGAAAGAGACGCTTGAGAGTGAGCGTGTGTGTGCTCAGAAGAAGGGCTAGGAACCAGGCCGCAGCTTACCACAGGCTCCTCACTCCCTTTCTGATTCCTTGTGACCTGCTGGGGTTCATGTGTTCCTGTGAAGGGACAAGAGCCTTGATCGTCTTTACATTGCGAAAGGGTTTGTGTTGCCTAGAAGGGTACCACAGAGGGCTCAGGGGTTGTGCTAGACTGGGAAGAAGGTGAAGGGCCTTGCACCCTGGCTCTAGCACATGGCATCCTAAGAGATGGAGATGGGCTGACTCTGCCCAGAGTTGCTCTTGGGTGGAAGGAGTCCATCTCTCAGCTCTGGGTTGTCCTCACACCTCCATTCTGACTTCTCTGGTCCCTGCCCCTATAACACCACTGGACTCATGGATAAAGCCTGAGGGTAGGAGAGGGGTACAAGTGGATGAGTGGACCAGCTGACAGTCAACCCTGCTCCATGGCGGGCGTGGTGTGCAGGTGAGAACTGCCCTGTGTCAGAACATGTTGTCATCTGTGTGGACTCTATACCAGGATGCCCATGTATGTGGGGTTCTTGGGGGGGTTCTGTGTGGACTGTATACTAGGATGTCTGTGTATGTGGGGTTTTGTGGGGGGGTTCTGTGTGGACTGTATGCCAGGATGTCTGTGGGGTTCTGGGAGTGCCACGTCTTTTGGTTTTGCAGTGAAAGCCAAAATCCCTTTTGTATGAAATGTTTATGAACACTGGCCTGGATAAATGGAGGTGATGATCTGAAAAATTGGCCACTGGTCTGAGAGCTCTGGGTGGGGCATCCCAGAGTGAGTGGTAGCCAGGGCAGTCCCCCAAGGAGGATTCAGTTTCCCCTTTCCTCCCTGAAGCCCCACCTCTCACCAGCCAGGCTGCAGCTGCACCAGCCTCCCTCAGTTCCCTGGGCCCCTGCAGTTCCCTGGCTGCTTCAGCTGATCTGCTTAGATGTTGTCACCTCCAAGACGGTCAGTTCTCATTATCCCTGGGCAGATGGTATCTAACCATTGGTCACTCTCCCACTGACTGTGGTCTCCATATGATCCTGCTACCATTTGCCATTCCTCGTGGGTGTAGGTGTTTCATGTGTGCATGTGTGTATGGCTTGTAATGCATCTGTTCATGTGTATGTGTTCATGTGTATGTGTGCATGTGTGTATGGCTTGTAATGCATCTGTTCATGTGTGTGTGTGCACGTATGTGCGTGCTGTCCTCATCCTCCAGGGAGTCCAGGTTTCCTGAGCACAGCTGTGGGCTGCTGTGACCCCAGCATTTGCACCCCCAGCTGACACATCTCCAGGTGCTCATGTGCCCCATGAATCACAGTTGAGAGAGGAAGAAATGCCTGGTGATTTGTGTTGTGACTTTTTTCAATTAACATTAAGAGTTAAAACATGCTTTTGTGTTGTTGACAGTGAAAAGGAAGAAAAGTTCCAAATCAGAGACCAAGGGATCTGTGTCTAAGGTCACTGGGAAGAAAATCACCAAGATCATTGGTCTGGGAAAGAAGAAGCCTTCCACAGATGAGCAGACTTCATCTGCTGAGGAGGACGTGCCCACCTGTGGTAAGATCCTACCACAGAGGCCAGCAGCAGAGGACAGGTGTCCTTGGTGCTCTGGGCTCTGCGGCTTCTCCATCCGCATTCTGGCTTCAGGGCTCTTGATTAAGACTGTGCGTATCCAAATTGTGTGAAGTGTTTTCAGTTCTTAGTAATGGAAGAATTTGCAGGACCTTGAGATGATCTCTAGGGTTCTTTCAAGGTAAACAACAACAACAACAAACAACAATGTTTTCTCTGTTGTAGGAAGTTCTTCAGTGTTTCCAAACTAGGACATAGTCACCTGCCATCAGTGAACAGAAACCCATTTGGTTGGGGCAGGGCCAGGTGGAGATGGGGCTGAAGCATTGGAAACGAGTTCTCTTTCACAGTATGGCTCTCAGACTTAAGCTGCAAATCCAGTGGAAATAGCTGTCCATTGTCTGTTCATCCCCGGATGTTCTGTGCAGCTGCCTCTGGAGCTACAAATCGTGTGGTGTACTGTGGTGATTAAAACAGCCCTGCCCTCCATGGCCTCTGGACTAGGGGCTAAAGTGAGGGGCCAAACAGAACCAGAGGCACAAATGTGTAACAGCCAGCACTGTGGGGAAAGCGGGGTTGTGGGCACTGCCTGAGCACCAGGTTGGGCTGGGGTAGGGCTGTTGGGTAGAGCCTCTGGAGAGCAGGAGAGACCTCATGCATCTCAGGGCCTCTCTGTAACCATGCTTAGAGAACTGCATAGCTCTTTCAAGGAGGCTCAGTTTCTTTTTTCTTTTCTTTTTTTTTTTTTTTGTCTTCTTTGAGACAAGGTCTCCCTGGAGTCTCAGCTGTCCTGGAACTCACTCTGTAGACCAGGCTGGCCTTGAACTCACAAAGATCCGCCTGCCTCTGCCTCCCGAGTGCTAGGATTAAAGGCATACACCACCACGCCCAGCTGGAGGCTCAGTTCTTAAGTTGAAAGGGGGGTATTTGGGCTGGAGAGATAGCCTAGCGGTTAAGAGCACCTACTGCTCTTGCAGAGGACCCAGGTTCGATCCCCAGCACCCACATGAACCATCTGTAACTCCAATTCCAGGAGAACTCCAGTTCCAGGGGAATCTGACTCCCTCTTCTGACCTCCGCGGCTTTGCACGACACAGGTGCACAGACCTACATGCAGACAGTACATTCATACACATACAAAAATAAATAAATTTAAAAAAAAAGAAAGGGGGCATTTCCTTTGGAGTTTATTTTGCTTTATGGTACTGGGAGTGTGCTCAACCGTGCTCCTCCAAGGAGCCCTTCCTTTTCTTTAAGAAATTAAAGAATGGAGCCAGGCATGATGTGGCATGCCTGCAACCCCAGTACTAGGGAGGCTGAAGCAAAGGAATTGCTGCCAATGTGGCCAGCCTGGACTACGTGGTGAGTCCCACGCTAGCCAAGGCTATATGGCAAGACCCTTTCTCAAAAACAAACAGAACAATCAAGAACACACCGTGGTTGTCTTAGTCCATCAGAAAACACAACTGTCTTCAGTTGAGATCATTCTCTTCCCACTCCCCTCTGCCCCAGTGAACACTCATTACGCCCAAGGCACTGGACCTCATGATATCATTTGGGTCTTGCTCTGTCTGGCCTAAGCTGGGTTGTATATACCAAGGTGAATTTTCAGTGGATTTCCTGCCCAGCTACGTGAGCATAAGCTGGAAGGCTGCTTCCTGTGAGCACTGCACCTGTGGGGGGGGAGGGGAGGACTAGAGGAGTAGAGGTCATACTGGGTCTGGAAGAGACAGCCTGGTGCATCATCACCTGCTGGCTCTCACATCAGGGGTTCTAGGGTATTGTTTGATACCAGTTTTTTGTAGATATAGTGAAGTCATTTGGGCAGATCCTGGAAAAGGCCTCTGGGATTGAAGGCGTCATTGAAGCCAGGTCTCTTTGAAGATGCTACTTGAGAGGCGGAGTCCATGAAGACTCATATAGCCCTGCAGGGACTGAGAGCCCAGTGCATCCCAAACCCCTAGTCACATGGATGTTGGGGTCAGAATCAGGGCAGTTGATCACACCACCTGCCCTTCCACAAAGAGAGAACATGGTTGCCATTCTGCCAGCTACACAGAGCAGTGACAGAGTGGGGAGGTCTGGGGACACTGACTGCCTCACTGCCTCTGCTGGCCACCATCTTTGTGGTGCACTTGGAGACACAGCCTTTCCTTCTGGCTTACATCTTGACCCTTAAGATATGACTGTAGTTTTTAAAGCGAGTTTTGCTTTTGTTATTTGAAGTACTCTTGGTCAGTGGAGGAAACAGAAATTCTTTCAGGAAAACCATTTTCATGCTAATGTGGAAGGTAATTCAAGGCTGCAGTCTAGACCCTCTGCTTGTAAAAGAGACTGATGCTCAGGGGGAATGACTTGCTCTGAGTTGCATGGCTTGTTGAAGGCAGAGCTGGCCTCTGGCCCGATGTGCTGATTTCCAGTAGCTCTTACTTTCTTCCATACTTCCTTATCCAAAGTAGCATGCACTCAGCCTCCCCATAAAGTGCTCTGTTGGTGTTCTTGCTGACACATGGTGCATCTTTGTGCTGACAAGCACAGCTCTTGGGAGCACAGGTCATCCTGAAGCAGGAGTGCTCCTCTGCTGTCTACACAGATGGCTGTCTGTGCTCAGCACAGCTCTGGCTTCTACCTAGACAGCATCCACTGTCCACACAACCCTAAAACTATGATCTAGCTCTTCATTAGACTATGGGCAAGGGGAAGCATCTCTGGGGGAATAGAGAACAATGACCATTCTCAGTCCTTCAGTGCAGATGCAGGGCTTCAGGCAGAGGAAAGAAGCTGGACTCAGGCCCAAGAGACTGGCCTGCCAAGCCAAGCCTCTGCAGCTGCTGCTGCCTGCTCTGGGGAGGATGGACACAGTATTGAGCTGATGGGCCGGAAGGGCAGAGCAGCTGAATAGGCACAAAAGACTCCCCGGAGCTACCAGGCTAAGCTCAGTGCCTGTCTGCTGTGCAGTGTGGTCATGCTGGAGGGGGTGCTGTGGCCTCCTGGGGGACTCTTTCATGTGTTGAGGATCAAGGGTCCAGTAGGCTGCCCCGGGTGCCACGTTTCAGTCCTCTTGTAAGGCCCATTGGTTAGCAGTGCTCTGGCAGCCTTTCTATAGCCCCTCCAGATAATGTGTCCAAAAGATGCACCAAGATTTCTAATGAAAAAGTATATTTCATCCACTCTTCCTGTGCTTAGAAAGTCCTGGGATTGCCATCTCATTGTGAGCAAAGCTGTTAACAGGAGGCACACTTCTGTTGATTCTGTCACCATCACTGTTGTTCATGCCCTCACCTGACATACTTAAGTAAACAACATAGCACACCAGCCTTGCCAGGGTTGGGCAAGAAATGTGGAAAAAAGAGAAAGGAAGGACTCAAAGTGTAAGGAGGGAGCTGCTGGGGTCTGTGGCTGTCTGAAGGGCCTGTGCTAGATCTCCAGGGTATTACCAGCACTGTGTACCATGCTCTCATGACTGCCAGCCATTGACCTTTAGTGGACATTAAGGACGCTAGACTCCATAGCTCCCTCCATTGTTACCCACAGATAAAGCAGGTGGAAGCTGTGGGGGCATGTCTGAGTTCATGTTCAGGAGGCTGGGGAAGTGTTTGTGTTCACATTCAGGAAGCTGTGGGGAAACCCCTGGCCTTGGCCTAACAGGCATCACATTACAGGGTCAGAGGGGAGTTGGCTACTGGGGTAGCAAGGCTAGGTCTACTCTCATAGTCAGGGGACATTGGCACAGCCACATGTTGCCCATCTGCTCTGAGTACCTGAGAGCACTCACTAATACGGGGAGCTGATGCATGAGACAGAGCGCCTCTCAGGGGTCCCATAGCCCAGAGGCCTAGATGGGCCCTGCTGTTCACCCCTTGCACACAGAGGAGTGACGAGGAAAATGTGCCCCCACTTCTGAAAGCCCACACCAGCTGCCCCTCAGCTGCCTGGTCTCAAGAGACACCTGGTCCTCATCCGACACCTAGATAGCTGATCATATAAGGTTAGGCCTCACCCTACACCCATTCTTGTGGATTATTTAATATCAGGTCTGTAAAGTAAATTTTATAGTTCTAATGAAACCTCATTTATTCTTTCCATTCTTTCTTTGTAAATTGGAACAGAAAGAATATAAAAACATTAAACTGAAATTCTCTGATTTTTAATGGCACTATCCCAGAATGTAAGTGGGATTTGTAAGAAGCCCCTCAGCCTCTGGCTCCAGCCCCTAGCCCCGGGTTCACCTTCGGGTCCTGGCTGTGCTCTGACACCCCCTGGTGGCAGACCTCTGCTCCAGCTAGACCATCTGACTAATTTCATCAGCCAGGCAGGGGTGTTGGGTTGGGAAGACACCTGAGAATCCAGAGCTCCACCATCTGACTCTGTGTCCCTCCCTGGGGTGCTCTGCCAGTTCCCACCCTGGCCCCTCCTGTTTCTATGTTTCCTTCACGGAAAATGGGAGCTTGGGGTTCCCCTTTTTGAGAAAGTGGGGTGCTGAGGTCTGTGTTAACAAACATGGACATGTGGACACATTACCTGAGAGCTTGCTATTTATGTCAGCAGGCTGTTATCCAGGGAAACTTTCATCTCTCTTTTTGGAAACTTAAATCCCAAGAATGTGTTAAAATATGGCACTGCATGTGAGGTCATGTTCTAAATTAAGTATGGCTCTGTCTCGTGGAATCATTCCCTCTGTGGCTGAAATGTCAGGAAATTCATAGCATCTGGTGACCGTGGGCCAGATTCTGTCTGAGGAGAAAACACTGCCAGATTCCATGAGGCTCTTCTTTTGGTTGGTGAGCAGTCTCCAGTGCCTGTTGCCCCTGCCCCTCAGGACTGTCCACGTGGGGACACAGCTCCATGTAATAGGCCCTAAATCAGAGTCATGGGGAATTCAGGAGTCCTGTTGTTAAACTCCCAGGTGGACATTTAGCTACATATTGCCCTGATCACAATTTCCCGACATGTTCCGTATCAAGACCAGGCCTGTCCATCCTGCTGTCCAGGGCTGTCTGTCTTGCCTGGTGTCTGAGGCTAGTATCCAGGGTTATCCCTCTGGCCTAGTGTCTAAGGATATCCATCCAGCCTGATGCACGCCTGGCCTGGTGTCTGTGCTGTCTGCCATGTCATCATTAGTGCTGTCCCCTGGCTCTATTTCTTTAGCTGTTGGCTTTGCACACCTGTAGAGAACATATCCTTTCTCTTCCAGCAGTTCCATAAAGCCTGTGATGAGCTTAGTGTTTGGATTTTTCTTTTTCTTTCTTTTTTAAGTATGATCTTCTATGTTGTCCAGGCTAACCTGGTCAGTCCTCTACCTCCTGAGTGCTGAGAATACAGGCATATGCCACCACACTGGTTAGTGCCTTGTTTGTTTGTTTTGAGGTAGGCTTTTGTTGTATAGCCCAAGTTAGCCAGGAACTCAGGATCCCAACCCCCCTTCCTGCACCATGCTGGGATCACAGCCTAGGACTACACTTTAGCAGTGGTTTTTGTGTGTGAGCCTTACATACAGAGTATAACAAGTTTCTTAAGGGCTTTCTGTCATCCTCTTTGTGGATTCATGCTCAGAAAACACTTAGGATCAACACAGGTGCCATCAACACATGCCTGGAAGACCAGTGTTTGGCTTTCAGCACAATTGGTTGCTGTTCATCTTGTCAAAGCACACAGAGAAAATAGTTCTAGGGGCTGGAGAGATGGCCTAGTGGTTGAGAGCATCGCCTGCTCTTGCAGAGGACCTGGGTTCGATCTCCAGCACCCACATGGCGGCTGAGAACTGTCTGTAACTCCAATTCCAGGAGAACTCCAGTTCCAGGGGAATCCAAGACCCTCTTCTGACCTCTGCAGCATTGCACGACACGGGTGCACAGACCTACATGCAGACAGCACATTCATACACATAAATAAAATAAAATAAAATAAAATAGTTCTGATGGCTGTGGGAGAAGTTTAGTTCACTGTGTTTTTAAACAGGGTTTCCATTTTCTTTTAAAATAATAATGTGGCCGGGCATGATGGCACACACCTTTAATCCTAGCACTTGGGAGGCAGAGGCAGGTGGATCTTTGTGAGTTCAAGGCCAGCCTGGTCTACAGAGTGAGTTCCAGGACAGCTGGAGCTACAGGGAGACCCTGTCTTGAAAAGACCAAAAAAAAAAAAAATGTATCAGAACTGTGTCATTTTTATAATAAATAAATATATATTAAGCTTTTTTTAAAAAAAATAAAGGAACTGTATCATTTACCAAGATTGATAAGATGAAAATCAGGTGGGGACCACAGTTGTATTTGGTATAATCTTCCTTATCTGGTCCTTTATTTCCATGCGGCCTTGGGAAGGCACCCATTCCTGCAGGACCCCCTTCACCAATGGCCCTTTGAGGCTCTTTCCCAGCTTAATGTCCCCTCCATATACAGTGTGTGTAGGGACAAGTTTAACTTGCTGCCTGAACACAAGGAAGGGGGACCCCTGTACAGGCCTGTGTCAGGCTTGTGTCTCTGTGACCCCAGGTGACAGTTTCCTTTAGCAGGAGGCGCACTTTTCTCCAGAGGGTGGGGGTATAGGTGACCTTTAGTTGAGCGAGAACTTAAACTTTGCAAAGGTGCCTTTTTGTTGAACAAATATCTTAAAGATATTGATCAGTGAGATAGAAAGCCTCATTCTGGGCATTTAGTGTGTGTGTGTGTGTGTGTGTGTGTGTGTGTGTGTGTGTTACACATGCACATGAACTGAGAGAGAATGGCAGAAGCCATGACAGAAGCCAGTTGCCCCACCTCTGTATTTCACCTGCTGGCCACCATTTGCCACACTGTCTAAACCCCATTCCGATCTCTGCGGTTGGTGTACGCAGCATGGATTGATTGGAGGCCACAACCACCACAGCTGCCCCAGCTGTTGTGGAACCTTCATCTCATGCCTTAGAATTTCTAGAAAGATTAATTTTGTGTTTGTGATAGCTCAACCTTGTCATTCTCCTTTAGGGCTTTTCCTATTCAATAATACAGGGTAATTCTTCCTGTAATTCCAGCCCGTGTGGCAATTCACCTCTGTAACAGACAGACACAGTGTGGTGCCAGAGGTACCAGCACCCCTGCACAGACCCAGATGTGGGCATTTAGGTCTCAACAGGGAGCCTTCCCAAGACAAAACCCTTGATCAGCATGTTGGGATGGACTATAGAGACCACAAGGATGCCTCAGCTGAGGGTGGGGAGTACATACCAGCTGCCTTCCCTCACTTGCTGGACCACTTCCAGGCCTGGGGAACTCATGGCTCCCAGGGCTTCCCTCCTCTTGGAGAGTTTTCAATTTTCAGAGTCTTTGACTTCTCTGTCTTTCCATGGCTCTCACTCTACTCACAACATTTGCGGCTAAATCCTTGGATTGTCCTCCCTTGTGAAGACAGTGCCAGTCCCCATTTCTTCTAGGCATCCCACACTCACTGTCACAGTCTCAAAGCAGTTTCTAGCTTCCCAAGTAAACACCACACATCTTCATTTTATTTTATGTGTGAGTGTTTTGCATGCATGTATGGAAGTGTACCATGTGCATGCAGTGCCTATGGAGGCCAGAGAGGATGTTGAATCTCCAGGAACTGGAATTACAGATAGTTGTGAGTAGCTATGTGCATGCTGGACACTGAACCCAGGGCTTCTGCAAGAGCAGCCAGTGCTCTTAATGACTGAGCCATTTCTCCAGCCATGGAACTGATTCTTACATAGTGATACGAGGGCCTTTGCCCCTGTAAAAAGCCTCCAAGCCCTGTTGAGATCAAGTTACATTGTGCTCATGGCTCTTCTTTGTGTGAATTTGTATTTCAAACCTGTGGTGTGTGCCTGTGCTTCTGTGTGGCTTTTCCTTGGTCTGTAATGAGACCACAGACAAGAGTGTGGACCTGCTGTGATTCCTCTGAGGCTGAGCTATGCCATCTCCTTGCAGGCTACCTGAATGTGCTCTCCAACAGCCGCTGGCGGGAGCGCTGGTGCAGAGTGAAGGACAGCAAGCTTATTTTCCACAAGGACAGGGCTGACCTGAAGACCCACATTGTCTCTATCCCTCTCCGAGGCTGCGAAGTGATTCCAGGATTGGATTCTAAGCACCCATTGACCTTCCGGCTGCTTCGCAATGGACAAGAGGTGGCTGTGTTAGAGGTATGAGCTTCCCTGGGTCTGCTGTCTTCAGAGGCCACCCCAGGTTCAGCTGTGTTCTGAGTCCACCACAGAATCCCCTGGAATCCCCTACACGGTCTGGTTTAGATCCGCCCCTTTCCCTCCCTTGGCCCTGCCTTCTCCTCAGTTTCTCTTTCTGAGAGACCAGGACAGCACAAGTAGACCAGTGCCAGTGTTTGCCAGGTCAAATTTATTTGCCAGAGTTAAACACCCAGTTCCAAAGAGTGAATTACTTTTGTAGAGTGCTCAGGAAATACCTATTGAACAGTTCCCCTACAATTTATCTTCTAACCACCTGTGAATGATGGGAACTGTTTCCTTCAGCTTGTCCTTCAGAAAGCTCTCTCTACTTATTTTCTGACTGAACAGACCTTTTGAGGCCCCTGGCATCCCACAGCAGGGTCAGTGAATCAAGCTACACAGGAGCCAGGAGCTCGCAAACCTGTGACAAAAAAAGACAGAATCATTAGTCATATAATCAGACTCTGAGCTATTCACTTTCTACTACTAAATCAGACTTTTTGTTGTTGGTTTTGGTATTTTTGATACAAGGCCTCACTATGTAGTTCTAGCTGTCCTGGAACTCCATATATAGCCTTAAAGGCACAGAGATCCACCTGCCTCTGCCTCTGAGTGCTGGGGTTAAAGATGTGTACCACCACACCTGGCCTAATTCAGATTTCTTTTTCCTGGTTTCCTCTTTTATTATTATTATGATTAAGATACAGACAAACAGAAAGGCACACACAGACACATAGACACAGACACACATCATATATTTACAGGTGCTGAATTTTCAGGGTACATGTCACTGTGCTCATGGTATTTGGTCAGCAGAACTGAGGCTGTGCTAGACCTGAGCAGTGGGCTGATGTGCGGGTCACAGTCAGATGCAGAGCCAGATCTAAATGGCTGAGATTCCAGGCCATGACCAGGGTCAAGATGTCTAGTCAAGTAGTAAACAAGACCTTGAACTTCATACATGGGTGTTTATTTCAGGAACTATTTTCCCAGTAGCTTTTTTGGGTTTTTTGGAAACAGGATATTCTTCCCAGAGGGCTTACTGGCCCCTTAGTCTCTGGGCCCAGGAGGACAACTGTGCCCTCTAGTGACTACTCCCCAACCCAGAAGACCTGGCTTAGTCCTGAACAAGGTAGCTGTGTCTAGCCTTGGCTCTCAGCAGAACCTGACAGCAGCCAAGTCTGTTTTTCTCTCCTGGCTATTTAACTGCCTGTGAAAATCAGCACTAGGCTAGAACCTGTGTCATTTTTGATCCTTGGTATGGTCTGAGCACTGTTGAATGGATGGCCACACATAGAACCTTAGAGGAAGCTGCCCCTGCGGTATTGGATGCAGGCCTCCATGGCAGCTGACATGCTCATTGGGAAGGAGAATGAGAAGTTGGGTGGGGTGTCCACACAGGGAGAGGAGTCCAGGGTGGGATGAGTGGAAGTTACCTGTATGGCATGCTTAGTGCTGAGTCCTTTGAAGAGCAGCAAGTGTCCCATATCTTCTAGAATATTCTCAACCCTAGCAGGGCCTTATTCTTTCAGCATGGTGAAAAGTGGGCTCATTCTCCTGAAGACAGTAAGAGTTTGAAGTTTAGCATCACCCCACATCAGCAACTGTTTCTACAGGCCCAAAGTGATAGCATTCACAGACACACACAGACACACACAGACACACACAGACACACACAGACACACACAGACACACAGAGAGAGAGAGAGAGAGAGAGAGAGAGAGAGAGAGAGAGAGAGAGGAGAAAAGGAGGGAGAGAGAAAGATTGGAGAGAGCTGGGGATGTAGCTTACTTGCCTAGCATGTGCAAGGTCCTGGGTTCAATCCATAGTACCACCAAAAAAATATCAGGTAGAGAAACCCACAACCTCCCAAGAGAGGCAGAAATCTCTGCCCCAGTTGGGAACACCCTCCAGTGAGCCAGTGGGAAGTCTGCCCTCTGTGCTTCTTCCCAGATAATTTTAGCTTTTATTTAGATATCATTTTGGAATTCTATAAAGGTTGCAGGACCAATACAAATAAAACCATATGTCCTTCCCCTTTGGTACTTCCCACCCCCAGTCCCCCGGCAAGTCACAGTTTTCTATCCTTTTGTAGATATTTTCCCTTTATCTCTAAATAATTCAGTCTGTGTTTGAAAAAAAAAGATACTGCTCTTCAAGATCTTCAGTATAATGAGCATAACTGGAATTCAGCCTCGACAGCATTCTCACGCTGTTCCTGGGTCTTAGGCCAACCTCCCAGTTATCCTTGCAGGGCCCTTGAGCCAGACGCAGAGAGCCCACATTGCACTCAGCTGCCAAGTCTCCTGGACTCTCTGTCCAGTTTGTACTGCTGAGAATTCCTAAGAGCATAGACTGGTGCGTTATATAGAAGGTCCTTCCTCTGGGCCATGCCCACTCTTCCTTACCCTGGACATCCTTAGCAGGAACCCGATAAAATAGTATCACTCTCTGGAGTGTCCAATCCAAAGCTGCTTGCTGTCATGCGTTTCACTAATGATGAGGTTCATTTTCACACCCTGGGCCCTTTGCCAACTGAAGTTACAGCATTTCCCCCTGTTGTATAGAAAGACTTTGAGACATTCAGCTCTCCCATTAATATTTAGAACCTCACTCATCAGTCTCAGCCTTGGAGACTTGTCCACAGTGATCACTGGGATGAGCATGGAAACTCTTATTCTGAGACTCCTTAGATATGAACTATTAGCATCTGCGGGAATGAGGGATTTCTCTCCACCCATCTCAGTAATTATCTGTTCACCCAAGTATGCAGGAATGCCAGGAAAGTATGTGGGACTTCGGGTGGCTCAGCCAGGGACAGCAATCCTTTGATATCACTCTTTGCTCTGTCCTTTGCTGTGTACAGATCAATCCCCCATCCGTGTATGAACACCTTCTATGAAGCAGGGCCCAATACTCCAAGCCTAGCTGTCTCTTCTTGCTTCTGGCCTGTGCTTGTGTTCCTGTTTCCTGCCATGGCGGTGTCCTAGTGCAGAGTGGGGTCAGAAAACCTGGGGCTGGGACTGCAGGCTGTTGCTCTTTCCGGGTCTTTCTAACAGACCTGAGAAACACTCCTCTTCCCAAATTTTGCACATTATACACATGGTCCATATTTATTTATTTTTTTACATGGTCCATATTTATAAGCCAATACACATACATGTGCCCCACACCTCTGTCTCCTATATATGTCTATAGCTAAAAGCTGTAAGATTATATTAACACTGTTAGCTCCAATCCCACATCACAGGGTTATCTGTAAAAGGCCCAAGGGGGATTTTCATAAAATGAGCTATGAAGAAAACAGTTAGTAAACGCAAAGGTAATAGTGCCCATCACAACTTAGAATCTTAAAAATGTTCCATGAAGCACTATAGATGGGTTTAGTCATGAAGACATTGGCTTGTGTGGATTTTGGTGTTAGAGATGGACCCAGGGGATGCTGAGTGAGCATACTGAGCCACATCTCTAGATAGGTGAAGAGAACATATTTATCTAAATATTTACATCAGTTCATGTTAGTTGGACAGACATTGGTCATTCTCCTGTAGGACAGGAGGTGGGAACCTTTGCTTTGTCTTGTGGTCTCCAGTGCTGGTTGGCAAGGTTCCCACCCTTCCTTATCCCATAGAAAGTTGCCACTTCTTGTCAACAGCTCTTCCTCTACCCAGGCTGTGTACATGGTATGGAATGCAGCAATAAAGTTTGATTTTCCTGAACCTCAACTTACAGATAATTTTGTTTTTTTTTCTTGTTATTTTCTTTTCCTTTTTTTTTTTTTTGAGATAGGCTCTCCCTTTAGTCCCACCTGTCCTGGAGCTCACTATGTAGACCAGGCTGGCCTTGAACTCACAGAGATCCACCTGCCTCTGCCTCCCTAGTGCTGGGATTAAAGGCATGCACCACCATGGCTGGCTTAAGTTATATTCTTTTAAAAAACATTTTATTTGCTTTAATTTTTGTGTGTATGAGTGTTTTGCCTACATGTGTGTAAGTGCACCCATGTTGTCAGAAGAGGATGTTGGATTTCCCTGGAACTGGAGTTATGAACAACATGTTATTAGCTGCCATGTAGGTGCTGGGAACCCAAGCCAGGTCCTCTGCAAGAGCAGCCAGTGCTCTTAACTACTGAGCCATCTCTCCAGCCCCAAGATCATTCTTTATTTATAAAAATAATAACTTTGGGGGTGGAAAGATGACTCAGTGGTTAAGAGTACTGGCTGATCTTACAGAGGTCCTGGGTTCAATTCCCAGCACCCACAGAGTGGCTAACAACTGTCCATAACTCCAGTTCCAGGGGATGCTATGCTGCCTTCTGGCATGTGTGGGCATTGCACAGCAAGGATGCACTTACACACATGCAGGCAATAAACTCATACATGTAAAATAAAGATAACAAATAAAATGTTATACAAAAAATAACTTTTATAAAATATTGTTTTTAACTTCTTTAAATCAAATTTAATGGCCCAATTTTCCATAACCTGTAAACACTGACATAATTGATTAATCAGATTTAATCAAACCTTTCAAATACTGTGTTAAAAGGTGACTGATTTTCTAAATCACATAATAAGGATGGCTTAAAATTTTAAAGAGTATTATTTTATGTGTATGAATGTATTGCCTGAATATATAAGTACACCATGCATACATCGCCTGCAGAGGCCAGAAGATGGCCTCAGATCCCTTGGAACTGGAGTCACAGTCGATTGTTAGCTGCCTTGTGGGTGCTAAGAACCAAACCCAGGTCCTCTGCAGGAGTGGCCAGTGCTCTTAACCACTGAGCCTAAAGATAAGTTTCATATATGCAAAGTAAACAGATCAAATGGTGGGGGTACATCTTAAAAGTGACATGGGCAGAGCCAGTCAGCAGTTGTAAAACGTTATCAAACCTGTAGAAGCTCAGGTGACATAAAAGTAAGTTGCCCTTTAAAAAAAACTACAGTCTAATTAAATAAAAAATTTTAAAAACCTTTAAATAAAACCCTACAGTCTGATCAAGAGAAAGCAAGCTCACCACATAGACCCCAAGGGCCACAGGCCAGGCCCTCATCCGGGTTTTAGAACCACTTCCTGTGGCTGTTTCAATTACCGTTGTGAATTTCTGTATCTTTCACCCTAGTGCCCTCTCTCCAGCACAATGGCTGAGATTGCTGTAACTCTGACCAGACTCAGCAGAGTTCCAGTATTCCTTTGTCTTTATTTGAGTGAATTACATTTTCTTTCCCCATGACAGGCAGCATCTTCTGAAGACATGGGCAGGTGGATCGGCATCTTACTGGCTGAGACAGGGTCATCGACAGACCCAGGAGCCTTGCACTATGACTACATAGATGTGGAAATGTCAGCAAATGTCATTCAGACAGCAAAGCAGACCTTCTGGTAAGACCCCCACAGCCCCGTGGAAGGCCCTAAAGCTCAGTGATGTCTTCCTTCAACCATTTGACTGTTTGACTGGTCTAGCACATAAACCAGCGACCCCCCTGAGGACAGCCCCCCTGAGGACAGCCCCCTGAGGACGGCCCCCTGAGGACTGCCCCCCTGAGGACTGCCTTTTTGGTCGGGTGCTAGCCCTCAGTTTGCTGAACTGTTTTTATTATCTCAGCCCTCTGAGATTTCTGTTAGAGCAAGCTTGGCAAACTTGTCTGAACATGGCAATACTGGCCATGTTGGCCAGTCTGTTCCAGGTCTAACCACTGAGCTCTGCCGCTGTAGCTAGAGAGAGTACAGAAGTGTGCCTGGCTGAGTACCAGTACAACTTTATTTGCACTCACAGGCAGTAGTCCCATGGGCTGCAGCTTGCCAGCACCTTTATGGCATTAACAGTTCTGTGAAGCAGCAATGGTTCTATGTATTGCTGTAAGGAGGACCAAAATTTTAAAGCTGTCAGTGCAGTGCTTTAAAGGTAAGTTGTGATAAGTAATGCCGTTCTGTGCAAAACCCAAGAATGCTTCCTTAATGTGATGGTAACGGGTTTGCAACAGCTGCTCCTCTGCTCTCCAGACCTTGTGGACACTCAGCACCCTGTCAGGCCCCTGCAAAGCCAAAGCTCTTTTCAGAATCACCTGAGATATGTTTTCCTTTGTCACCATTTTGACAGCTAAGCTATGTCACACAGGCAGTGGTGGGTCAGCAGGCTGCCCCTCAGCACCGTGCTCCTTGTGGGAAACTCCACAGTGGGAGTGGGTATGCAGGCTACATCTGGGATAGGCTTGAGCTAGTAGAACGCCCATCTCTCCTCTTGTGAGTGCTATGATGGGAGCCCTAAGAGGCCCATCAGTGCAGAGCCACATGGTGGGAACGAGGAAGACCCCCACCCCTGTCAGTGGATTACCAGTGGACTCGCTGCCTTTCCAAATTTTATTTTTACCTCAAAAGCAGTCAACAGGCTAGGACTATAGCTAAGTTGGTGGAATGCTTGCCTAGCGTGCTCAAAGCCCTAGGTTTGATCTCTAGCATGACATAAATTGAATGTGATGAACATACCTGTAATCTAAGCATTTAGGAGGTGCTGGCAGGAGAATTAGAAGTTCAGGGTCATCCTTGGGTTCATAGTAAGTTGAAGGCCAGGCTGGGATACATGAGACCCAGTCATAAAGAGGAAGGAGGGAAGGAAAGAAGGGAGGGAGGGAAGAAAGGAGAGAGAGAGAGAGAGAGAGAGAGAGAGAGAGAGAGAGAGAGAGATTGAGACTGAGATTTTCTTAGAAATGGACCCATTGCCTCTGTCATCATAGGATAGTTAACAAGGTCTGGGCAGCACAGATGCCTCGTACAGCATGTTTTGACATTTGTGCTCGTACTGTGAGTGCAATGACTCATAGCACACAGGGCTCTGTCTGATGAGAAAGTTGCAGGATCGAGGAGTGGGTTACCCTGGTATGCACTGGCAGTGTGTCCAGGCTGAGACCCAGGGCAGTGTCAGCCTGTGGCCTCCGTGTTGGCCCACAAAGTCTGCCAGCCAGTCATATGGTGGCTTGTTTTGCACACATGTCCTGCAGTGCCCTGTGGTGCTACAGATTCTCTTGGCTGTGAGAATACTTCAACTTCATCACCATCTATGTATCATCATGTACATGGTTTGTCATTGACCAAAATGTCCCTTGGCACATAACTGTGTTTGCTACTCAGATGAGGCAGGACAAGCCATTCACAGTGGCAGATTCTCTCCTTCCTCAGAAGGAAACAGATTAGGCAAGGCAGTGACTAGGGTCCCTCCTGACTGTGATGCCATTTCTCCCTTGGCTCCTGTCTGTGTCTCCCTCATCCTCAGTCAGTCTGGATTTGGGGCAGAGGATTGAAAAGAAACCAGTGGTGGAATTGGATCGTTGACAAGTGACAGTGATGACTGATAAATGCCACACTGATAAATGCCACAGACCGGGGGTGCTCCTAGGACAGAGAGGTTTTTGAGCACAAAGATGAACTCAGACATCCTGGCTGTTATCTGCCTACTAGTATCAGCCCTCTGGAAATTGGCCATGGTGGCATGCTGTGATCCTAGCCTATAAACCTAGCACTCAGGAAGAAGAGGCAGGAGATTGTGAGTTCAAGGCTAGCCTGGGCCTTGCTATATAGCAAGACTCTTCCCCCCAAAACAAACAGAATACCTCAGTCTCATAATCCACCACTAATGGTGTTTATATGAGGACTGGAGCATTCTTCCCTGGAGTGGGTTTGAAGTGTTAGCACTTGTTCAGTGCTGGCCCAGGACATTCTGGAGCAAAGAAAGTTTTCTCAAAGTGAAGGTAACTTTGGTAACTGTCAGGAATGCAGCATCAGTCCCTGAGGGCGAACCGCTACAATATCCCCAGGCATCTAGAGAGATCCAGAGTGCCAGCTGTCCCCACCGCCATTCTTACTTGTGAAAATTAGGGGGAGTGTACTTAATGGGCATTTATACTCACTGATTAATGACACCGTAGTCAGCAACACATAGGTAAATTGCAGTGGATCCCTTAAACATGAGGTACTGTCCAGTATCAGGTAATCTCATTCTGTTATGCTTCACAGCTAATTGTGCTTACATGAAGGTTACTAAAGCCAGCAAATGGATCTTGACATTCAGGAGAGACCCTGCATATAAACATTCTGCTCAGAGCACAGCTAAGCTTTTACTTTATGAATGAGTAGAATTTTAATCTAAACCAAACAGTCACATCTTGGAGAAAGGAATGAGGATTATTATATCAAAAACTCCATTAAAAAGATGTGCGTCATAAACTTATGGCTGTAAGACTCTTTTCTACCTCATTAAAATCTTTTTAGAGGATGTCATATAACAATAAAGTTAATTTTCGGTTTTTATTTTTCTAGCAAACATTCCCGTAAAACTCAATAGAGATGAGATTTAATAGAGAAACAGCTTTGACAACATGGTAGCTTGCCAGTTTGATAAATATTCTAGGATTAAGTTAATTATTTTTCGCCTTTTTATAACTTGGCAGTCATTGGATGAATCTTCTCCAGGTTATTATGAGAATTATCAGTGCTGTGTCTGCTCGATAGAGAGAAGGCAGTAATGTATTCTGAAAAGGACAGATAAAGGAAACACTAGTGGGGATTCTTGCCATAAATGTGGTGTGTACTGGGTGGTGGCAGGCACTGAGACATGTCCCAAGGCTCACACACTAACCTGGGGGGCATGGATCACAGAGTAGGACAGTGTCCTAGAGTTTCTCCTGGACGTTTTTCCTAGTGTCCTGTACTGCAGACCCACTAGGATATGGTGGTGGGACCACTGTTCTGTCCAGCAGGGAGGAACAGCAGGAGGGGCCAACCTCAGTCACTCTTGCTGTGTTCCTGCAGTTATTGACAGAATTCCCTGTGATGTAGTTCAAGCTCATTTCCACTTCCACACGGTGCTGGAATCACTGTGGAAAGAGGACTGAAGGGAGACCCTGCCCTGGTTCTTGGCTCCACATGCTCTTCTGGCCACAGTTCTCACTGGCTTGTGCACTCCCTGTAAATTTTGGAGTGTACTGGTCATTGGGAAAGGCCTCTGTCACTGAGGACAGGCCATGTCTTTGACCGTTAAGTGCCATGCTTCTTGAGTCCTGCTAGCCTCCATTGGAAGCAGCAGAAGTGTGCCCAGAATGAGCCTGTGCTCTGTCTCTGCCTCCTTTCTGACATCTGTATTCAGTGTGAACACTGGGCACAGTGCCAGAAGCTAACAAATATGAGGTCCCTGCTGCACATAGGAGGGAGACCTGTGCACACACATGTGCAGAGCCTGCCATGCAGCAGTGGATGTGCCCCATGTGCACCTGGCCATTCTGTCTGTTACCTTTCACTCAAAACGTGCATGCATGGCCCAGCAGTCCTCAACGGCTACCTGCAGTTAAAACCTTCGGCAGGGCTATAAAATGCAAGTCTTTATCATTGCAGAATGCCTAAATGGCTGGCATGTCTTTCCTTTTATTATCTTCCTCATCCTATATATTTAATTTTCCCACATTTTGATGTAGTTTAAGTATAAAACAATTTTAAATAATTTTTATAAGAAAAGAAGTGGCCATGCTTGCTGTGTTCCCCCTGCAGGGGGCAGCAGTGCACTTGAGAAGTTTTCTAGCCAGTGAGCAATGCCATAGGGACCTGGAGCTGCCCTAGCTAACCCGACTTCCGCAGCTCCTTAGAGCTCACCTTGCCTTAGTACACATCCTCCCGAGGTACACACCCTCCCTGGGTACACACCCTCCCTGGGTACACACCCTCCCTGGGTACAAACTTTCCCTGGCTATACACCCTCCCTGGGTACACACCCTCCCTGGGTACACACCCTCTCTGGGTACACACCCTCCCTGGCTACACACCCTCCCTGGCTACACACCCTCCCTGACTATACACCCTCCCTGGGTACATACCCTCCCTGGGTACACACCCTCCCTGACTACACACCCTCCCTGGCTATACACCCTCCCTGGCTACACACCCTCTCTGGGTACACACCCTCCCTGGGTACACACCCTTCCTGGGTGTACACCCTCCCTGGCTACTTACCCTCCCTGGCTACACACCCTCTCTGGGTACACACCCTCCCTGGGCACACACCTTCTCTGGGTATACACCCTCCCTGGGTACACACCCTCCCTGGGCACACACCCTCCCTGGGTGTACACCCTCCCTGGATACACATGCTCCCTGGGTACACACGCTCCCTGGCTACACACCCTCTCTGGGTACACACCCTCCCTGGGCACACACCTTCTCTGGGTATACACCCTCCCTGGGTGCACACCCTCCCTGGGCACACACCTTCCCTGGGTGCACACCCTCCCTGGGCACACACCCTCCCTGGGTGTACACCCTCCCTGGGCACACACCTTCCCAGGGTGCACACCCTCCCTACATGAACTGCCTTCCTGACCTCTCCAATCCAGAAGGTCTTCCCTGCTGTCCTCTTGGGGCTGAAACTTCCAGCCTCTAATGACATGGCTATTTCCACAACCACCAGCCCCTCACCCCATCCTTCAGGCTTTCTAGAAGTATTTCATTAAATACCCCAGGTATAAGTGGCTCATTATGATGGACAAAGGTGGTCTTCTGACCCTCTGTTATCATTAGGGAATTCCAAGGTTTTAGGGATTCCAGCTAGGAAAAAGGACTAAGACTCAAATATGTATCTGTTATCATATCAGCATTATAGGTTTCTGATTGGGTCACAACAGCTACCAACAGGGTCCTTGGAAGGGCAGGGACCAGCTGAAGTTGCATCGTGCTGAGCTGGTAACTCTATATAATTCCCACTATTCAGTAAGTGCTGTTTCTTGAACAACTGTTTGAAAGCTTAGGAACAGTCTAACAACCTTTCCAAAGTCCACACAGGCCATGTAGTCCCCTGCCTTTGGGAGTGACCAGAATCTCTACACACAGTACAACTGGCTCACAGCCTGTTAGACACTGACCATGGCAGGAGTGATAGTAACTGCCCAGCCCCTCCACTATCAGGGGCTACTGCATGTTCCTGAACTTGGCGTCTCTAGTCTGTGTTGAGGTCTGTCTTTGCTCTGCATGAGGAGCCAACCCCACACCTGCAGGTGGCATTCAAATCTGCTTGGGGTCCTAAGGCTTCTGTTTCTGAGCCTGACTTAGCCTTGAGCAAACACCAGAGTTTACAGAGGTCCTGTTGATTAATGGGGGTGTTGACTGTGTTCTTTCTGTCTCTCTCAGCTTCATGAACAGGCGTGCAGTGTCTACCACCCCATACCTGGGGAGCGCTCCCAATGGTTATGCCCACCCCAGTGGGACTGCACTGCATTACGATGATGTCCCTTGCATCAACGGCTCGGTGAGTGCCCTTTGAGAGCCAATGGCTGGTTTTGCTGGAAAACACATTGCCTCGATAATTCTGTCCTGGAGCACCCTAGTTTCTATTCTCGATGAGGCAAGACTGGTAATTCTACCACATCTTCTTTAAACTCTTGTCTCTGCTGTAAGGACCCCAGTAGACAGCTTGTCTGCTGTGTTGTTCCGTACATTTCAATACTCCAAGATGCTGAGTAGAAGACAGTGAGAGTGACTTAGAATGAGCAGAGTAAAGAACTAAAAGAATACTAACTAGATCCTTAGATAACTCAAATAGCACTGTGGAAGGATAGTTATGGCGCATAGAATGAAAGTATGACAGCCATCATCAGAGTCAGCGCCATGGAGTGACTGCCTTGTACACTCAGGGTGGCTCCTGTTGTGACTGACATACCCCACCCCCAGCTCATTGCTGTCTAGTGACAGCCATGTGTGACTGTGGAGCTACTTCATGGCTGCATCAGTGTCAAGCTCTAGATTTCCTGTGTTCTGGTTTGGTATTTCCCATGTCATTAGCAGACCTTTGAATGTCCACCAGTCCTGCCCCAGGTCCTATGGGACAGAGTCTGGCTTAGGCCCCTCTTGACCCTGAACCAGGTCAATAGGCATAACACCTCTTCACCTCTCTCCTCTCCCTCCTTTCCTCCCTCTTTTCCTCACCTTGGCTTCTTTCCCGGATGTCTTCTGGTTGGCAGACTGTCCCGGGAATTGACAAAGAAGTGAGGCAGATAATGTCCATGTTCTGGAGCCTATGGTCTAGTGTAGTGAGCAGACCTGAGTTTGGAAGGAATGGAGGCTGATGAGCCGTGCTGGCCCTCCCTAGGGCAGGGATAGGGGTAAGAAGAGGCACTTTGCCTCCCTCTGGCTATAGAGCCTTCTCATAAGAGCCCCATCCTAGGAGCTAACTCCAGCCTGGCTCCTCTGTGCATTGGAAGAGCCCCACCCTAGGAGCTGACTCCAGCCAGACTCCTCTGTGCATTGGAAGAGCCCCACCCTAGGAGCTGACTCCAGCCAGGCTCCTCTGTGCATTGGAAAAGCTCCTGGCACCCTCTATTCTTTACCCTACAGCCTCATGGACAGACCTGTGCCATCCCTGGGGACTGACCACACATGAGCACTATGAGCAGGGCTCTCAGTCCAGCCTCTATCCTCTGGTCACTGTACCATTTCCAAAGTGGGGCCTGGCCTCTGTGGTCTCCCTGTGCCTGTGCAGTCATAGCATCTCACAGAGCCCAGGTCCTGTTCCTGTGCCCCAGCATCCAGAATCATCTCAATGGTGAACTGCTCCTTTGAGCCTGTGGTCTCAGCAGCCTTCTGCTGTTTGGGAAAGATAGCACACTCCATACGCAGGCCTTCCCAGCAAGGCTGTCCACATCCACAGGGAAGTCCAAGGTGACGTGGAGACATGGTGGAATTACAGCACCCCACTCGCTTGCTTAGACCAAGCACCATCACTCTGGCTCAGTCCCCAGGGTAGTTCTTCCCAGGTCACCCAGGGCTCCATCTGCTTTTGGAAATAAAGGGCTCTGTGCTCAGGAACACTATATGTCTGCATCAGGCTTCAGTAGGAGCTGAGACACAGTGTCCTGTGTGTGCGTGTTCAGCCCTTTGGTTTCCTCCAGGCTCTCTGCTGGGCTTCTCCAACCTGTTCCCTGCCTGCAAACTCCATTCTTGACTGTGTTTCGGAGGCCTCATTTCCAGGTTTCATAAAGTCCACACTGTATGACTCGACACTCAGCATGTCAGCAGTATTTCCCCTTTAGAAATGCATAGTCATTCACCATTCCCTTTGGCACTTAAAAAGCAAGGAGTCTGCACACACTCACTTTACTGTAGAAACTTCTGTGATGCTCATGTCACTGTTTGCTACATTTTCCATGTGACTTGCTCCTTGGTATTTTTAAGAAAATGAGAGTGGACTGTAGACCATTGTAGCAGGTCTGGAAGGATAAACCCAAGGCTGTCACTGTGCAATACTCCCTCCTGGCTGATCTCATTGTTTTTAGGTTGTACATGGGTCCCCAGCACAAAAAAAAAAAAAAAAAAAAACAGATTCAGAAATGCTCACTGAGGAAGACACCCCCATCCTGGGAATTCAGACCTTTCCTATTTTTACAACAAAAGGCTGTAATTATAGACTGGTGGGAAAGAGCACTGAAAGAGAATATTAAAAAAACAGACTGATATGAGCGAATGTATGAATTAGTATTTACTTTTTAATGCAAGTCAATTTACAAAGACCTTTAAAGCCTGAAGGGACCTGGCAGTGGTTAATGGCTGGAGTTTGTATTTGTACTTTCATGTCCTCCCTCTGGAATTCCATCTCAAGAGGTGGCCTCGTCGCCCCTTTGTACAGGCTCTCTGCTGATACACTACCACCCCATTGGACTGGGCAGCGTCCTGCTTTCTCCCAGCTGCTCTCTTTCTTCAGCAGACTGTTTTGGCCCTGGCACTCTGTTCAGATGCTGTAATGTGGGACGTGTCTCATGTCGACCTTGACAGTAAAATCACTGGCCATGCGGTCAATATGGACCAGACTGGGGTGGCATTGCTTCAAGCTCTGTCCCACCTCAGAGCCCGAGGCTCTGTGGCAGCATGACATGGGGCCATGAGCTCTCTTGAATGCCTTGTAAACTGCCTTTGCCTCAGTTTCCCCTGCTTGCTAAACTGATTCAGAGATAGGCAAACCAGTGTGTCCAGAGTGCAGCAGTTTTCATGGAGTGAGAAGCTCTCGATCAGGATCTTGAATGCCTTCGTGTGCAGCACAGAGCACCAGGCTCTGCCTAGCTCCCCGTCCTCACTCCTGTCGCCTCTACATCCTGCGTCTGGGACTTCAGAACTCTGATTCTGTAAAGCAAGCATTGACAGATCAGTATTCTTTACTTGAAAAAAAAAACCAGAATAAAACAAAAACATAATTCCAGAACTCCGGAACAATTAAAGGGAAAAAAACCCAAAGCTTTCTTCTGACTGCAAAGGGTCCCTTTGGAGTCAGCCACAGGTGTGAGGGATGTCTCGCAGATGCATGACTGGTAACTGGGGGTCCTGCATGTAGTGTGCTGGGAGCTGCTAACATCTCACTGTTCTGATTTTCTCTCTGGGTCACTAACCAGCAGGCTGTATGTGTTTCAGTGGGACATGGACGACGGCTTTCCTGGCTGTGGGAGCAGAGGCCTGGCAGACGAGGTGCTTTATGATAACGCAGGCCTCTACGATAACTTGCCATCTCCGACAATCTTTGCTCGCTCCTCTCCTGCTGAACGGAGGGCTTCTCGGCCGCCCGCTGACAGGCTGTCCTCTAACCACTACAAATCCCCAGCCTCCTGTGGCCCACCCTGCTCCCCATCTGTCACTAACACCTCTTCTGTGGGGAGGGCATCTCTCGGGCTACACTCCCAGGTACAGATTATGTTCCCAAACTTCCTGACATCACCAGCTGACCTGCGGTGACAGTGTGCTCAACATCTTGCACATACCAAAGCATCCTCAGCACAGCCCAATTAATTCACAGCTGGCCACCAAGGGCTGGTGAGACGTTCCGAACCAGCGAACAGCTTGTCCATGTACATTTGGCTTTCCTATGCTCCTGAAAATTCCCCTGAGAACTATGCCAAAAATTATGAAAATAAAGTCCACAAAACTTTCCAAAGCTTCTAGAATGATGGGTTTTTTTAGTGTCACCCTCCCCCGCCCCTCGTGTAAATCGCAAGGACTGATTCCAGAGAGTGGTTGTTTCCTGACCTAAATACAGTCGGCACAGTGCACAGAGCTGGGTGTTTCCAGGAATGTGGAATGTGTCCCACAGCTTGCAGTGATGAGGCTCTGACACTGAGTGGCGGTCCTTGAGGCAGAACCTTGTTTGGCCCAGCCTCTCTGCTTGTGGCACACAGTAACATTTCAAAGCAAACCCTAAGCATTTGTACGTTCTACCCAAAGCCCTGTGTACCTCATTTAAGAACACTCTACCAGCATAAAGCAAGGAGTCAGACTGTCCATTCCCCTCCATTCTGTGTGCAGTCTTGAGAAAAATAACAGCAAGTTCCCAGGTTTCAGACAGTGGTGGCTCTGGATAGTGGTGGCTCACTGCTGTGTCACCTCCCGACATTGCTTTGTCAGGACTCGCACAGAAGGCTTCATGTGTTAAGCACAGTCCTTCAGACTCCATCCATTGTGTCCAGGAGACTGAGGGGTATGGAGCACATGTGAACAGTGTTCCCACCATTGCCAAAGCCTGGCCATTGTGTCCTGCATACGTATCAGTCCTTCGGGTGGCAGAATAGTTGTGCATTTGGATTGTCCCCATGCTAGTCAGGAGTCACACGATTCACAGTGCAGACTGCTCACTGGAGCTTTTGTATCAAATGGAAAACACATTCACAAGTTGAATTTTTTACTTTTCTTGTCTTCCTGTTGGTGGTGAGACTCTGCTCCCACTGAGCACGCCTGTGCACCTTCTGTGTGTGTGGCTGTGGTATGTCATTTAGGAGCCCTGAGTGAGTTGCCAGTGTCACATTTTTAAGTGAATAAACAGGTTTAGAAAGTTTCCGTGGGAGCTAGAAAGATGGTTAAGAGCATCTGGCTGCTCTTGCAGAAGATCTGGGTTTGATTCCCAGCATCTTCAGTGGTGGCTAACAACCATCCATTACTCCTGTTCCAGGGCATTCAACTCCCTGTTCTGACCTCTGAAGGTATTGCTCAACACGAGTGCACTTACACACATGCAGGCAATACACTCATACATATAAAATGAAAATAATAAAGTATTTTTTTAAAAGAAAATTCACAGTGGCTTGCCTAATGTCTTCTAAATGAGTCAGCCAGAGTTGCAGCTGATCTGTGTGCATCCCTACGTCAGCCCCCATCAGAAGGAGATGCAAGACATAGGAACATGGGCTGGGTGTCACGTCCCCTCTGCAGTGATCTGATTGCATGGCTTGCCATGTCACCTGACAGACATAAGCTGTTTGTTTGCAGAAGTCAGAGAAGCATGGACTACTGAATTCTAAGCCTCTAGTTGGTCAAGACTTATTTTTTATATTGTTCATACTCTTTCTATATTGTGTGTCTCTTGCATTCTTCCCCAGACCCATCGATGAAAGGAAAGGTTTTTTTTAGCCTTCATTCAGTTAAGAGCTAGAGCCTTCTCCTAGAAGCAGTCCATTAATGGAAAGGTGACTCATCCCTACAAACGGAGGGTCTCAGGCTCTCGATGGTCACCGCTGTGCACCTGTGTGTGGTCACACAGAGCTACATTCTTACTAGTACCTGAAGCCCCCAGTAGACACAGCTTCCACAGCACCCCCACCGCAGGCTACCCGGTACTCCTGGGTGCCCTGTCTTCAATGCTAGGACCTTCCGAGCCATCACAGAGGTGTTAAAGAAGTCCGGTGGCTGGAACCAAATTGGTTTCCTTTACCTCCTTTCCCCTATGAACATGCTAGGCTCTACTTAAAGAGTTGAGGACCAAAAGAAATAACTTTAGGGTAAAAAGGGGAGCTTTGGTTTGATTGTTTTCATTTTCTCTATTTCAACAGGTCAAGGGCAAAAAGCCCCCAGTAGCATCAAATGGTGTTCCTGGAAAAGGAAAGACTCCAAGCAGCCAGCAAAAAAAGGTGGATTCTGCAGGCGGCGTGAACCGGGCAGCACCAAGTGAGATTGCCCTTCGGCTCCTTGCCCTGTACTCTGGTTACTTTGCAGTTGAGTCTGGCTGAGCCATTCCCACAGCAAATGCCAGGCTTCGGGGTGTTTGGAGGTCGGTCGGGCACTGTGCATCCTTGTCCCCCCTTGTCCACTGGCCAGAATCTCTTAAGTTACCTGACTTGTCAGTGTGGCATTCAGCTATGAGGCCCTGAGACTTTGGACCAGGAGACCTCAGACTGTATCGGCAGTACACCATGGTCAAGTCATGTAAGCTCTGAATGCAGTCCCTTCATCATCAGATGCACAGATGGCTGGGTTGCTGTGGTGGGGAGGGTAGAGGTAGGCATGGGAGCCAAGTGCTGGGGCATGGGGGAGCTCGCTGCTCCCAGCCAGTCTGCAGCAAGCACCCTTCCTCCCACCTTCTGGCTTCCCACAGCCAAGCTATCAGAGTAGGTGCCAAGCACCCCTTCACATAAGTGAGAAAACCCCGGGCAGGGTAGGGTGACTTGAGGTCTCACCGCAGGCATGTTACAGAGCTAGAATATGGGCCAGCCTTTCAGTCAGCTTTGCAGACCAGGGGGAGAAGCCACAGTCAGAGAGAGACCCAGCCTGTCCAGGAGTCCAATGCCTCTCCTTTTGCAGCTAGGTGGACCTAGACATTAACCCCCACCCTTCTTATGTTAGGTGACCAGACAGACAGGCAGGCAGGCAGTGGATTTATTCTTTCAGGTCACTCTGTCACCGGGGATATAGAGAAAAGACAGTGCCAACCTAGAAAAGCAGGTACAAGGGCTTCACAGGGCTCCCCAGCTCCTGGAACTCTTTGGTCATTCTTGGCCCTACAGGGAAGCTTCTGCACCATTATAAGCCATAGTCACTTGAGTGTTCCAGTCTGCAGTCAGGTCTCTGTGTTACCCCACTGGCACCTGAGAGCCTGTGTGTCTACCAAGTGCTGGAGAGACAAGGTTTCAGACCTGCACATGGCTAGCTTCCATTTTAGAGTGAGAAACAGCAGCGGATAGAGAGCCTGGCTTTTCCCATGGCCACAGCGTGGATGAGGCTAGGGGTGGCCACAGCGTGGATGAGGCTGGGGGTGGCCACAGCGTGGATGAGGCTGGGGGTGGCCACAGCGTGGATGAGGCTGGGGGTGGCCACAGCGTGGATGAGGCTGGGGGTGGCCACAGCGTGGATGAGGCTGGGGGTGGCCACAGCGTGGATGAGGCTGGGGGTGGCCACAATGTGGATGAGGCTGGGGGTGGCCACAGTGTGGATGAGGCTGGGGTGTCCAGCAGCTCTTAGCTGTTTCAGCCCCAGGGAACCTTTGGATTCTTGACAGGAGCTCTTCTACGCCCATTTTCAAACCTGCATTTCAGACGGGCAGGTTCGGAGCCTGCCGGGCCAAGTCCCCACACCACTCCTGTTCCATACGCTCTCCTCCTCTGGCCCTCCCTCTGTAATTTCCTTCCCTGATGTCCTGGTGTGTTCATACCCTTTTCTTAGTGTTGCTCATTCAAGGAGGAACAAAGAGGTGGAGGGATGAGTCGGCCTGAAAAGCCTTGTTAAACAAGATCTAAATCCTATGCGGTCTCTTCAGCCAGGGGTTTCTTGGCCCTCAGCTCACTTTATTGAATGAATGGTTTATCCCAACATCTTTTGAGACCTGCGGTAGGTCTTTTATTAACTTTGGTGGCATCTAATTGTAACAGAAGAGAAAAATAATTTCATTCTGTGTTATTGCTGAATTCACCTGATCACATTTAGGTTGTGGGGTTTATTGCATGGAGACCGAACTGTGGAAATTCATAGGCTGTCCTCTGTAGGTATGTTGGAGGAAGCTCTGGTATAGGCAGTGATATTTGCACAGAATGGCCTGGACTTTTCTGGAAGTGCCTTGGTGTCATGAAGCTGGGTGTATATCCTCAGGCTGCAGATCCAGTGATGTTTTGCCTGAGATATTTTTGGTGATGGAGGAGATGTTGATTGGACATGGGAAAAACCCACACCTTCATGAACATGGTGATGGCATTAGTCACAAGGACTAGTGGGCCAGGGTCAGGGCAGGTACCAGATGCAGCTGCTATGGTGAGCAGGACTCTGGGGAGCTAGTCTCTGATCATGGTGGGGACTGCCTGTGAATATTTACTCTGCCTCAGGCATCTTATCACCCAGATAGATGTGTTAGGTTCATGTACATAATTTTAAAGAGACATTAAAGGTGCAGGTTTAATGTGTATGAAGTGTTGCGTGCTGGTGGCCAGGCATGAGGTTTCCCCAAAGCTAGTTTCCCTATTGGCTCATTTGCTATTCATTCATTCATTCACTCACTCACTCACTCAGTTTAATGGCATTTATATAGGCTGCATTTGGGATGTTACACCAAATCCCCATAGCGGCCTTATGAATTACCTTCTCTTACCCGCATTCACAGGAGAGGAAACTAGGGCCCAGATACTTGTTGTAGGTCATAGAGCTGCAAGCATTCCGTGTGGTTAGCAAGACTCCAGGCTCCATGCTTGTTGCCTCTCCATTGCTCTTTTATCCTTGCTCCCCCTCCCTCCAGGCCAGAGTCTCAGAGCAGGAAGATGGCTTCCCTGAAGCCCAGATACGATGTGCTTATAGGAAAAGAACTGGCAGGGGAGGAGGGTTTGAAAGAGGAAGGAGTACTCATCCTGGGAAGCTGCTTTAACAGCAATGGGCCGCTGTCTGTTCTCATTTCCTTTCTGTTGCTGTGACAAATACCCTGACAAAAATCAATTAAGAGAAGGAGTTTATTTGGCTGACAACTCCAGGTTAGTCTTCCATTGTGGGGAAGTAAGGCAGGAACCTAAAGCATCACATCCGAGGGGGATGGATCTTTGTTTGCTTGCTGCTTAGTGCTCACCCAGCTTTCTCTATTTTCATATCCAGGGCCCACTGTGCAGTGCTGCCACCCACATTCAGGGTGGGTCCTCCCAGTTCAGTTAGTCTTCAAGACAGCCGCATGCCGAGCTGACTGAGATAATTCCTCATTAGGGCTCTCTTCCCAGGCAATCTAGGTGGTGTCCAGTTGACAATTAAAAATAACTGTCTGCACCCAAAAATCCAAAAAAGACTGAGAAAAAGATGAATGACACATATGGCAGACTGCATGAGTTCTGGCAGTGTGGGTAATGAGGAAGGGGGAGTGGGCCTAAATTTGATTAAGAAATCTTGTATGAAATACACAAAACCCCATAAAAAAAAAAAGAAAAATATAGTTAGGCATATGCATGTCCATGTGGGAAAAGCATGTTACAGAATATCAACAAACATTCTATTATTACAAAACAACTTAATAAAATACTTTGATGTGAGAAAAAAAATAAAAGCCAACATTGAAAGGGTCTGGAGAGATGGCTCCACAATGAAAAGCACTGGCTGCTCTTAAAGAAAACCTGGGTTCTGTTCCAAGCAGCCAGTGCAGCTGACAGCCTTCCACAACTCTAGTTCCAGGGGGTCCAGTGCCCTGCTGAGCACTGCTTATCACGGGTGTGCTTACATACATGCAGGCAGAACACTTATATACATAAAATAACTTAAAAATTAGAAAACCAACGCATACTTGGCACCTAAGACATATTAGACTCTGTTCAAGCTGCTGTGTGTTTACAATTTTATTTAATTTCCATAGCAATTCTGAGAGTTTTTAGTGCTGCCTCCATTTACAGGAAGGGATTTGAGGCACAGTGAAAAAGCAATGATTTTGCCAAACAGCAGGAGAGTCTGCAAATAAGTGGTTCACTTAGGATTCAGAATCTACATGGTCAACAGACCAGAGCCCAGACAGTGGAGCTTGTTACGTGTCAGTGCTGATGTCACGTGACTGTATTTGGCCGCTTTACCTGCTCCTCTCTCTTGAGCCTTCAGCTCTACTGCAAATCATGTTCCTTCCCGGGGAGCAGCATGGTCGATGAACACCAAGTTCTTGCTGGTGCTTCAACTTCCCAGTGACCGTCCTCAACGTGGGTTCCCACAAAGTGGCAATTCCTCCTCATCTTTATTCTAAATCTGCTTCAAGCTTATCATGCATTGTTGCTGCCAAACCTCTCAGCCGCCCTTCTCTCTGATAACCTTTCCTTGGCTTACCTGGAAATTTTGATTTGCCTTTCTGTGAATATTTAATAATTCTCAAATACTTTATCCCTCCCGAGAAACCTACCTTTATGATCACTTTAATATGCATTGACCAAGAGGATAATATATTCAAGATCCACATTTGATCTGTGTATTATGGTCTACTTGAATAATCCACAATAAAGCATCCTGAAACTCAAAAACAAAAAACAAAACAAACAAAAAAAAAACAACTAACTAGCACACTACTTTGCTAGGTTCCAGAATGTTCATTTGAGCCTTGTTGACTAATTATTTGAAAGTTGTGTGCCTCGAGGAAGGAGAATTGAAGGAATCCCCCAATAGTCCATCTCTGTTTGTAAAAGTGTAGATCACAGTATTCAGGAACTTGAAGCAGACACTCGTGCCCTGCCCCAAGTATCCTCTCCCTACTGAACCAGCAGTGACTGGCTCTACGGTACCAGCAGAGCCGCTGAGTGCACAGGCCCTGGAATCCCACCTCCTCTGGTTGAGCTAATTCCGTGCTTCTAATTCAGGTGCTGACCAATACAAGTATGGTAAGAACCGGGTGGAAGCAGATGCCAAGCGGTTACAGTCCAAGGAGGAGGAGCTAATAAAGAGGAAGGAGGCCCTGCGGAACCGGCTGGCACAGCTCCGGAAGGAGAGGAAAGACCTGAGAGGGGCCATGGAAGTGAATGCAGGTAGGGCGGGCTCAGCTCCGACTGCGCACGCGTGCCGTGTCTGCTGAAGTCTAGATTTCATTTAAATCTGTAGCCCATTGGGCCACCATTTTAGCGTTGTCTCCTGGGGTGCTGGCCTTGCTGAGGAGCCCAGGGCAGCACCGTGTGTGTGGATGGTGCCACCATAGGCAGGGGCTCTGACCTGACCCCACAGTGAGACTCCAGTGCTTCCTCCTTCATGTGCTGACAGCCAAGAGGGTCTGATGGCAAGTCCTGTGTCCCTGAGTTTGGGCAGATCCTGGTCCTTGCCTGGGGTGACTCAGTGGAGCTTCTCTGTAGGAAGGCAGCTGTGGGCTGAGTTTTTACAGGCTTCTGCCTAGGTAGCAGAAGCCCTCCATTCTCTGAAGGGCCTATGCAGAACAAGGCTACATCAGGGTTGGGCACCAGAAGAAAGGGCCATGTCAGTGAACCCCAAAGATGGATGAAGAGCAGGGTACAGATGTCAGGATAACTGTGTTGGGAGACTGATGGCACACAGGTTGTTCTTGCCTGCAGACAGACCTTCAGATCTGCAAAGGACTGCTCACACTTGTCTCTGATCCTAGCCAACCTCCAGTAAAGCTTGACTGACTTGCCAGACTCAGGTTCCACAGCTGAGGAAAAAGGGGGCACAGGTGCAGAGAACAGGAAGGTTGAGAGGGAAGACGGCTTCCAGGTGGCCTGGTCCCGTGCAGGGGCTGGTGCATATGCACGGCACAGTTAACCAGGCCTTTCCTGGCTGTGCATGAAGGATGGCTGTACAGGGCAGTGCTTGGGGAGGGGGGGTGGCAGAGAGCAGGAGGAGAGGTCCAGGTGGGCCCATCAAGTTGGCCTGTACGAGGGGGCTAGGCCGGATGTTTAGCATAGGAAGGGATGGAAATAAAGCCAAGTTGGAGACCTGGAGGGAGGAAATGAGCAGGGTAGCTTCCTGTTGACCTGCCCGTGTCAGGGCAGCAGGGCAGACAGAGACAGGAGCAGGGCAGCTTCCTGATGACCTGCCCGTGTCAGGGCAGCAGGGCAGACACAGAGAAAGGCTGCAGAGACTCAGAGAAGAGACTCCTGGGTGCTCTGCATAGCAGGCTATTAGGAAAGGGCCCTGGGTCCTTAGGGAGCAGCGGGACTGGATCATTGAGGGCAGGATTGGGCAGGGCTCAGCTGGATGCCTGACCAAGGTTGGCCCATCAGTGAGGTGACCATGCATCTCTGGGCTTTCAGGAAGGAAGACCCAGGTGGCCCTGGAAGACAAACTGAAGAGGCTGGAAGAAGAATGCAAGCAGAGGGAGGCAGAGCGAGTGAGCCTGGAGTTGGAGCTGACCGAAGTCAAGGAGAGCCTGAAGAAGGCACTGGCTGGTGGCGTCACCCTAGGGCTGGCCATAGAGCCCAAGTCAGGGACATCAAGTCCACAAGTAGGCATTCTGGTGGCTCAGCGCAGAAAGTGCTCTGTGGTCTCTCAGGCAGCTTACTTATGATCTAGGGTGGGGTGGGGCTGCTCAGAGTCATGGTCTAGCTATTCCCTGTCCAGCATGGGAACGTTGAACTCTCTTGCATTCACTGGAATATTTTAAAGGCCAATGGTCTGTGCAGCTCTCCCTCTGTATGGTTTGAGGATAGCGGGCAAGCTCTTCTAACTTTTCACCAGGTCCTGGCTCGATGTCCACCAACTAGGCAGGAACTGAGATTCCCCGGGGCTCAAGGTCTGGGGAACCTGCAGTCACTGAATACTACCTGTGTCCGCAGATCTGACTGACACGGGGAGTCACCTATGGGGCTGAGCTCTCACCTTGAGCCATGGCTCTTCACACTTACCTGACTCACCACTGAGACTTGCTGCTGTCCCCAACTGCCTTCTGGCCAGGAGAGAGTATGGTCCGCAGGGCTCAGGCCGAAGCTGTGTCCTGCTTGCTCTCCCGGCCTGCCATGCCTTGCCACCTCCCGTGTCTCCTGCGGTTCCCTGCACATACTGTAGTTGTCATCCCCTGCCCACTTTGGTGGCAGTGTTCTCTGTAACTATGACTGGACCATGTCCTCAGAAGAGCAGCTTGTTAGATGGTGGCTCTGCTGCGGGCAGCTGCTGCCTGGCGGCCCAGAGTCCAGCTCCTGCTTCTGCCTCTGTACTGCCACCACACTCACCACAGTCACCCCTGCCTCATGATTCCAAGGGAAAGCTCTACACTGGTTAAAACTGCTTGGGGACCCATAGCCAGGAGCCCTAACAGGGGCTCTGAGCTCAGTGCCCCGCACCCCTTAAGCATGTTTTCAGTGTTCTATAGTATGATGATTAATTATGACAGGGGTCTTCACGGTGGGGGGTGGATACAGCAGAGCTCTGCCTGCCATGCTTTTCAAAGAGCAGTTTGTGATCCTGGACAGAAGAGCCATGAGCCAAAGTCAAGTCCAAGGCAGCTGAAGAGATAAGTTGTTCCATTTTAAGTCTTCCAGAAACCTCTTTTCAGGGCATGCAAAAGGTACTGCAAGTGGTCACAGATCCTCAGCGTCACTTGGGGCAGCTTGTTCCTGGATCCGTGGTCACAAACCCTCAGTGTCACTTGCAGCTGCTGCTTTTTAAAAATTTATTATTTTTTATGTGTATGAGTGTACTGTCTGCATGTAGGTTGGTGCACCCATGTCATGCAGTGCTGTGGAGGTCAGAAGAGGGCGTCGGATTCCCCTGGAACTGGAGTTAAAGATGGTTCTTAGCTGCCATGTGGATGCTGGGACTCGAACCCGGGTCCTCTGTAAGAGCAGTCAGCACTCTTAACCACTGAGCCATCTCCCCAGCCCCACAGCTGCTTCTTACCCCCCCCCCCCCGGGAAGCCTGGGGAAGCATCTGCACACTGGTGAAGCAATGTATGGATGAATAGGCAAGAGGTGACAAGGAGCAGGAATGTAGGCCCTGAATCCACCTCTGCTGTGACCATCCCTCCCTCTCAGCTTTGCTGTCTTCTGAAGGTGCTCCAAGGGTCAAGCTCTGGCTGCAGTGTCCTTGATAGCTTTGCCCATTTCCACTATCCCTTTCTTTACCAAACCATTTTCTTTGTGGGAAATACCAGTGGCTAGAAACCACCGCTCACACAGGGCTCTCCTCTCCTTAACAGTCTCCAGTGTTCCGGCATCGGACTCTGGAGAACTCGCCCATCTCCAGCTGTGACACTAGTGATGCTGAGGGGCCCCTCCCTGTGAACAGTGCGGCTGTCCTGAAGAAGAGCCAGCCAGCGTCAGGCAGCTCCCCGTGCCGTGGGCATGTGCTTCGGAAGGCCAAGGTGGGTCTCCCAGCAGGTCTAGCAAGCTTGGGACAGGTGCTGGCACTTAGTCTGAATTCCGCTGTGTTTTGATGCTCAGGCTCCTTTCAGAGGTGCCAAGAGAATGGGATTCAGGCTCTCACAAGTTCACCTTCAGGAAGGGAGATTCAGAGGCAGCTACAAAGCCTAAATCCTCAGAGCTCCAAGTTTACCTCAAAAATGGGTGAACCTGCAGGGGGTGGTGGCCCACGCCTTTAATCCTAGCACTTGGGAGGCAGAGGCAGGCGGATCTTTGTGAGTTCACGGCCAGCCTGGTCTACAGAGCAAGTTCCAGGACAGCTGGGGCTACAGGGAGACCCTGTCTCGAAGGTTCGTGAACCCTACCTCCCTGAGCTTGTCTTCCTGTTGGAGGGTACAGATTGAGCTGGGTGACTCCACAGGCCACTTTACCACTTAAATGTTGTAATGTTCCAAGGAAGAAAGATAAAAACTAAGAAAGCCACTTGCCTCCAGGACCTTCCCCAGCACCCTGGCCATAGGCCCACATCCCACCTCTATGTGTGGTCAGGTCTTGGGGGAGTAGACTCTTAAATCCTAGGAATGTTCAAAACCTGATTTCCAGCCTATCAGAGCCAGCACTTCTCACCCACAGTAAAAAAAAAAAAAAGCTGTAGCTGGAACTGCACTTGTCTGGGACAGAGCGTGAGTCTAGATGAAGTCTCTGCATTCTGGAGATAGTGGATGGCAAGTGTGCGCCATCTCCAGGCCTCGCGGTGCTGCCTCAGCTGTGTCGATGTCTGTGCCTCCCCAATAAGCATGGCTCTAGAATGGAAGGCTCTGCCGGTCAGCTCAGGAAGAAGGTCACTGAATGCCCATTCTGATGGCTTTCGTCTGCATCAGATCGTCTTAGTCCAAGACTGCCCTCTCCTTTGCAGAGGACAGTTTTGCTGGGCTGTGTTAGAATGGAGCTGTATGATGCTAGTGCTTAGGCACTTATTCACAGCAGAGGAGAGGCTGTGCAGGGATCTGCTCACAGCTTCTTTACTGTCACAGATGCCGGGCACAAAGCCGAGCCATGCCTGTGGAAGGCACCCTTCTGTGTGTACTCTCTTCAGCCCAGGCTGGGGCTTGTCAGTCCCTGCTCCTTTCTCATAGTAAACCTGAAGCCTATGATTGTAGCTAGGGTGAGACACAGCCACACCCATGCAGTGCAGGCCAGAAACACCTACTCCTGGCCTGGGTTCTAGCCAGCAAGGACATGAAGGGTACAAGTGGCTCGGGTTGCTGCAACTAGTATCTGAGAGGGCCACACCAGTAACTGGTCCCCAAGGTCTGTGAATAGGTCAGGGGACCCCACTGAGGATGGAGCTGGTGACATTAACCAGATTTAAGAGTCTCTTGCCTTTTCTAGAATCAAAAGTTCAATTGTAATTAATGGCTAACAGCACAGCATTGGTAAGTATGGCAGAAACAAACGCTATTGGAGCGATGGATGAAAGCAGCACCCAGGAGCACGCCACCTCCCTTGCTTGGCTGTGCAGAGGGGGCGCTGGCCACGGCTCCTGCCTCAGCCTCCCCAGACACCCACAGTGGCTGCGAATGGTGCCGGCAGGACCATGTCTGGGGGCAGCGTGCCTGGCCTGCCGCTGCCCCTCACTTGCAGCCACTTCCAGAACTCATCTTCTCACACTGTTGCCCTGTCCCCTGAATACCAACTCCACCTTCCTCACCCTGGTGCCCTTGTGATACTTTGTCTCCACAAACTTGACTGCTCTGAGCTTCCAAGGAAATAGATTCAGACACTGTCCTAGAGGCCCATAGACATCAGACTTCTCTCTGTGTTCAGGCTGGTGATCACCCCAAATCTAAAGAGGCCACAGTACCCATTTGCCCCTCCAACAGGTCCTTGTATTGTTTCTGTCTTTGGCTGGATACTCAGAAGTAGAAGTGCTTGATAATTTTTTGCTTGGGGGGATCCTGCATGCTGAACCCCCATACTATACAGTTTTCCAAAGGCTCCTGGGCCATGGCAGCTTGTAGCAGCCAGGGTCAGGACACCTGGGTTGACGTACCCCTCCTCTTCTCCAGGAGTGGGAACTGAAGAATGGGACCTAGAGGAAGCACAGCATCCTGACAGAAGGCACAGCACCACCAGCCTCACGTGCAACACGCATACCTTCCAAAGGGGCCCGAGCGTGACTTCAGAGGTTTGGACTGAGTTTGACGCTGACCTCTCTCCAGCTCGAGTGCTCTTTCTACTGTATGATGGTGCCCTTTAGAAAAGTTTACTTTAAGACTTTGGTATCTAAATTTACTTGTTGAAAAGCAGAACAAAAAGGGGTGACAAGCTTGTGGGTGGGGCAGTCATGTCTGACTGCCTCAGCTCAGCACAGTCTGTGGGCAACAGACCATGAGCTCCAGTGAGCCTGGGGCCAGGGCAGCTCGCACCCACTGCCTTCTGTCCCCAAGCGCGACCCACACCCTGTGCAGCATCGAGCATCGCCCTGTCTGTTAGAGGGTTGTGCTTTTCAGCCGTGGAGCACACAGCATAAGCTCTTGTGTCTCCACACCCCCCAACCCCTGTCCCCTTACCATTGGAGGTGAAGCCATGTGGAAACCATGCTGTGAGCAGTTTATAAGGTTTGTTTTGGTTTGGGTTTTGGAAAGATGCTTTTGTCACCAGGATGTGAAAAGCTGCCATTCTTTTAACTAGTTTTGTTTTGTTTTGTTTTGTTTTGCTTGAAATGTTCCTTTCATCATGTGTCATGCTTAGTTCTAGGAACTTTCAGAGACCCTGTGTCCAATTTTATGATGTATTTGTCTTGCCTTTGAGAGGCAGCAGAGTGCTTTCAGTCCTTAGCTAGCATGCACCCCTTTCTCCCTTAGTCAGAAACCTTAGCATCCTCCCCTCCGCCCCCCACTGCAGGGCAAGAGCTCCTTAGCCCAGGCAATGCACAGGGCGTACTTGGTTATTGTCTATCTGCAGATACTTGCTAACAAGTGGGAGCAGAGCTTCCTTTGAAAACAAAGCAGATTCTTAACCCCACAGTCAGGCCTAGGCCATCTAGGAATGGAGATGGCCTTCCAAAGCATCTCCTCCCTCCTGTGTGTAGGTGAAGTCATGGGTCCTGTGTGACAGCCCTCTCAGCTGTGGTGGGCCTCTCCCAGCTCTTCCACTTGCCCTGCAGTGCTTCTTGGATAGTTCAGATACTCAGGAAATGAAGAAGGCAGCCCCAGCTTGGGCTAGCCTCTACCCTGGGGTCTGTCAGGCAGACTAGCTTCCTGTCCCAGGGTGCTATCCAGATCTCTCCACCTTTGGGAGCTGCAGGCAGTAAGTGGAGTTAGCCACCTGTGCAGACTGGTTCAGGGCCAGCCATACATGGGCAGTGGCCTCCATCCTCAAACATAGACCCTAGTGATGCTGTGTTGGCAGCAAGCCTTCCCACCACAACACAGACCTCAGTTCAAAGAGGAAGGGAGGGCAGGAAAGTGTCCATGCAGCCTTCATTGTTAGGGTTGGTGCTCTGGGTTCTAATCCAAGAGCACCAACCAAGGAATACCAAGATCATCACCAGTATACAGGGATGTCACACCAGGAGTCAGAAGCAGTTCTACTGTCCCACAAAACCGTCCAGTGCAGCGCCACCTGTAGGAGACTGTGGATTCCCGGTTGTCAGAGGGCACCTTCCTCCATGGGGCAGGAACGCACGGCCGCATACCAGCATCTGTGCCATGAAACAATGTGTGGAGACCCAGAGGAGGAGGCAGCCTCCACACACACCAGCCTGTTTGTATAGCAGCAGGGGGAGCCCCTTATGTCATCACACGGAGCTGTGACCACTTCATATCATGTGACGTTTATTTTCTGAAAAGGCAGAGTTTGAGTTGCTGTAGTTTCTGCCTCCTTCAGGTTAGATGTGGTCTATCCATCAGGCAGGGCTTTTGGCTGTTTTGATTTGAACCTGCATTGCCAGAACCGTACCAGGCTTTGCTGCCAAAAGAAGGAAAAAACGCCCAACCTGAGGCCCAGCCTCAGCCAGTATAGAGGGATGTCCTTAATGGAGCCTGGTGCTAGCAGAGTGTCATCCTCAGCAGAGGGGATCTTGGTTGTCACCATGGTGTAAGCTGTATTTGGCATGTATTGACTCCAAGGCTTGGGGAACTTGTCCTGCCAGGACACGGCAGGCCTCAGGCTCCTATTTTGTGTTAAGAATCCACTCATGTTAAGTCTCTACAGAGGAGGAGCTGCTCTGGGTCCCACCAAGTCATTTTAAGTAGGTCCCAGGGAAGCCAAGATCTTGACATGACTTGTGCTGCTACCCCCCTTGGTGGTGGTAGATTTGATCAGAAAGCCAGTTTAAAGCATTTGCTTCAAAAATAAATTATTTATTTGTATATGTTCAATAAATTTAATTTTAATTTATATCTGTACATATTGGACACACACGAGGTGTTCTATCAGAATTCTGACCTTCTCATTCCATGACCCTCCCAAAGTCACAAGCATGACCCCAGCCTCTGGCACCACAGTCTTAATTTATATGGAGCCCAGTGGGCAAAGAGCTGGGCCAGCTCCCATGCAAGCATGCAGGCTGGGGTCTGCCAGCCCCGTGCCAAGCACACAGGTGTGGTCCAGTCCCAGCAGGCACTGCTCGCTCTGGAGGTGCTGCCTGTCACTGTAACAGTAGCTTCTGGACACATGGAGATGAGGCCTTGGGGGAGGATGACTCATCTTGGGGTCTTTGTTTCCCTGAGGCCATAGTGTTCCTGGGGTTTACTTTTGTCCATAATTGGTAGATGGCATCGGTTTTTACAATCCCTTCCATTTTTGTTAGTTCACTAACCAATCCTTTTCATAGAAATGGTTGCACCGGTCAGGGGCTGGCCAGGTCCCCAAGTCGACCACTCTGTCATGCACCCTCATATACCAGTATTCTTGCAAGGTGACCAGCATAATTGGGCCAAGTCATCCCAGATGTCAGAATAGCTTGTCAGCTGGGTGTGGGCCCACCACACACAGATTCTCCCAGAATCCTTTAGACCAGCAGTGACTGACCCCAGCCCTGTGTCAGGCTCTTGTTCTCCCTGCCTGTGCTATGATGCCGTCCCACCCTGCTGTCCATTTCATCTGTCCTGCTCGCCCTGAGTTGCTTTTGGCTGTTTCTGTGTCACCAAGCCCGTGCTGACAGCTGGAGAGCTGCCACTTTTAAAACCTCTGCTTCAAAAAGCAATGTCCCCTTCCTGCCCTGAGGTCACCTGAGGACACACTTCCCTGTCCCCCATTTGGAATTTACACACAGGTTCTCACTGGTGTTGGAGCAGAGCCCCCATGTCCACAGCATTATCTAGAAAAGCACCGCCTTGGAGCCCTCAGTGAAGGGAAGATGGAGTTTGTCTTCCATCCCTGCACCCTCTCAGATAGGGTCCTATACATGCCTACCCAGGGCAGCACCCCAGGGCAGGCAGAAGCAGGGGTGTTCCATGCCCTCCACAGTAAAGGAACTGCCCTCCCCTGCAGTGGACACTGCTGTATACTCTGTATACGCCCAGTCCGGTGAGCCCTTCACCCACATCTGTACCACCTCCACCAGCAGACAGGACTCCGAGGGTCCGTTGACTATTATATTACTCTTCTGTTTAGTTTTGTTTGTTCTAAAATAATTTTAAACCAGAACAGTTTCAAATTCATGACATAGTTTTTAAAAGGCAATTAAATATGCGGGCCCTGCTCCAGCTGTCTTATTTCTAACCCTACGGAGGTCTGGGTTCATACTGTGAAATAAACTGAAAATAAAAAGAAAACTCTGGTGCCACATGCACACAGCTTGGCCCAGAGGAAATGGCCAGAGCCGCTGTGTGCAGCGGCGGAGGGAGCCCTGCCCCTCAGCCCTGAGGGACTCGCTGGCTGCTGTTGCCTGGTGCTCCCTCTGTGGGGAACAAGGGAGCACCACTTTGGTCTAAGGAGACCAGCTTCCCACACACCAGATTGTGGTGTCACAGTGGGATCTGCAGCTCATAATTCTTAGGGACCAAAGGTATTTTTAATAAGATCACTTTTTTAATTGATTTTTCTAACAAAAGGGTTCACTTTACATTTTAGCACCAATTTTCACATCCTAGATTTTCAGAATTAATCGACCGTGGCTCTAAGTTGTAAAATGTTTTCATGTTTATGAATGTAATTATTTCCTTATTATATTTTTTAAAAACTAAAGTCATATTTAAATTCTCTTTGAAAGAAGCAGGCAAAGAAAGAGAAGGTTTTTTTAATTAGTATGTTGGCAGTGGCCATTTAAATGGCTGTAAATATATTTTGACTGTGTTGCTTAATGTATTTAATTCATAAAGTAATAATTTTTATGCAGTCTTGCAATGAAAGAAATCCCTAGTTTTTGGCCCATTTGCCCATTTTGTAGCAGCTTCACCTGACTTTCCTGCTTTACAAACTGATTTTTCTACTGTTGTAACTATGTGCTCCATCGACTGGCGCCCCTTGGCGTGACTCATTTGTGTGTTAATAAAACTGTCCGTGACAGCCTGGCCTTGAATCCTCCTGACTGTGGTTCCAGTACAGACCAAGGCTGACTGACTTGCCTGAGCCTTCACTTCTCAGGGGAGGAAAGATCACTGGACAGGAGGGAGGGGCAGATCACAGAAGTGGAAGGGCAGCTTTTTGTGGGAACCCTGCCTGGGAGGACCCGTGGTGGTTTTTTAAGTGGTATTTGGTCTGCAGAAGTGGTGTTCAACTTAAGGAATGTAGTCACTGCCTCCCTCCTCCATGCTGTGGGCCAGGTGCTGGTACAGTGACAAACCCCCAGGATGCCTCTAGGGGAGGCCAACCACACAAGACTAATGCCAACAGAGCACGGATGCCCATTTCCAGCGGAGGACCACCACATTGAGATGTCTGGAGGGGGTTGCTCAAGCTAGGCAGTGGCATTTAAATAGGAGTTCAACAAGAAAGAAGCAGAGAAGCCAATCCAGTCTGAGGTAAAGAAGAGTGATGAAGAGGATGGGGTATCTGCGGCGGAGCAGGGCCTGGGGAGCTGGGCGGTGAGCGCAGACAAGCTGGAGAGAGCGGTGGAAGGCTGTGAAGAGGCCCCACGGGGCTTCCACTGGTGCGGGGCAGCTGACAGCCTGTGCAGCAGGCCGCAGAGCAGATTGCAACCTGCCTAGACTGTGAGCGAGCTTTCCCAGCCTACCCAGGTAGGTCCTGCTGGCTTCCGGGGCTTGTGGTCTGTGACCTTAGCTGACAGTGGAGTGAGACACCCAGAGGGGGACAGCATGGTGGACAGATGTGACAGAGGAGGAGCTGAGTCTGGGACCTACTGGACCTGGAGAACCTGAGGACATCTGCATCTGGAACCCCCAGGTCTGGGCACCCTCTGTGGTGAGGGTGACGGTGGGACCCAGAGACATGAGTGAGCATGGGCCACTCCAGCAGCTAGCCGCAGTGCTGGGCAGAGCCCGCCTGGTCACCTCAGGAGCGAGGGTCCAATCACACTAGTCTGGGGGAGGCAGCAGAACTCTGGGGCAGCTATGAGGTCACAGAGCCTCCCGTCAAGGGCGCTCAGCCTGTGGGGCCACATGGATCAGCTCATCCCAGATCTGAGAAAGCAGAGCCCACCCTGCCCACCCTGTCTTCCTTCCAGGCTGGTCACTGAGTCCTGAAGCTCACTTTTGAAGAGATGCCTCTGGGTTTGGCAGACAGGTCAAGTCCTGGTGTTCAGAGAAGGAAAGGCCTCTTTGGTGTCACTTAAAACAGAATAACTGAGCACCTGCCTGGGAGTTCTAAGGCCACAGAGCCCCCCTGGGTGCTCATCCTGTGAATAATGATATGTGGGGCCAATCACACACAGCCTGTCAGATATACATCAGAGGCCTCTGTGGGTAGCAGGAAAAACATTAGCAAAAGTCTGTGACCCAGAAAGTTTATGATGTAGACTTCATCACTCTTATGAGGCTGGGGCTGAGGAGATGGCTTAGCAGTTAAGAGCACTGGCTGCTCCTGCAGAGGACTGCATGGCCATCTGTAACTCCATTTCCAGGGGATCCAGTGGCCTCTTGTGACCTCCATGGGCATAACATGGGTACACCTATCTACATGCAGACAACATGCTCATGCACATAAAATTTAAATAATAAATATAGTATATTTTAAATACAGTATATTAAAAAAAAACCCAGTCATCTCCCCACTGCCTGGGAAGGAACCACGTAGTCAAAACCTGAGGCAGGAGGTACTGCTGGGAAGAAGTCAGTGGGAAGGGCAGGTGGGCACTTCTGAGCTTGGGGAGTTCAAGCTGTTCTGGAACATGGAGGGTGTCCCCCATGAACCGTTCAAGAGCCTCCCCACACGTGAGCACGCCAAGCAGAGCAGAGCTGGGTACCTCCTTCCTGGGGTACCAATCCCACCATGGATCTACCCCAGGCTTGAGCTGGCTGGCTGCCCTGAGGGATGGCTTTCCCCAGGCCTGTGCTGTGACCCTTCATGCACAGACTGCCCTGCCCAGAGCCCATATGTGGCTGCCTCTTAGGGGTCCTCGTGGGGCACTACCTACTACCTGATCATCCTCAGGGTAGTGGCTGCCAACAAGGAGACGCCAGAGTCCATGGCAGTGTCTCAGGCTGCCCAGTGTTGAGCCTGCCACTCTACCTCCCCTATGCCACTCAGGGCCAGCTCGTTGCCAATGGTGATGACCTGGCCATTGGGCGGCTCATAGCCCTTCTCCAGGGAGGAGAAAGATGCAGCCATGGCCATCTCTTGCTCGAAGTCCAGGGCAACATAGCACAGCTCCTCCTTGATGTCACACATGATTTCCTGCTTAGCTGTGGGGGTGAAGCTGTAGCCATGGTTGGTCAGGATCTTCATGAGGTAGTCTGTCAGGTCCTGGCCAGCCAGGTCTAGATGCAGGATGGCATGGGGGAGAGTATAGCCCTCACAGATGGGCACAGTGCAGGTGACCCATCGCCGGAGACCATCAAGCTGTGAGGGGTATGGCCAGAGGCGTACAGGGACAGCGTGGCCTGGACGGCTACATACATGGCTGGAGTGTTGAAGGTCTCAAACAGGATCTGGGTCATCTTTTCACGGTTGGCTTTGGGGCTCAGGAGGGTCTCAGTGAGCATGGGGTGCCCTTCGGGGGCCACCCGCAGCTCCTGTGTAAGGTGTGGTGCCAGATCTTCCCTATGTCATCCCAGTTAGGGATGAGGCCGTGCTCCATGGGTTCCTCAGGGTCAAGACACCTCTTGCTCTGGGCTTCGATGCCCACATACAAGTTCTTCTGGCCAGTGTTGGTCATTTTCTTGATAGTTGAATGATGTGGGAGAGCCCGGCCCACTGTGAGTGGTACCACCTTGGGCAGGTGGTCCTGTGTTGTACAGGAAAGCAGGTTGGGCATGGGCCAGGGGAGCAAGCCAGTAAGCAGCATTTCTCTGTGGTCCGGGCTCCACGTCTCTGGCCTGAGTTCCTGCCCCGACTTCCCTCAGTGATGAGCCCTTTCCTCCCCAAGTTGGTTTTGGTCAGTTTTTGTTTGTTTTTAATATTTATTTTATGTATATGAGTATGCTACCTGCATGTGTGTACTGTCTGCATGTATGCACTGCCTGCATATGTGTAAGTGCCCCCATGTTCAATGCAGTACCTCAGGGAACAGAAGAGGTGTCAGATCCCCTGGAACTGGAGTTACAGACCATTGTGAGCCCCCATATGGGTTCTGGGAATGGAACCCAGGTCCTCTGCAAGAGCAGTCAATGGTATTAACTGCTGAGCCGTCTCTCCAGCCCCTTGGTCAGTGTTTTTATCACAGCAATAGGGAAGCAAGCTAAGAGCTATCGAAGATTGTAGCTGCTGAAAAAGTCAGCCAATAAGGGGCTCAGGAGGCAGGGATATGGGACTAGGAACTTAAAACCACGAGTCTGTACCAAATCGGCAATGCCGGACATTTCTGCCTTTTCTTAAGCTGACACAGACTATGCAAGGTCATAAATTAAACTGTTTCCTTTTGCTCTAATGTTTGGCATTTTTGTTATAGAAAGAGGATCATTGTCTGCCACACTGATCCTCACTGTGACTGGGCAGAGCAGGCACCTGTGGTGGAGCTGTGGCCGTGGGAAGTATGAGCACTCGTATACCCGCCTGGCATCCCAACTCGGCACACCCTCCACTGTGGAGCAGCCTGCACATTGTTTCAAAGCTGCTGCCAGGCCATGGGCTACGATGCCCAGCACTGGACTTGGCGCATGGCTGAGACTAGACTGTCCCTGTAGCTGGGTTGCCATCGCCCCGTCACTGTGCAGCTGTCAGCGCAGCTCAACACCACCACTTGAGCCAGAATCCTAGGTAGGTCATTAGCAGAGCTGAGCGTTTGGGCCATAATGACACCAGCCGCAGGCAGTCAGCAGTGCCGTCAGCCTGGTGCTGGGCCAGCGGGCTCTGGACTGTGCCAAGTGCCATGGCCATGCATGCCTGGGCTGCCTGTGATAATCTCATCACAGTGTCACCTATCTCCACAAGGAAATGTCACCATTGAGTCCTGTTGGACACTGCCATGCTCAGCAGCCGTTCCTGCAGTCAGCACCCCATTATGACTAGCAAGCCTGGTGAGGGTCAGGGGGACAGCAGACCTCCACAGAGGGGATGAGTGCCCCTCAGCAGTCACAGGAGCTGGACTGGCACAGGGGTCCATTTGCTGCCCTGATGAAGGCCCATGGCTATCCCCAGACAGAGACTCCCTTTCCTCACATCCTGCCCCTCTGCAAGTCACCAGGCACTGCTGGTGACCCTGGCTAGGACCCAGGAGTACAGCTGGAACTAGGCAGGAGGGTTTGTGGTGCCTGAGCCCTGGGCACCTGGGGTGGAGGTGAGAGGGCCTAGGCAGGGCTGTGGGAGACTGGGTGGCACTGGGGTGTGTGGTGGCGGTAGTGGTCACCTGTGATAAAATCTCTTCAGCTGTACCCAAGAGGAGGGACAGTGACAGAGGTGGCACAGTGGATGAGCATCGCCTCCTCCTCTCAGACAGGATGGGGCTGGCCGGGGGGGTCTGGATGATCAGGTCTGGTCTATTCTGTGTCTGTCTGTCATGGTCACACAGAGGCTTTGTCCCATGCTGACTCCTGAGCAAGGGCTCTGGGGATCTTGCGAAGGCCTCTCCACATGAGCTCTAAGAATAACAGCTCTGGGACTGAAGCCCGGCCTCCTCTGACAGCACACCGATGCTTTGCACCCCTTTCTGACAATTCCTGCTGGCCCTGCTGGTCAACTCACCTGCTGGCAGGAAGCTACCAGGCCCTTGGGGCAGATGGTAAAAGTTTGTCGGGGCTCTTCAGTGGCCAGCCCTGTTTATTGACATACCTGAGGGATAGGCCTGGGGACAAGAAGGGATTCTATCAAGAGATAATTCTGTCACTGGGAGTTTCCCAGTGCCCTGTCACCTCCCGTTCAGCCCCATGCTAGCAGAGGCTGGCATCTTTGCTGGTCTAGGCTCTCCTTTGGCCTCTCCGATAATTGGGGTCACCCTCCCCAACCTGGAGTCACCTTCTAGGCTAGGCTTTGGTCTCATCCTGGTCCCAATCTAGACTGGCACCCTTGTAGGGAGGCAAGTCAAAGTCAAGGCACTTGAGCCTGGAGGAAATTCTAGAAGACTGACTGAAAAACTAGTCTGTACTCTTCAGAAGAGAACGTCTTGAGGCTCAGAGAAGCGAGGGCGATAGCATGCACATGCCATGCTTCCCCTCCCTTCCTTGACCTATTTTATTCCCACCCAGGTGCCATCCTTGATGATACTTGGGACTCAGCTGCAGAGCAGTGGTACTCCAGATGCGATGCTGGGGTGGGACACAGAACTGCCGTCCTCCCCACCTAGAAAGTCCCGAGATCCAGTGGATGAGGAAGTGTTTGAGCGCAGCCAGCACTGGGGCTGCCTGGCCAGCATGGCATCAGGCAGGCTGCTCACTGCTGCGGGCTGGGGGCAAGTCCAAGTCCATTTCCACCACAAACGCCTTGAGAACCCACCCTCCCTCTCCCTCTCTCTCCACCCTCTTTCCCAGTTTCTATCTCATTCTTCTCTCTTCTGTCCCCACTCTTTCCCTGTCTCCCCCATGGAAGATGAACCTAAAGGGAAAGTTGGAAATGTTTTTTACAAGGCATTGCTTACAGTCGCAGCAATGCACTGTGGAGCAGGCAGCACCATGGGAAATGAGGCCGGGCCTCCGCCTGTCCACTCAGAGGCCACAGTCAAGTCTGCTGGGCATAGGAGGTCCACCATGGTCCACCCAGCCCTCAGCGTCTTGGCCAAGGCTTCTGGTTTCCCGAGTGCTGCCGTGAGGTGAAGAGATTGGGCTCATGGGAAGGGACCGATGGGGACAGCGTCACTTCAAAGCTCAATGTCCCCACATCTTTCCCAGCATCAGAGGCCGCCGCTTGTTGCATCAAGGAAGCTCCGTAGCTGTGTAGCCACAGTGTTGTGGGCATCTGTGTGGCATGTGTGTACTCATACATGTGCTTGTACGATGTGTGAGATATTTCCGGTGTGTGTAGCATGTTTTTGGTGTGTGGTGTGTATGATGTATTTTGGGTGTGTGTGGTATGTGTGATGTGGTGTTTGATGTGGTGTATGTGTGTATGGTACGGATATGTTGTGTGTGTTGTTTGGTGGTATTTGTGTGGTATTTCAGTGTGCCGTGAGATATTTTTGGTGTGTATGTAGTATGTGTAGTACTTTTAGTGTGGATATAGTATGTGTGTACTGTTTGGCATGTGTGGTGGTTGTGTGTACAATTAAACATTTCAAAAACTATATAAAAGGCAAAAGGTAATCTTATTTGTTTAATCCTTGTTAAAAGCATCGCAAATGATTTATTGTTTTTAAAAAGGAAAAATAAGAAAGAATACATCACCTCTCTTGTGCCCATTTTCCAGGTATGTGCACGTCCCAGTGAAGCAACATGTAAGACCCCAAGCTGGTGGCATCTGGCCTCTCTATGGTGGCCTTTGCCCCTGGCTGTGCAATGCAGGGCACCTTGGTTGATAACCAGGCAAACCACATGCCTGAATAGCCACCTGTGACTACAGAGAGGAGACTGTGGGGGCTCTTGGATCTATACACCCCAAGTGTTCTTAATAGAAATAACATAAAATCCAAGGAGAGAACAGACAACTGAGGAAAAGCTACCTGAACGCCTGCACGAATCACACCGAGTGGTCACAGAAGGCAGAGATACACCCGGTGCCTGGGCACTGGCCAGCTCGTGGCGGGGGGATCTGTGTCCAGATGTTCTGTGCCGGCCACGGACTTGGTGGGGACTGTGTGGTTTGTGACATTGGGTACAGGGGTTTGGAGACACACTTCTCTGCTTAGGTGTCTTTTGAGAATGCAAGCAGGTAGGTGGGGCAGGGGCAGAGGTCTGGGGTGTCCCAGCCTTCAGTGCAGTAGGACCACAGCCTACAGGGCCATGTCTGAAGGAATCCTGAGCCCCCAGTGGGTAACAGAAAGCAAGAAACTGGGGTGCACTGGGATACCCCCACAGACCAGCCTTGTGCTGCACACAGCTGCCTTGGTCTCTGCTGTCCTATCTATGAGGGGACTGCCTGGACACCCAGTCCATCCCCTGACAGAGTGAGGGCTGCAGCCGCCCTGTGAAGACTCAGCCTCCCTTCCTATGCAGGCCAGATTTCTTCCCCAGGGAGAATTGGTGGGTACTCCAAGCAGCAGCAGCATGGTACACAGACACCCAGGCCTTACTCTAAGCCAGCCTGGGGTCTGTCAGGACAGCAGAGGGCTAGGTGTAGAGGGACGGGGAGCAGAAGCGGAGCTGAGGGAACTGACTTCAATTTCAAGGCAAAAGGTGAACTGTGTTGGCTCACAGCAGTTGACCTGCTCTGGGTCCCTGACTCTGGGCATGGGAGGGGCAGAGAGTTGGCTCCAGGGCCAGCTCTGCTTCTGTCTTTCTGTGACCTTGCAAAGGCCACCCTTCTCTGGGTCCCTTTGCCTCACTGCACCAGGAGGGACCATTTGTAATGGCCCTCCACCTCTGCCTTCCACATCTCCTAGTTCGTTCCGTGTGGGGGTCTCAAGCTTTAAGGAAGTCCAGAGAGCCTGGTGTACTGGGCTGTTGTGCCTTCCTGGGGTCTCTGGCCTCTTCCAGAGCCCAGACCTGGTTGGAGGCAGAAACTAGAAGCCTAGGGGCCGTGGAAAGGCACCTCCTGCTGGCAGGAGTAGGAACTGCATGTTTAAGTCCCTTCCTTTCCTGTAGCCCCCCCAAGGAAAACCAGAGACATTTTTGCCCCTTTGTGCCCTGCCTTGGGCATCCTGAAAAAGGGGTTCTCAGAGGGGGGCTCTGACAGAACTTAAAAAGCTACTGTCTGGCCTTGAAAACAGAAAGTTAAAGGTACCCCCAAAGTCAAATAGCTACCTGGGCAGGTATTTACACTGCCTGCATCAGAAAGGGTGGCTGTCTGGGGTGGTGCCGGGCAGGTCTAGCCCACAGACTTCCTGGCTTTGAGGTCTTCTGCAGGGGCAGGGGCTGCAGGGCTGGGGCTGCAGGGTGGGGCTGAGCAGATTTGCCATTTTGGATAGGGTGGGCCTCGCAGGCACACCCCAGGTTTGAGGTGGACCAGCCCCAGATGAGGGAAGCCAGCCTGGGCTACGGTGAGAAGTTGGAGTGGCCAGAGCAGGCAGCACGTGTGGAGCTAGGGCACTGATGCCTGAGGGAGGCATGGGGACTTTGTGTGGCACCACAGGCCTGTATCCAGGCGGGTCAGGACTCGGCTGCCCCAACATCCCAGGGGCCAGCCAGGGCTGACAGGGAGAAGTGTCTATCCTCTGAGTGGGGACAGCTAGAGGAGGTGGCCTTTCCGCAGTTCTCAGGGGTCATCATTCCAGCCACGCGTGTGGTCCTGTGCCCTCCGGGGGAAGACAGAGAAGAGTGTCCTGGCAGGCTGGCGCCATCAGCTCACCAGGTAGCTATGCATCTCCCGAGAGTTGATGCTCAGGACCACGCCCGAGTGGTTGCCTAGGGAACAGAAGAGCACAGCCTACTGGTGAGAACCGTGGGGAAGGGTCACCAGTGGCCTCAGCAGCACACGGCACCAACATGCGGGGGCCCCGTGAAGTTCCCTCAGCCCAAGTCTGGGTCAAGGTGAGAGTGAGGTCTCCAATGTCCTAAGTGAGGCAGGAAGGTGTGCAGGTGGCAGCACAAGCAGTGGTCCCAGGACTGGGTGCTGAGGGCTCACTGACCTGCGTGAGGGCCACCCCAGGCATCGGCAGCAAGGGAGCACAGGGGGGACTCAGGCTCCACCCCCTCCTGGCAGAGAGCACTGTGGTGTGTGGGAAAGAGGGGTGCAGTGACTGTCAGAGATATGGGTAAATCGGGTATCCCTGTGGGGTCCACATTATGAGACTAGGGAACTGGAGCAGGGCCTGGGCCAGAGCTGCTCCACAGAGCCTGTCTCCCCGCTTTGTCGAGTGCCCAAAGCAGATGACAGCTGGTGGGCCTGCTGCTGGCCAGGCTGCAGGGACTGGCTGTGGATGTACCTGACTGCTGATGCGACACACGTTAGAGCTTCCACTTTGCTGGCTCTGGCTAGTCGCCTGTGACATCAGGGTCACTAGGGCCTGGGCAGAACCATTGTGGGCAGTGCCTGGCCTATGCTAAGGGCCCCAATAACAGTATCTGACACCCAGGGCTTCTCATAGGAGGCAGATTCCTGTCTTCTTGAGACATCCCTACACACCCTCCTGACAGACTGTAACCTGTCTGTGTGAGAGTAGGGCTCAGCTACACAGGGCCAGGGTGGACTTCAGCATGCCTTCTGCCTGGCAGTAGACGGATCTGAGCTTGGGGCATCGGGGCGTCAGGGCACAGGGCTGTGCACGTGGAGCTGACGCCCTGTTGCTCCCCTTGCCGGGTAAGTGACTCAAGGGCTGAGTTTCGGCTGCCATCTGTAAACATTGCAGCACCAGCTACTTCTGGAGCCAGAAAATAACCAGAAGTGGTGAGCCCAGGCGTTCACATGCTCCTTAAGTCACCGACGGCATTGTCACAGTCTCAGAGCCGATGGGTATGCCCTCTGATGAGCACACCTGGGCTGGCAGATGCAGAAAGTGACGGTGACCCTTGAGTGGTTGGAATGCTGGGGGAACTGGCCCAGCACTCAGGAGGCTTGAAGGATGCAGACTTTGGGGTCTGAGCTGGTCAGTCTGAGAGCTGAGGCTCTGGGTGACTGAAGGCCCTGCTGAGACTCACCCTCAATAATTCCCAAGGTGAGGGACATCATTTCTGTCCTGCACAACTCTGAGGACACACAGCATCTTTAAGGGGGATGCCACTGACATGACAGCTAGCCTCAGTAGGCCCTGTATGCCATGCTCCCCCTGGACCCCACAGCCACTGAGTGGGCAGGCAGTACTCTCCATCATGGTCAAAGGGGCATGGGCAGGCCTGTGCATGGCAGAGCCATGGGCCTAGAGGGCTCTAGCTAGGCCTGGAAGGTAATTCCAGGTAAACAGACACAGCTCAGAGAAGATGGCATGTGGACATTGCTTCTTTGGGGTGGGGCAGGGCACTGTAGCCACAGATGACCTGTCACTGTGGGCAGGGCAGGAATAGGTGCTACCTTGGTGACAATGCTATGTCAACTGTGATGTGCTGGCCCGGGGTTCGTGTATGCGCAAGGCTCATGGACTCTGTATCTGCAGTGAGGAACAGATGGAAGCATGAGGGCTGATGGGCAGTTCCGAGTTCCAGTGGGCAGTCCCTGCCCCTTGGGACTGTCTGTGTTCGCTGCCACACCACTGCTGGGCACAGCACTCTCAGCTTCCACCCTCTGACTTCATCCCGTGCAGCCCCGGGGCCATCTTCACTGTACCAGGACACTGCCCAGAAGGACCATGTGGCCAGCCCTTCACCAGAACATTCAGTGGGGCGGTAGGTGGTAGGTACCCCCCGGCTCCTACCCTGCATGGCAGTCTGGGCATCCTCACTGTGGCTCACGGGGCTCGTCATCTCCTGCTCCTTCTCGTTGTGCATCTGTGCGTACACTGTCCTGCCCGGGCGTTTCCTGCTGGCCAGAGGTACAGCTCAGCTCTGAACGAGCCCTTGGCCTCAAATCCTTTGTGAGGTTTATGTAGACAGTGCTACACAAGGCCGTTCCCCAGAGAGCCCACGCCCCGCCATGCCCCCTCTACCCTGTGTTGTCTGCTCACGAGCGCCCTGTTCTGTAGCTGGATGTTACCACCACAGAAGCAGTGTCCTCTGTATCTCCCACCACTTGACAGCCAGGACAGTGATGCACACGCGCGCGCGCGCGCGCGCGCGCGCACACACACACACACACACACAGAGTTCCGACCCAGCCCTGAAGGGACACCTGCTGAGCTCAGTCTACACCCAGGCTTCCTGGGACCCCGCTGTCTACTTTCCTTCTGGTCCAGGCACCAGGCAAAGCAGAGAGAATGCATGGCATCCTCTGTGCTGCTGGGACCTCAGGCCAGGCCCCTCATATGTGATAACAACCCCTTTACTCCAGTCAGGAGTCATAGGCCAGGAAAGTCATAGGCCCATTTCAGAGACAAGGAACTGAGGCCCAGGAAAAGAAAGGTGCCTCTAGTACTGGTGCTGAGTGCTCCCTAGAGGCCCGTGGAAGCAAGAAGCGCACCGGGTAGCTAGGTGCACCCACAGGGTGGCTGACGTGGGCATAGCCCCTTCCAGAAAGAGACCCTACACATGGCTGCTAGAGGCAACCTGCCTGGCGTAGACTCCCAAGGGATGGAAGACAGCCCTGGCAGCCCCCAAGGGCACAGAGCCAGGGAGAAACAGGTCTTTGGAGGCTGAGCCTCGGGGACACGGTGCCTGTGATCTGACAGCTCCATGTTGAGGACAGTGTCAGCGGGTAAAGAACCAGCTCCCAGGCCGGGCGTGGTGGCGCACGCCTTTAATCCTAGCACTTGGGAGGCAGAGGCAGGTGGATCTTTGCGAGTTCAAGGCCAGCCTGGTCTACAGAGTGAGTTCCAGGACAGCTGGGACTACAGGAAGACCCTGTCTCAAAAAGACCAAAAAAAAAAAAAAAAAAAAAAAAAAAGAACCAGCTCCCAGCTGCCACAGCCTAGTTAGAGCTTAAAGCCCAGATAGATGAATGGGGGAGGGGGGGGAGTGTACAGAGGTGGTCAGGCGGGGCAGGCGCTATGCCACTTCCCTCTCCTCGCACCTGCCTGTCTGCCCCACTCTGCCCTCTTCCCCTGGGGTGGCCTGGAGGGGATAGGGAGGGGTGTTCATCCCCTGGCTGAGTTCTGTTCGTGTGGCTACCTGTCCCCCCCTTCCACCTTCAGAGCCTAAGCTGGCCCAGGAATGCTGGCCAGCCTCTCCCTGGGCATGCCTGGGCCCCTCCCCTTCTCCACATGTGGCAGGCAGCATCCTGTCCCTCTGGCCACATGCTTCTTATGTGGCCCACTGGGAAGTTGGTGGCAATACCAACTAGCCTTCAGGAGGTGCAGAGAGGGGCATGACACATCACTCATAAGGAACAAACTCTGTCCCTGCCCCCTGAAGGCAGCACAGCACCCTCTGACCATCCATGGTCCTAGGTCCTACACAGGACTAGACCAAGTCTGGAGGAGCGTCTACACCCACAGAGATAGCCACCACACTGACATACACTCAGACATCCACACAGAAGTCCACCCACAGAAATGTCCACACAAATGCACATAAATGTCCACCAAGAGATAGCCTGGGAGCCTCTGCCTGCACTCACACAGCTTGGCCCCAGGCATCCTACCCAGACCCAGCTTGGTACGGCCTCTCGCCTCTCCATCCAGGGTCTTATCCTGAAGTCCTGGACCAAGCTCCCTGCTGGGCCTTCCAGCTGGCCTCGCCCAGGCTGGGGTGAGAGCTCTGCGGAGCCCACTTCCCACTTCCCTCCTTCCCCTCCGACCCCCCTGCACTCCTTGGAGTCCCCTTTTCCTTCCCCTCCAACCCCCCTGCACTCCTTGGAGTCCCCTTTTCCTTCCCCTCCGACTCCCCTGCACTCCTTGGAGTCCCCTTTTAAAGACACTGAGGCTCTGAGAGCCAGGCTGAGGGCGGGGCTGTGGCAGGGCAGCGTGTGGCCAGGTCTCTGAGATGCATCCAGCACTAGGCTGTCTGCAGGGCTGCTCAACACTTAGACCAGCCCTGGCCCTGCAGCGTGAAGGGTACTGTGAGTACCCTGCAGCCTGCACAAAGAATGCCTCGCACAGCCTCCGTCCACGGCCTGCTGGGAGTCACCACCTCTGGGGTCATCTAGAGCTGCCCGGTACATGTTTCACGTCAAGGCCACAGGAAGCCTTACCTTTTGAACTTGTAGAGAATGAACGTTCCTACTGCAAAAAGCCCAGTGACAAAGAGGACCACCATGGCCCAGTAGCCACCGCCGCCGCCACCTGGCCTCGGAGAGCCTGTGAACAGAACAGCAAGATGAGCAGCTACGGGCAGGCTGGCCGCTGTCCCCAGACCACCCTGGACTGGGCTTCTTCATGTCATCCAGCCAGCCCTCACCCTGCTGTGGCCTTGGAGGACCTGGCCTCCCCTCCTGACAGAGTCCTTCCGTGCCCTGTGGGGGGGGCCCGCTGTGTCCCAGCCTCCTGCACAGGGGACAGAGCCCCTACTTCTGCACTGGCCAGGCCAGGCATCTTACCTGCCTCTGTGTCCCTTAGGGCTACCAGGATGTGAAGCCCGCCTCGAAGGGTGAAGCTGATCCTATGTGTGCTCAGTGCCTGCCGCACAGCTGCCAGTCTCTGAAAGCAGAGGGGGTGGGAGATCCTGGGGCCTGGAGGGCTGGGGAGTCCCTTGGGGATGGGGAAGGGTGCTGCCTCAATCCTCGTCAGGGATAGCACGAGAGCTTCACTGAGAGCCACGGGTGATGCACAGTGGCCCTGTAGGTTCTTCTCAGCTCAGAAACAGTTTGGGGGGGGGGTACTTGAGCTGCTCTAGGAGGCCCTGCCCCCACTGTGCTGAGGCTTTCCCAAAGCAATAGACTATGAAGAGACCAGACAGGGCAGGACACCCCATCTGAGGAGGAGTCAGGAGGGTTTGCTGGATTAGGGGGTCTGGGGGAACCATGGTACTCTCTTCAAGATCCTGGTAACACAGCCAACATGTGAGGTGTCCAGCACACAGCAGGGTCCCCCACGCATCACTGTCCCCTCTCCGCAGCCAGCACTCACTACTGGCCCAGCGTGGAGACCCAGCTGTGACCCAATGACACTCATTCCCATATTGCTGTGTCCCTGGAACTCTGACCTCAGCTGAGTCCCCTGGACAGACCTCAGAGCACAGAGCGGGGGTACAGATTCCCAGCCTTTGAGGGAGGGAGAGAAGGCTTTGATTCCACCCACACCCTGGAAACCCCTTACAGGCACTCGTGACGTACTCCCGCACACCGCCGGTGGGGCTCCTGGCCAAGGGCCTCCCGTGGGCCTGCTGCCTCACCACTGCCTGGGAACATGTCCTCCCATTTGAAATGGAGCCAGTTGGCCCAAAGGCTACTCAGAGATTGGACCTCTCCACGGGGTGTGGGAAGGGGGCCCCTCGGGATGACTGTCCTCAGGGAACACCCTGCCAGGTCACTTCATGGAGGCTGTACTGGGATTGCTCTGGCTGGTCAAGAGCAGGCAGGCGAGCATGCCACTCCACTGTCCTGTCCAGTGATGGTCCCTAATGTGGGCTGGGAGAAATCAGCTGTCACCTGCGTGGGGAGTGGTCCTAAAGAAAAGACTGTGGGATGCTCCTCTGTCACCTTTCTGAGAATAGCCCTCCATGTGGCGGTTCCCCCAGGGGCTGGACTCTTTCCCTGGTGAGGAGCACAGAGGGTTCCCAACCTCCCTGCTGGACCGTCTTCAAGAACCATCTGCTCTGCACCTTCATCCCAAGTCTATTTGTATTGTACTCTTGCTATGGGGTCAGTTGGCTTCCTTATATATGACGTATGAGACCTTTGTCAGAAGCATGTTTGCTCTGCGGGTGGTTTCCTGTTCCATGTAGAGGTATCTCAGGCACTGTGCTGGACAGCTTTACTGTCAGCTTGACACACCTGGGTTAAGGGAGCCTAAATTGGGGAATTTTCTCCATTGAACTAGCCTGTGGTCATGTCTGTGGGATATTTTATTGATTGTTGAGTGATGTGAAAGGTCCAAGCCCACTATGGGTAGTGCCACCCCTAGGCAGGTAGTTCTGTATTGTATAAGAAAGCAGGCTGAGCATGGGTCAGAGAGCAAGCCAGTAAGCAGCATTCCTCCATGGCCTGTGCTTCAGCTCCTGCTTCCATGGTCCTGTACTGAGTTCCTAGCTTGAGCTCCCTAAGGGATGAACTGTGACCCAGGAGATGTGAGCTGAATAAACCCTTTCCTCCCCACACTGGTATTGCTGAGTGTTCTATCACAACAATTGAAATGAAACTAGCACAGGTATGATGGAATCCACTTGTCCACTTGGCTTTTGCAGCCTGTTATTACTGATCTGTTACCAATAGGGCCTGTGGTAAGTGATGGCGCTCTTTGTGTGCAAGCACTGGTGTGTGTGTGGTAACTTGCTGCCTGTGGCTGGGTGTCTATTCTCCTAGTGCTGCTTCCTGAAATGGGCTGTTCTTTCCCCAGCATGCACCATGGTGACAGTTGGATCGTTTTCTAGGCTGTGAAAATGCCCTGTTTTGACAGGGACACACAAATCAGTGGACGGCACTGGTGGAATGGACATTAGGCATCGTTTGAATCGTGCACCTAGACGGTCTGTGATCCACTGGTGGTGTTGGGTCCTTTGGCCATGTTTGAAGCTTTGGTGCACAGACCTCTCAGTTCATTCCTGAGTGGTTTTCAATGTCGTTCTGGTATGACTCCAAGTGGAGCACTTCTTGGTTCTTCTTGTGACAGCTCACACTGAGTGTGCAAAGTGCTGCTGGCCTCCCTGATTGCCCCAGGTGAGCCCAGCGCTCCCTCCATTACCTGAACAGTGGGGCCTGGTAGGTGTGTGCGGCCCCAGGCCCGTCCCTGGTTCTGCCCCTCTGTGCGGGTTACCCGCATATCAGTTTTGTGTTGTGTTCCAGTATGTGTCAGGAGACTGCTCAGTGTTCTGGTATGGTATGTATGGTGTATCCCCATGGTCATACAACATCTTACGGTGCACCTCCTGACCTCTGTCACCTGCACAAGACACTGCACTCTTCCTCCTGACTCTGCTTCCTGTCTGGCTGCAGGAAAGCTGGGGTTACAGATGCCCACACTGCACAGCCAACTTCTATGTGGGTTCTGGAGATTTGAACTCAGGTCCTCAGGCTTGTGTGGCAAATGCGTTTGCCCACTGAGCCACCTCCCTGGTCTGTTTCTATTCTCCCCACATATTTTCTAGGAATGGAATCCCCAGGCCACTCTGTCACTTATGAAGGAGTCAGCTACCAGTCCATTTTCTGCGGTGGCTGTCTACTCCCACTGAAGTGTGCTAAGTTCTGCTTTCCCCTTGCCAATGCTTGGTATTGTCGTATTTTCTGCCTTTAGATTTAGCTACCTGAAGGTTATTCTCACTGATCTGAGTCCCCTCCCATACCTGTCTCTTGGCCTGTCCTTGTCCCTCCACAAGAGATACTACATGGAAGCTACCCTGTAGATGTCTGTGGAAAACATGGCGGCTGAGTGGCTTCTGGTCTGTCCTGTTGTGGTGCAGATTCCCTCAAAGGGCTCACCTGTGTGTCCCAGTAGTCCTGGCAACAAAGCTGAGGCCAAGGGTCTTCCCCCTGGTGGCTTCCTGTCTTGGTAACTTTGGGGGTTGTATGACCCCCAGAGAGTGGAGCCACGGTAGATGGCTGGTGCCCCAGGGCACATTGAAATATGGTGATAAATCGGCCTTTAAGTGATACCCCACCTGGTGCTCAGCCACCCAGGCCTGCTATGCAGGGAGGACCTGAGTGCAGGTGGCCACAGATGTACCTTGTCACTGGTGAGACTCCTCTTCCTCGTGGGCCTGGGAGGGGGCAGCAACACATACAAGTCAGCCACAGTGGGCAGCCCTGGCTTCACCACGGTCACCAACAGCTCCTCGGGGGTGCTGCTCTCCTGTGGGGACAGAAGACGACTTGGATCCTCTTCTTTTTAAAATTAATTTATTTTTATTTTATGAGGGTTTTGTCTACACGTATGTAAGTGTACCACATGTGTGCAGTGCCCATGGAGGCCAGAAGAGGGCATCTGATCTCCTGGAACTGGAATTGGATGGCTGTGGATGCTAGAAATAGAGCCTAGGTCCTCTGGAAGAGTGGCCAGTGCTCTGAACCACGGAGCCACCTCTAGCCCTGGATCCTCTTCTTTTCCTCATCCTTTCCACAAGCCAGCTCCCGAGAATACCTGCTTTCCATTTTTAGCCTAGCATAGCATCCTGGTCACCTGTCCTGTGGACTACTTCTCTCCCCGTGTGCTGTGGCTGGCGGGGAGTCCCATGGCATGGTGTTATGTTCTGTTATACATTCCTGCCCTTATGGCATAACCCCAACACTGCCTCTCCACATACCTGCCCAGGCCGGCCCTGCCATCATCCCTCATTCTGAGTCTGGAACAGGTTGAGTGCCCCCCACCACTGAAATGATGTGAGCTGTGACAGCTGGTCCTGCTAGTTCCTGCCCCTTCATGCTTCCCAGCCCTGGCTGCATACCCGCAGAACCCCGAAGTCAGCAGGCAGCCCCGGCTGCATACCCACAGAACCCCGAAGTCAGCAGGCAGCCCCGGCTGCATACCCACAGAACCCCGAAGTCAGCAGGCAGCCCTGGCTGCATACCCACAGAACCCCGAAGTCAGCAGGCAGCCCTGGCTGCATACCCACAGAACCCCGAAGTCAGCAGGCAGCCCTGGCTGCATACCCACAGAACCCCGAAGTCAGCAGGCAGCCCTGGCTGTATATCCACAGAACCCCAAAGTCATCAGGCATCCCTGGCTGCATACCCACAGAACCCTGAAGTCAGCAGGCAGCCCTGGCTGCATACCCACAGAACCCCGAAGTCAGCAGGCTCAGCTACTGAGCATCCCTCTGGCTCCTGGGAGTCTGATTCCATATAGTATAATAATGTGCTGAACTACTCATACCTCAGCTCCCACAACAGTTTCACCAGCACTGTTCACAGGACGAGGGAGGTGTGATCAGGCAGGGTCTCTGCCTGTGAAAGTCTCGGGTGACTCTAGGGGGATGGCTCTCTCCTCCTGGGGGCCTAGGGCTTTAAGTACCCACCGCCCGTCCGATACACTGCTGTGTGAACTGCCTGAGGAGTGAGTCACTGTGGTTCCTTCTTTGTCTCCAGGCCAACTCAGAAAGAATTCTGATGGGAACTGGCAGTGGCTTTAAGAGCTCTGGCCCAGTAGAGGAAAGAGACTTAGCAGAGCAGGCTCCTGCCATGCCTGATGGTACAGTCCCATCCCTTTCTCTGAGATGTGCAGCTGTGAACTCAAGCTGGAGCAGCAGCCTGCCATTTCCCAAGCATCCTGGCCCCGTCCTGCCCTACACCCCACGGGCCAGACCAGGGGTGAGAACCAATCTGTTATGCACCTTGGCGAGCAGCCGAGTGACCACCAGGCCCACATCCTCCCTCCACTCGGGGGTGTTGGGGTTAAAGGCATCCAGGTCCCTGGAGAACTGCAGCGGCAGCACCTGGAACTGATCTGGAAGAGGCAGAGAACAGAGCCCGCGGGTCAGATGTGACTGTGGCCAGGCCCCTGCAGAGGGCAGGCAGCCTGGGCCAGGCAATTCGGACAGTCCAGCTCATTCTATGGTCTTATGAGGCCAGAAGGACTCTGGTTCTGCATTTGGAAGAGCTCTCCTGTGTGAACCCCAGTGCCTGCCATGACGACAAAGATCATGGTGGCTACAACATGGAGGAAGGCGCCGCTTCACCCGCCTGCTCCACAAATCTGCCCCTTAACTCCCAGGGTGACACCCACTGATGTTGGGGTCTCCTTCATCAGGGAAACATGGACCTCAACTCCCTGGTAACCCCACCAGATAAACAGTAATGTGTCCTGGGACTCCACCTCCCCAGAACAGAGTTCTCTACTGTGTATGCTGCCCTATGGGGCCAACAACCCCAGGGAGCCCAGATAATTGCGCAGCAGCTTCAGGTCCTCTTACAGACCCGGGGGTGGGGGTGGGGGTGGTGACAGACCATCTTCAGGCTGGTGAGTATGGGTGGACAGGCCCGGGGGGGGGGTGACAGACCATCTTC